>OZ038417.1:16326082-16913462 GCA_964036255.1 Caenorhabditis virilis | reverse complement strand
GGTACCATTCGAAAGAGAATACGCGGTAGATTCTAATTCCACTTTAAATTTTGAGTTTTCGTCAATTTAAACGATTTTTAGACTCATTTAAAATTTACCCCACTAACAGTGTAGTGTCACGAAGCGTATATTTCAGAAAATCATATCTCAAGACTGGCACACAGGATTTCAGTCATTTTAGTACCATTCGAAAGAGAATACGCGGTAGATTCTAATTCCACTTTAAATTTTGAGTTTTCGTCAATTTAAACGATTTTTAGACTCATTTAAAATTTACCCCACTAACAGTGTAGTGTCACGAAGCGTATATTTCAGAAAATCATATCTCAAGACTGACACACAGGATTTCAGTCATTTTAGTACCATTCGAAAGAGAATACGCGGTAGATTCTAATTCCACTTTAAATTTTGAGTTTTCGTCAATTTAAACGATTTTTAGACTCATTTAAAATTTACCCCACTAACAGTGTAGTGTCACGAAGCGTATATTTCAGAAAATCATATCTCAAGACTGACACACAGGATTTCAGTCATTTTGGTACCATTCGAAAGAGAATACGCGGTAGATTCTAATTCCACTTTAAATTTTGAGTTTTCGTCAATTTAAACGATTTTTAGACTCATTTAAAATTTACCCCACTAACAGTGTAGTTTCACGAAGCGTATATTTCAGAAAATCATATCTCAAGACTGACACACAGGATTTCAGTCATTTTGGTACCATTCGAAAGAGAATACGCGGTAGATTCTAATTCCACTTTAAATTTTGAGTTTTCGTCAATTTAAACGATTTTTAGACTCATTTAAAATTTACCCCACTAACAGTGTAGTTTCACGAAGCGTATATTTCAGAAAATCATATCTCAAGACTGACACACAGGATTTCAGTCATTTTGGTACCATTCGAAAGAGAATACGCGGTAGATTCTAATTCCACTTTAAATTTTGAGTTTTCGTCAATTTAAACGATTTTTAGACTCATTTAAAATTTACCCCACTAACAGTGTAGTTTCACGAAGCGTATATTTCAGAAAATCATATCTCAAGACTGACACACAGGATTTCAGTCATTTTGGTACCATTCGAAAGAGAATACGCGGTAGATTCTAATTCCACTTTAAATTTTGAGTTTTCGTCAATTTAAACGATTTTTAGACTCATTTAAAATTTACCCCACTAACAGTGTAGTTTCACGAAGCGTATATTTCAGAAAATCATATCTCAAGACTGACACACAGGATTTCAGTCATTTTGGTACCATTCGAAAGAGAATACGCGGTAGATTCTAATTCCACTTTAAATTTTGAGTTTTCGTCAATTTAAACGATTTTTAGACTCATTTAAAATTTACCCCACTAACAGTGTAGTGTCACGAAGCGTATATTTCAGAAAATCATATCTCAAGACTGACACACAGGATTTCAGTCATTTTAGTACCATTCGAAAGAGAATACGCGGTAGATTCTAATTCCACTTTAAATTTTGAGTTTTCGTCAATTTAAACGATTTTTAGACTCATTTAAAATTTACCCCACTAACAGTGTAGTGTCACGAAGCGTATATTTCAGAAAATCATATCTCAAGACTGACACACAGGATTTCAGTCATTTTAGTACCATTCGAAAGAGAATACGCGGTAGATTCTAATTCCACTTTAAATTTTGAGTTTTCGTCAATTTAAACGATTTTTAGACTCGTTTAAAATTTACACCACTAACAGTGTAGTGTCACGAAGCGTATATTTCAGAAAATCATATCTCAAGACTGACACACAGGATTTCAGTCATTTTGGTACCATTCGAAAGAGAATACGCGGTAGATTCTAATTCCACTTTAAATTTTGAGTTTTCATCAATTTAAACGATTTTTAGACTCATTTAAAATTTACCCCACTAACAGTGTAGTTTCACGAAGCGTATATTTCAGAAAATCATATCTCAAGACTGACACACAGGATTTCAGTCATTTTGGTACCATTCGAAAGAGAATACGCGGTAGATTCTAATTCCACTTTAAATTTTGAGTTTTCGTCAATTTAAACGATTTTTAGACTCATTTAAAATTTACCCCACTAACAGTGTAGTTTCACGAAGCGTATATTTCAGAAAATCATATCTCAAGACTGACACACAGGATTTCAGTCATTTTGGTACCATTCGAAAGAGAATACGCGGTAGATTCTAATTCCACTTTAAATTTTGAGTTTTCGTCAATTTAAACGATTTTTAGACTCATTTAAAATTTACCCCACTAACAGTGTAGTTTCACGAAGCGTATATTTCAGAAAATCATATCTCAAGACTGACACACAGGATTTCAGTCATTTTGGTACCATTCGAAAGAGAATACGCGGTAGATTCTAATTCCACTTTAAATTTTGAGTTTTCGTCAATTTAAACGATTTTTAGACTCATTTAAAATTTACCCCACTAACAGTGTAGTTTCACGAAGCGTATATTTCAGAAAATCATATCTCAAGACTGACACACAGGATTTCAGTCATTTTGGTACCATTCGAAAGAGAATACGCGGTAGATTCTAATTCCACTTTAAATTTTGAGTTTTCGTCAATTTAAACGATTTTTAGACTCATTTAAAATTTACCCCACTAACAGTGTAGTGTCACGAAGCGTATATTTCAGAAAATCATATCTCAAGACTGACACACAGGATTTCAGTCATTTTAGTACCATTCGAAAGAGAATACGCGGTAGATTCTAATTCCACTTTAAATTTTGAGTTTTCGTCAATTTAAACGATTTTTAGACTCATTTAAAATTTACCCCACTAACAGTGTAGTGTCACGAAGCGTATATTTCAGAAAATCATATCTCAAGACTGACACACAGGATTTCAGTCATTTTAGTACCATTCGAAAGAGAATACGCGGTAGATTCTAATTCCACTTTAAATTTTGAGTTTTCGTCAATTTAAACGATTTTTAGACTCGTTTAAAATTTACACCACTAACAGTGTAGTGTCACGAAGCGTATATTTCAGAAAATCATATCTCAAGACTGACACACAGGATTTCAGTCATTTTGGTACCATTCGAAAGAGAATACGCGGTAGATTCTAATTCCACTTTAAATTTTGAGTTTTCATCAATTTAAACGATTTTTAGACTCATTTAAAATTTACCCCACTAACAGTGTAGTTTCACGAAGCGTATATTTCAGAAAATCATATCTCAAGACTGACACACAGGATTTCAGTCATTTTGGTACCATTCGAAAGAGAATACGCGGTAGATTCTAATTCCACTTTAAATTTTGAGTTTTCGTCAATTTAAACGATTTTTAGACTCATTTAAAATTTACCCCACTAACAGTGTAGTTTCACGAAGCGTATATTTCAGAAAATCATATCTCAAGACTGACACACAGGATTTCAGTCATTTTGGTACCATTCGAAAGAGAATACGCGGTAGATTCTAATTCCACTTTAAATTTTGAGTTTTCGTCAATTTAAACGATTTTTAGACTCATTTAAAATTTACCCCACTAACAGTGTAGTTTCACGAAGCGTATATTTCAGAAAATCATATCTCAAGACTGACACACAGGATTTCAGTCATTTTGGTACCATTCGAAAGAGAATACGCGGTAGATTCTAATTCCACTTTAAATTTTGAGTTTTCATCAATTTAAACGATTTTTAGACTCATTTAAAATTTACCCCACTAACAGTGTAGTTTCACGAAGCGTATATTTCAGAAAATCATATCTCAAGACTGACACACAGGATTTCAGTCATTTTGGTACCATTCGAAAGAGAATACGCGGTAGATTCTAATTCCACTTTAAATTTTGAGTTTTCGTCAATTTAAACGATTTTTAGACTCATTTAAAATTTACCCCACTAACAGTGTAGTTTCACGAAGCGTATATTTCAGAAAATCATATCTCAAGACTGACACACAGGATTTCAGTCATTTTGGTACCATTCGAAAGAGAATACGCGGTAGATTCTAATTCCACTTTAAATTTTGAGTTTTCGTCAATTTAAACGATTTTTAGACTCATTTAAAATTTACCCCACTAACAGTGTAGTTTCACGAAGCGTATATTTCAGAAAATCATATCTCAAGACTGACACACAGGATTTCAGTCATTTTGGTACCATTCGAAAGAGAATACGCGGTAGATTCTAATTCCACTTTAAATTTTGAGTTTTCGTCAATTTAAACGATTTTTAGACTCATTTAAAATTTACCCCACTAACAGTGTAGTTTCACGAAGCGTATATTTCAGAAAATCATATCTCAAGACTGACACACAGGATTTCAGTCATTTTGGTACCATTCGAAAGAGAATACGCGGTAGATTCTAATTACACTTTAAATTTTGAGTTTTCGTCAATTTAAACGATTTTTAGACTCATTTAAAATTTACCCCACTAACAGTGTAGTTTCACGAAGCGTATATTTCAGAAAATCATATCTCAAGACTGACACACAGGATTTCAGTCATTTTGGTACCATTCGAAAGAGAATACGCGGTAGATTCTAATTCCACTTTAAATTTTGAGTTTTCGTCAATTTAAACGATTTTTAGACTCATTTAAAATTTACCCCACTAACAGTGTAGTGTCACGAAGCGTATATTTCAGAAAATCATATCTCAAGACTGACACACAGGATTTCAGTCATTTTAGTACCATTCGAAAGAGAATACGCGGTAGATTCTAATTCCACTTTAAATTTTGAGTTTTCGTCAATTTAAACGATTTTTAGACTCATTTAAAATTTACCCCACTAACAGTGTAGTGTCACGAAGCGTATATTTCAGAAAATCATATCTCAAGACTGACACACAGGATTTCAGTCATTTTGGTACCATTCGAAAGAGAATACGCGGTAGATTCTAATTCCACTTTAAATTTTGAGTTTTCGTCAATTTAAACGATTTTTAGACTCATTTAAAATTTACCCCACTAACAGTGTAGTTTCACGAAGCGTATATTTCAGAAAATCATATCTCAAGACTGACACACAGGATTTCAGTCATTTTGGTACCATTCGAAAGAGAATACGCGGTAGATTCTAATTCCACTTTAAATTTTGAGTTTTCGTCAATTTAAACGATTTTTAGACTCATTTAAAATTTACCCCACTAACAGTGTAGTTTCACGAAGCGTATATTTCAGAAAATCATATCTCAAGACTGACACACAGGATTTCAGTCATTTTGGTACCATTCGAAAGAGAATACGCGGTAGATTCTAATTCCACTTTAAATTTTGAGTTTTCGTCAATTTAAACGATTTTTAGACTCATTTAAAATTTACCCCACTAACAGTGTAGTTTCACGAAGCGTATA
The DNA here is from genome assembly GCA_964036255.1 of Caenorhabditis virilis. Lineage (NCBI taxonomy): Eukaryota > Metazoa > Nematoda > Chromadorea > Rhabditida > Rhabditidae > Caenorhabditis > Caenorhabditis virilis. The sequence goes on along the minus strand of OZ038417.1, from coordinate 16,908,141 downwards.
TTTCAGAAAATCATATCTCAAGACTGACACACAGGATTTCAGTCATTTTGGTACCATTCGAAAGAGAATACGCGGTAGATTCTAATTCCACTTTAAATTTTGAGTTTTCGTCAATTTAAACGATTTTTAGACTCATTTAAAATTTACCCCACTAACAGTGTAGTTTCACGAAGCGTATATTTCAGAAAATCATATCTCAAGACTGACACACAGGATTTCAGTCATTTTGGTACCATTCGAAAGAGAATACGCGGTAGATTCTAATTCCACTTTAAATTTTGAGTTTTCGTCAATTTAAACGATTTTTAGACTCATTTAAAATTTACCCCACTAACAGTGTAGTTTCACGAAGCGTATATTTCAGAAAATCATATCTCAAGACTGACACACAGGATTTCAGTCATTTTGGTACCATTCGAAAGAGAATACGCGGTAGATTCTAATTCCACTTTAAATTTTGAGTTTTCGTCAATTTAAACGATTTTTAGACTCATTTAAAATTTACCCCACTAACAGTGTAGTGTCACGAAGCGTATATTTCAGAAAATCATATCTCAAGACTGACACACAGGATTTCAGTCATTTTAGTACCATTCGAAAGAGAATACGCGGTAGATTCTAATTCCACTTTAAATTTTGAGTTTTCGTCAATTTAAACGATTTTTAGACTCATTTAAAATTTACCCCACTAACAGTGTAGTGTCACGAAGCGTATATTTCAGAAAATCATATCTCAAGACTGACACACAGGATTTCAGTCATTTTAGTACCATTCGAAAGAGAATACGCGGTAGATTCTAATTCCACTTTAAATTTTGAGTTTTCGTCAATTTAAACGATTTTTAGACTCGTTTAAAATTTACACCACTAACAGTGTAGTGTCACGAAGCGTATATTTCAGAAAATCATATCTCAAGACTGACACACAGGATTTCAGTCATTTTGGTACCATTCGAAAGAGAATACGCGGTAGATTCTAATTCCACTTTAAATTTTGAGTTTTCATCAATTTAAACGATTTTTAGACTCATTTAAAATTTACCCCACTAACAGTGTAGTTTCACGAAGCGTATATTTCAGAAAATCATATCTCAAGACTGACACACAGGATTTCAGTCATTTTGGTACCATTCGAAAGAGAATACGCGGTAGATTCTAATTCCACTTTAAATTTTGAGTTTTCGTCAATTTAAACGATTTTTAGACTCATTTAAAATTTACCCCACTAACAGTGTAGTTTCACGAAGCGTATATTTCAGAAAATCATATCTCAAGACTGACACACAGGATTTCAGTCATTTTGGTACCATTCGAAAGAGAATACGCGGTAGATTCTAATTCCACTTTAAATTTTGAGTTTTCGTCAATTTAAACGATTTTTAGACTCATTTAAAATTTACCCCACTAACAGTGTAGTTTCACGAAGCGTATATTTCAGAAAATCATATCTCAAGACTGACACACAGGATTTCAGTCATTTTGGTACCATTCGAAAGAGAATACGCGGTAGATTCTAATTCCACTTTAAATTTTGAGTTTTCGTCAATTTAAACGATTTTTAGACTCATTTAAAATTTACCCCACTAACAGTGTAGTTTCACGAAGCGTATATTTCAGAAAATCATATCTCAAGACTGACACACAGGATTTCAGTCATTTTGGTACCATTCGAAAGAGAATACGCGGTAGATTCTAATTCCACTTTAAATTTTGAGTTTTCGTCAATTTAAACGATTTTTAGACTCATTTAAAATTTACCCCACTAACAGTGTAGTGTCACGAAGCGTATATTTCAGAAAATCATATCTCAAGACTGACACACAGGATTTCAGTCATTTTAGTACCATTCGAAAGAGAATACGCGGTAGATTCTAATTCCACTTTAAATTTTGAGTTTTCGTCAATTTAAACGATTTTTAGACTCATTTAAAATTTACCCCACTAACAGTGTAGTGTCACGAAGCGTATATTTCAGAAAATCATATCTCAAGACTGACACACAGGATTTCAGTCATTTTAGTACCATTCGAAAGAGAATACGCGGTAGATTCTAATTCCACTTTAAATTTTGAGTTTTCGTCAATTTAAACGATTTTTAGACTCGTTTAAAATTTACACCACTAACAGTGTAGTGTCACGAAGCGTATATTTCAGAAAATCATATCTCAAGACTGACACACAGGATTTCAGTCATTTTGGTACCATTCGAAAGAGAATACGCGGTAGATTCTAATTCCACTTTAAATTTTGAGTTTTCATCAATTTAAACGATTTTTAGACTCATTTAAAATTTACCCCACTAACAGTGTAGTTTCACGAAGCGTATATTTCAGAAAATCATATCTCAAGACTGACACACAGGATTTCAGTCATTTTGGTACCATTCGAAAGAGAATACGCGGTAGATTCTAATTCCACTTTAAATTTTGAGTTTTCGTCAATTTAAACGATTTTTAGACTCATTTAAAATTTACCCCACTAACAGTGTAGTTTCACGAAGCGTATATTTCAGAAAATCATATCTCAAGACTGACACACAGGATTTCAGTCATTTTGGTACCATTCGAAAGAGAATACGCGGTAGATTCTAATTCCACTTTAAATTTTGAGTTTTCGTCAATTTAAACGATTTTTAGACTCATTTAAAATTTACCCCACTAACAGTGTAGTTTCACGAAGCGTATATTTCAGAAAATCATATCTCAAGACTGACACACAGGATTTCAGTCATTTTGGTACCATTCGAAAGAGAATACGCGGTAGATTCTAATTCCACTTTAAATTTTGAGTTTTCATCAATTTAAACGATTTTTAGACTCATTTAAAATTTACCCCACTAACAGTGTAGTTTCACGAAGCGTATATTTCAGAAAATCATATCTCAAGACTGACACACAGGATTTCAGTCATTTTGGTACCATTCGAAAGAGAATACGCGGTAGATTCTAATTCCACTTTAAATTTTGAGTTTTCGTCAATTTAAACGATTTTTAGACTCATTTAAAATTTACCCCACTAACAGTGTAGTTTCACGAAGCGTATATTTCAGAAAATCATATCTCAAGACTGACACACAGGATTTCAGTCATTTTGGTACCATTCGAAAGAGAATACGCGGTAGATTCTAATTCCACTTTAAATTTTGAGTTTTCGTCAATTTAAACGATTTTTAGACTCATTTAAAATTTACCCCACTAACAGTGTAGTTTCACGAAGCGTATATTTCAGAAAATCATATCTCAAGACTGACACACAGGATTTCAGTCATTTTGGTACCATTCGAAAGAGAATACGCGGTAGATTCTAATTCCACTTTAAATTTTGAGTTTTCGTCAATTTAAACGATTTTTAGACTCATTTAAAATTTACCCCACTAACAGTGTAGTTTCACGAAGCGTATATTTCAGAAAATCATATCTCAAGACTGACACACAGGATTTCAGTCATTTTGGTACCATTCGAAAGAGAATACGCGGTAGATTCTAATTACACTTTAAATTTTGAGTTTTCGTCAATTTAAACGATTTTTAGACTCATTTAAAATTTACCCCACTAACAGTGTAGTTTCACGAAGCGTATATTTCAGAAAATCATATCTCAAGACTGACACACAGGATTTCAGTCATTTTGGTACCATTCGAAAGAGAATACGCGGTAGATTCTAATTCCACTTTAAATTTTGAGTTTTCGTCAATTTAAACGATTTTTAGACTCATTTAAAATTTACCCCACTAACAGTGTAGTGTCACGAAGCGTATATTTCAGAAAATCATATCTCAAGACTGACACACAGGATTTCAGTCATTTTAGTACCATTCGAAAGAGAATACGCGGTAGATTCTAATTCCACTTTAAATTTTGAGTTTTCGTCAATTTAAACGATTTTTCGACTCATTTAAAATTTACCCCACTAACAGTGTAGTGTCACGAAGCGTATATTTCAGAAAATCATATCTCAAGACTGACACACAGGATTTCAGTCATTTTGGTACCATTCGAAAGAGAATACGCGGTAGATTCTAATTCCACTTTAAATTTTGAGTTTTCGTCAATTTAAACGATTTTTAGACTCGTTTAAAATTTACACCACTAACAGTGTAGTGTCACGAAGCGTATATTTCAGAAAATCATATCTCAAGACTGACACACAGGATTTCAGTCATTTTGGTACCATTCGAAAGAGAATACGCGGTAGATTCTAATTCCACTTTAAATTTTGAGTTTTCGTCAATTTAAACGATTTTTAGACTCATTTAAAATTTACCCCACTAACAGTGTAGTTTCACGAAGCGTATATTTCAGAAAATCATATCTCAAGACTGACACACAGGATTTCAGTCATTTTGGTACCATTCGAAAGAGAATACGCGGTAGATTCTAATTCCACTTTAAATTTTGAGTTTTCGTCAATTTAAACGATTTTTAGACTCATTTAAAATTTACCCCACTAACAGTGTAGTGTCACGAAGCGTATATTTCAGAAAATCATATCTCAAGACTGACACACAGGATTTCAGTCATTTTAGTACCATTCGAAAGAGAATACGCGGTAGATTCTAATTCCACTTTAAATTTTGAGTTTTCGTCAATTTAAACGATTTTTAGACTCATTTAAAATTTACCCCACTAACAGTGTAGTGTCACGAAGCGTATATTTCAGAAAATCATATCTCAAGACTGACACACAGGATTTCAGTCATTTTGGTACCATTCGAAAGAGAATACGCGGTAGATTCTAATTCCACTTTAAATTTTGAGTTTTCGTCAATTTAAACGATTTTTAGACTCATTTAAAATTTACCCCACTAACAGTGTAGTGTCACGAAGCGTATATTTCAGAAAATCATATCTCAAGACTGACACACAGGATTTCAGTCATTTTAGTACCATTCGAAAGAGAATACGCGGTAGATTCTAATTCCACTTTAAATTTTGAGTTTTCGTCAATTTAAACGATTTTTAGACTCGTTTAAAATTTACACCACTAACAGTGTAGTGTCACGAAGCGTATATTTCAGAAAATCATATCTCAAGACTGACACACAGGATTTCAGTCATTTTAGTACCATTCGAAAGAGAATACGCGGTAGATTCTAATTCCACTTTAAATTTTGAGTTTTCGTCAATTTAAACGATTTTTAGACTCATTTAAAATTTACCCCACTAACAGTGTAGTGTCACGAAGCGTATATTTCAGAAAATCATATCTCAAGACTGACACACAGGATTTCAGTCATTTTGGTACCATTCGAAAGAGAATACGCGGTAGATTCTAATTCCACTTTAAATTTTGAGTTTTCGTCAATTTAAACGATTTTTAGACTCATTTAAAATTTACCCCACTAACAGTGTAGTGTCACGAAGCGTATATTTCAGAAAATCATATCTCAAGACTGACACACAGGATTTCAGTCATTTTGGTACCATTCGAAAGAGAATACGCGGTAGATTCTAATTCCACTTTAAATTTTGAGTTTTCGTCAATTTAAACGATTTTTAGACTCATTTAAAATTTACCCCACTAACAGTGTAGTGTCACGAAGCGTATATTTCAGAAAATCATATCTCAAGACTGACACACAGGATTTCAGTCATTTTGGTACCATTCGAAAGAGAATACGCGGTAGATTCTAATTCCACTTTAAATTTTGAGTTTTCGTCAATTTAAACGATTTTTAGACTCATTTAAAATTTACCCCACTAACAGTGTAGTTTCACGAAGCGTATATTTCAGAAAATCATATCTCAAGACTGACACACAGGATTTCAGTCATTTTGGTACCATTCGAAAGAGAATACGCGGTAGATTCTAATTCCACTTTAAATTTTGAGTTTTCGTCAATTTAAACGATTTTTAGACTCATTTAAAATTTACCCCACTAACAGTGTAGTGTCACGAAGCGTATATTTCAGAAAATCATATCTCAAGACTGACACACAGGATTTCAGTCATTTTAGTACCATTCGAAAGAGAATACGCGGTAGATTCTAATTCCACTTTAAATTTTGAGTTTTCGTCAATTTAAACGATTTTTAGACTCGTTTAAAATTTACACCACTAACAGTGTAGTGTCACGAAGCGTATATTTCAGAAAATCATATCTCAAGACTGACACACAGGATTTCAGTCATTTTGGTACCATTCGAAAGAGAATACGCGGTAGATTCTAATTCCACTTTAAATTTTGAGTTTTCATCAATTTAAACGATTTTTAGACTCATTTAAAATTTACCCCACTAACAGTGTAGTTTCACGAAGCGTATATTTCAGAAAATCATATCTCAAGACTGACACACAGGATTTCAGTCATTTTGGTACCATTCGAAAGAGAATACGCGGTAGATTCTAATTCCACTTTAAATTTTGAGTTTTCGTCAATTTAAACGATTTTTAGACTCATTTAAAATTTACCCCACTAACAGTGTAGTTTCACGAAGCGTATATTTCAGAAAATCATATCTCAAGACTGACACACAGGATTTCAGTCATTTTGGTACCATTCGAAAGAGAATACGCGGTAGATTCTAATTCCACTTTAAATTTTGAGTTTTCGTCAATTTAAACGATTTTTAGACTCATTTAAAATTTACCCCACTAACAGTGTAGTTTCACGAAGCGTATATTTCAGAAAATCATATCTCAAGACTGACACACAGGATTTCAGTCATTTTGGTACCATTCGAAAGAGAATACGCGGTAGATTCTAATTCCACTTTAAATTTTGAGTTTTCGTCAATTTAAACGATTTTTAGACTCATTTAAAATTTACCCCACTAACAGTGTAGTGTCACGAAGCGTATATTTCAGAAAATCATATCTCAAGACTGACACACAGGATTTCAGTCATTTTAGTACCATTCGAAAGAGAATACGCGGTAGATTCTAATTCCACTTTAAATTTTGAGTTTTCGTCAATTTAAACGATTTTTCGACTCATTTAAAATTTACCCCACTAACAGTGTAGTGTCACGAAGCGTATATTTCAGAAAATCATATCTCAAGACTGACACACAGGATTTCAGTCATTTTGGTACCATTCGAAAGAGAATACGCGGTAGATTCTAATTCCACTTTAAATTTTGAGTTTTCGTCAATTTAAACGATTTTTAGACTCGTTTAAAATTTACACCACTAACAGTGTAGTGTCACGAAGCGTATATTTCAGAAAATCATATCTCAAGACTGACACACAGGATTTCAGTCATTTTGGTACCATTCGAAAGAGAATACGCGGTAGATTCTAATTCCACTTTAAATTTTGAGTTTTCGTCAATTTAAACGATTTTTAGACTCATTTAAAATTTACCCCACTAACAGTGTAGTTTCACGAAGCGTATATTTCAGAAAATCATATCTCAAGACTGACACACAGGATTTCAGTCATTTTAGTACCATTCGAAAGAGAATACGCGGTAGATTCTAATTCCACTTTAAATTTTGAGTTTTCGTCAATTTAAACGATTTTTAGACTCGTTTAAAATTTACACCACTAACAGTGTAGTGTCACGAAGCGTATATTTCAGAAAATCATATCTCAAGACTGACACACAGGATTTCAGTCATTTTAGTACCATTCGAAAGAGAATACGCGGTAGATTCTAATTCCACTTTAAATTTTGAGTTTTCGTCAATTTAAACGATTTTTAGACTCATTTAAAATTTACCCCACTAACAGTGTAGTGTCACGAAGCGTATATTTCAGAAAATCATATCTCAAGACTGACACACAGGATTTCAGTCATTTTGGTACCATTCGAAAGAGAATACGCGGTAGATTCTAATTCCACTTTAAATTTTGAGTTTTCGTCAATTTAAACGATTTTTAGACTCATTTAAAATTTACCCCACTAACAGTGTAGTGTCACGAAGCGTATATTTCAGAAAATCATATCTCAAGACTGACACACAGGATTTCAGTCATTTTGGTACCATTCGAAAGAGAATACGCGGTAGATTCTAATTCCACTTTAAATTTTGAGTTTTCGTCAATTTAAACGATTTTTAGACTCATTTAAAATTTACCCCACTAACAGTGTAGTGTCACGAAGCGTATATTTCAGAAAATCATATCTCAAGACTGACACACAGGATTTCAGTCATTTTGGTACCATTCGAAAGAGAATACGCGGTAGATTCTAATTCCACTTTAAATTTTGAGTTTTCGTCAATTTAAACGATTTTTAGACTCATTTAAAATTTACCCCACTAACAGTGTAGTGTCACGAAGCGTATATTTCAGAAAATCATATCTCAAGACTGACACACAGGATTTCAGTCATTTTAGTACCATTCGAAAGAGAATACGCGGTAGATTCTAATTCCACTTTAAATTTTGAGTTTTCGTCAATTTAAACGATTTTTAGACTCATTTAAAATTTACCCCACTAACAGTGTAGTGTCACGAAGCGTATATTTCAGAAAATCATATCTCAAGACTGACACACAGGATTTCAGTCATTTTGGTACCATTCGAAAGAGAATACGCGGTAGATTCTAATTCCACTTTAAATTTTGAGTTTTCGTCAATTTAAACGATTTTTAGACTCATTTAAAATTTACCCCACTAACAGTGTAGTGTCACGAAGCGTATATTTCAGAAAATCATATCTCAAGACTGACACACAGGATTTCAGTCATTTTAGTACCATTCGAAAGAGAATACGCGGTAGATTCTAATTCCACTTTAAATTTTGAGTTTTCGTCAATTTAAACGATTTTTAGACTCATTTAAAATTTACCCCACTAACAGTGTAGTGTCACGAAGCGTATATTTCAGAAAATCATATCTCAAGACTGACACACAGGATTTCAGTCATTTTGGTACCATTCGAAAGAGAATACGCGGTAGATTCTAATTCCACTTTAAATTTTGAGTTTTCGTCAATTTAAACGATTTTTAGACTCATTTAAAATTTACCCCACTAACAGTGTAGTGTCACGAAGCGTATATTTCAGAAAATCATATCTCAAGACTGACACACAGGATTTCAGTCATTTTAGTACCATTCGAAAGAGAATACGCGGTAGATTCTAATTCCACTTTAAATTTTGAGTTTTCGTCAATTTAAACGATTTTTAGACTCGTTTAAAATTTACACCACTAACAGTGTAGTGTCACGAAGCGTATATTTCAGAAAATCATATCTCAAGACTGACACACAGGATTTCAGTCATTTTAGTACCATTCGAAAGAGAATACGCGGTAGATTCTAATTCCACTTTAAATTTTGAGTTTTCGTCAATTTAAACGATTTTTAGACTCATTTAAAATTTACCCCACTAACAGTGTAGTGTCACGAAGCGTATATTTCAGAAAATCATATCTCAAGACTGACACACAGGATTTCAGTCATTTTGGTACCATTCGAAAGAGAATACGCGGTAGATTCTAATTCCACTTTAAATTTTGAGTTTTCGTCAATTTAAACGATTTTTAGACTCATTTAAAATTTACCCCACTAACAGTGTAGTGTCACGAAGCGTATATTTCAGAAAATCATATCTCAAGACTGACACACAGGATTTCAGTCATTTTGGTACCATTCGAAAGAGAATACGCGGTAGATTCTAATTCCACTTTAAATTTTGAGTTTTCGTCAATTTAAACGATTTTTAGACTCATTTAAAATTTACCCCACTAACAGTGTAGTTTCACGAAGCGTATATTTCAGAAAATCATATCTCAAGACTGACACACAGGATTTCAGTCATTTTGGTACCATTCGAAAGAGAATACGCGGTAGATTCTAATTCCACTTTAAATTTTGAGTTTTCGTCAATTTAAACGATTTTTAGACTCATTTAAAATTTACCCCACTAACAGTGTAGTGTCACGAAGCGTATATTTCAGAAAATCATATCTCAAGACTGACACACAGGATTTCAGTCAGTTGTGTACCATTCGAAAGAGAATACGCGGTAGATTCTAATTCCACTTTAAATTTTGAGTTTTCGTCAATTTAAACGATTTTTAGACTCATTTAAAATTTACCCCACTAACAGTGTAGTGTCACGAAGCGTATATTTCAGAAAATCATATCTCAAGACTGACACACAGGATTTCAGTCATTTTGGTACCATTCGAAAGAGAATACGCGGTAGATTCTAATTCCACTTTAAATTTTGAGTTTTCGTCAATTTAAACGATTTTTAGACTCATTTAAAATTTACCCCACTAACAGTGTAGTGTCACGAAGCGTATATTTCAGAAAATCATATCTCAAGACTGACACACAGGATTTCAGTCATTTTGGTACCATTCGAAAGAGAATACGCGGTAGATTCTAATTCCACTTTAAATTTTGAGTTTTCGTCAATTTAAACGATTTTTAGACTCATTTAAAATTTACCCCACTAACAGTGTAGTTTCACGAAGCGTATATTTCAGAAAATCATATCTCAAGACTGACACACAGGATTTCAGTCATTTTGGTACCATTCGAAAGAGAATACGCGGTAGATTCTAATTCCACTTTAAATTTTGAGTTTTCGTCAATTTAAACGATTTTTAGACTCATTTAAAATTTACCCCACTAACAGTGTAGTGTCACGAAGCGTATATTTCAGAAAATCATATCTCAAGACTGACACACAGGATTTCAGTCATTTTAGTACCATTCGAAAGAGAATACGCGGTAGATTCTAATTCCACTTTAAATTTTGAGTTTTCGTCAATTTAAACGATTTTTAGACTCATTTAAAATTTACCCCACTAACAGTGTAGTGTCACGAAGCGTATATTTCAGAAAATCATATCTCAAGACTGACACACAGGATTTCAGTCATTTTAGTACCATTCGAAAGAGAATACGCGGTAGATTCTAATTCCACTTTAAATTTTGAGTTTTCGTCAATTTAAACGATTTTTAGACTCATTTAAAATTTACCCCACTAACAGTGTAGTGTCACGAAGCGTATATTTCAGAAAATCATATCTCAAGACTGACACACAGGATTTCAGTCATTTTAGTACCATTCGAAAGAGAATACGCGGTAGATTCTAATTCCACTTTAAATTTTGAGTTTTCGTCAATTTAAACGATTTTTAGACTCGTTTAAAATTTACACCACTAACAGTGTAGTGTCACGAAGCGTATATTTCAGAAAATCATATCTCAAGACTGACACACAGGATTTCAGTCATTTTAGTACCATTCGAAAGAGAATACGCGGTAGATTCTAATTCCACTTTAAATTTTGAGTTTTCGTCAATTTAAACGATTTTTAGACTCATTTAAAATTTACCCCACTAACAGTGTAGTGTCACGAAGCGTATATTTCAGAAAATCATATCTCAAGACTGACACACAGGATTTCAGTCATTTTGGTACCATTCGAAAGAGAATACGCGGTAGATTCTAATTCCACTTTAAATTTTGAGTTTTCGTCAATTTAAACGATTTTTAGACTCATTTAAAATTTACCCCACTAACAGTGTAGTGTCACGAAGCGTATATTTCAGAAAATCATATCTCAAGACTGACACACAGGATTTCAGTCATTTTGGTACCATTCGAAAGAGAATACGCGGTAGATTCTAATTCCACTTTAAATTTTGAGTTTTCGTCAATTTAAACGATTTTTAGACTCATTTAAAATTTACCCCACTAACAGTGTAGTTTCACGAAGCGTATATTTCAGAAAATCATATCTCAAGACTGACACACAGGATTTCAGTCATTTTGGTACCATTCGAAAGAGAATACGCGGTAGATTCTAATTCCACTTTAAATTTTGAGTTTTCGTCAATTTAAACGATTTTTAGACTCATTTAAAATTTACCCCACTAACAGTGTAGTGTCACGAAGCGTATATTTCAGAAAATCATATCTCAAGACTGACACACAGGATTTCAGTCAGTTGTGTACCATTCGAAAGAGAATACGCGGTAGATTCTAATTCCACTTTAAATTTTGAGTTTTCGTCAATTTAAACGATTTTTAGACTCATTTAAAATTTACCCCACTAACAGTGTAGTGTCACGAAGCGTATATTTCAGAAAATCATATCTCAAGACTGACACACAGGATTTCAGTCATTTTGGTACCATTCGAAAGAGAATACGCGGTAGATTCTAATTCCACTTTAAATTTTGAGTTTTCGTCAATTTAAACGATTTTTAGACTCATTTAAAATTTACCCCACTAACAGTGTAGTGTCACGAAGCGTATATTTCAGAAAATCATATCTCAAGACTGACACACAGGATTTCAGTCATTTTGGTACCATTCGAAAGAGAATACGCGGTAGATTCTAATTCCACTTTAAATTTTGAGTTTTCGTCAATTTAAACGATTTTTAGACTCATTTAAAATTTACCCCACTAACAGTGTAGTTTCACGAAGCGTATATTTCAGAAAATCATATCTCAAGACTGACACACAGGATTTCAGTCATTTTGGTACCATTCGAAAGAGAATACGCGGTAGATTCTAATTCCACTTTAAATTTTGAGTTTTCGTCAATTTAAACGATTTTTAGACTCATTTAAAATTTACCCCACTAACAGTGTAGTGTCACGAAGCGTATATTTCAGAAAATCATATCTCAAGACTGACACACAGGATTTCAGTCATTTTGGTACCATTCGAAAGAGAATACGCGGTAGATTCTAATTCCACTTTAAATTTTGAGTTTTCGTCAATTTAAACGATTTTTAGACTCATTTAAAATTTACCCCACTAACAGTGTAGTTTCACGAAGCGTATATTTCAGAAAATCATATCTCAAGACTGACACACAGGATTTCAGTCATTTTGGTACCATTCGAAAGAGAATACGCGGTAGATTCTAATTCCACTTTAAATTTTGAGTTTTCGTCAATTTAAACGATTTTTAGACTCATTTAAAATTTACCCCACTAACAGTGTAGTGTCACGAAGCGTATATTTCAGAAAATCATATCTCAAGACTGACACACAGGATTTCAGTCATTTTAGTACCATTCGAAAGAGAATACGCGGTAGATTCTAATTCCACTTTAAATTTTGAGTTTTCGTCAATTTAAACGATTTTTAGACTCATTTAAAATTTACCCCACTAACAGTGTAGTGTCACGAAGCGTATATTTCAGAAAATCATATCTCAAGACTGACACACAGGATTTCAGTCATTTTAGTACCATTCGAAAGAGAATACGCGGTAGATTCTAATTCCACTTTAAATTTTGAGTTTTCGTCAATTTAAACGATTTTTAGACTCATTTAAAATTTACCCCACTAACAGTGTAGTGTCACGAAGCGTATATTTCAGAAAATCATATCTCAAGACTGACACACAGGATTTCAGTCATTTTAGTACCATTCGAAAGAGAATACGCGGTAGATTCTAATTCCACTTTAAATTTTGAGTTTTCGTCAATTTAAACGATTTTTAGACTCATTTAAAATTTACCCCACTAACAGTGTAGTGTCACGAAGCGTATATTTCAGAAAATCATATCTCAAGACTGACTCACAGGATTTCAGTCATTTTGGTACCATTCGAAAGAGAATACGCGGTAGATTCTAATTCCACTTTAAATTTTGAGTTTTCGTCAATTTAAACGATTTTTAGACTCATTTAAAATTTACCCCACTAACAGTGTAGTGTCACGAAGCGTATATTTCAGAAAATCATATCTCAAGACTGACACACAGGATTTCAGTCATTTTGGTACCATTCGAAAGAGAATACGCGGTAGATTCTAATTCCACTTTAAATTTTGAGTTTTCGTCAATTTAAACGATTTTTAGACTCATTTAAAATTTACCCCACTAACAGTGTAGTGTCACGAAGCGTATATTTCAGAAAATCATATCTCAAGACTGACACACAGGATTTCAGTCATTTTAGTACCATTCGAAAGAGAATACGCGGTAGATTCTAATTCCACTTTAAATTTTGAGTTTTCGTCAATTTAAACGATTTTTAGACTCATTTAAAATTTACCCCACTAACAGTGTAGTGTCACGAAGCGTATATTTCAGAAAATCATATCTCAAGACTGACACACAGGATTTCAGTCATTTTAGTACCATTCGAAAGAGAATACGCGGTAGATTCTAATTCCACTTTAAATTTTGAGTTTTCGTCAATTTAAACGATTTTTAGACTCATTTAAAATTTACCCCACTAACAGTGTAGTGTCACGAAGCGTATATTTCAGAAAATCATATCTCAAGACTGACACACAGGATTTCAGTCATTTTAGTACCATTCGAAAGAGAATACGCGGTAGATTCTAATTCCACTTTAAATTTTGAGTTTTCGTCAATTTAAACGATTTTTAGACTCATTTAAAATTTACCCCACTAACAGTGTAGTGTCACGAAGCGTATATTTCAGAAAATCATATCTCAAGACTGACTCACAGGATTTCAGTCATTTTGGTACCATTCGAAAGAGAATACGCGGTAGATTCTAATTCCACTTTAAATTTTGAGTTTTCGTCAATTTAAACGATTTTTAGACTCATTTAAAATTTACCCCACTAACAGTGTAGTGTCACGAAGCGTATATTTCAGAAAATCATATCTCAAGACTGACACACAGGATTTCAGTCATTTTGGTACCATTCGAAAGAGAATACGCGGTAGATTCTAATTCCACTTTAAATTTTGAGTTTTCGTCAATTTAAACGATTTTTAGACTCATTTAAAATTTACCCCACTAACAGTGTAGTGTCACGAAGCGTATATTTCAGAAAATCATATCTCAAGACTGACACACAGGATTTCAGTCATTTTGGTACCATTCGAAAGAGAATACGCGGTAGATTCTAATTCCACTTTAAATTTTGAGTTTTCGTCAATTTAAACGATTTTTAGACTCATTTAAAATTTACCCCACTAACAGTGTAGTGTCACGAAGCGTATATTTCAGAAAATCATATCTCAAGACTGACACACAGGATTTCAGTCATTTTGGTACCATTCGAAAGAGAATACGCGGTAGATTCTAATTCCACTTTAAATTTTGAGTTTTCGTCAATTTAAACGATTTTTAGACTCATTTAAAATTTACCCCACTAACAGTGTAGTGTCACGAAGCGTATATTTCAGAAAATCATATCTCAAGACTGACACACAGGATTTCAGTCATTTTAGTACCATTCGAAAGAGAATACGCGGTAGATTCTAATTCCACTTTAAATTTTGAGTTTTCGTCAATTTAAACGATTTTTAGACTCATTTAAAATTTACCCCACTAACAGTGTAGTGTCACGAAGCGTATATTTCAGAAAATCATATCTCAAGACTGACTCACAGGATTTCAGTCATTTTGGTACCATTCGAAAGAGAATACGCGGTAGATTCTAATTCCACTTTAAATTTTGAGTTTTCGTCAATTTAAACGATTTTTAGACTCATTTAAAATTTACCCCACTAACAGTGTAGTGTCACGAAGCGTATATTTCAGAAAATCATATCTCAAGACTGACACACAGGATTTCAGTCATTTTGGTACCATTCGAAAGAGAATACGCGGTAGATTCTAATTCCACTTTAAATTTTGAG
Organism: Caenorhabditis virilis; assembly: GCA_964036255.1. Taxonomy (NCBI): domain Eukaryota; kingdom Metazoa; phylum Nematoda; class Chromadorea; order Rhabditida; family Rhabditidae; genus Caenorhabditis; species Caenorhabditis virilis. The sequence goes on along the minus strand of OZ038417.1, from coordinate 16,892,643 downwards.
TTTTCGTCAATTTAAACGATTTTTAGACTCATTTAAAATTTACCCCACTAACAGTGTAGTGTCACGAAGCGTATATTTCAGAAAATCATATCTCAAGACTGACACACAGGATTTCAGTCATTTTGGTACCATTCGAAAGAGAATACGCGGTAGATTCTAATTCCACTTTAAATTTTGAGTTTTCGTCAATTTAAACGATTTTTAGACTCATTTAAAATTTACCCCACTAACAGTGTAGTGTCACGAAGCGTATATTTCAGAAAATCATATCTCAAGACTGACACACAGGATTTCAGTCATTTTGGTACCATTCGAAAGAGAATACGCGGTAGATTCTAATTCCACTTTAAATTTTGAGTTTTCGTCAATTTAAACGATTTTTAGACTCATTTAAAATTTACCCCACTAACAGTGTAGTGTCACGAAGCGTATATTTCAGAAAATCATATCTCAAGACTGACACACAGGATTTCAGTCATTTTAGTACCATTCGAAAGAGAATACGCGGTAGATTCTAATTCCACTTTAAATTTTGAGTTTTCGTCAATTTAAACGATTTTTAGACTCATTTAAAATTTACCCCACTAACAGTGTAGTGTCACGAAGCGTATATTTCAGAAAATCATATCTCAAGACTGACACACAGGATTTCAGTCATTTTAGTACCATTCGAAAGAGAATACGCGGTAGATTCTAATTCCACTTTAAATTTTGAGTTTTCGTCAATTTAAACGATTTTTAGACTCATTTAAAATTTACCCCACTAACAGTGTAGTGTCACGAAGCGTATATTTCAGAAAATCATATCTCAAGACTGACACACAGGATTTCAGTCAGTTGTGTACCATTCGAAAGAGAATACGCGGTAGATTCTAATTCCACTTTAAATTTTGAGTTTTCGTCAATTTAAACGATTTTTAGACTCATTTAAAATTTACCCCACTAACAGTGTAGTGTCACGAAGCGTATATTTCAGAAAATCATATCTCAAGACTGACACACAGGATTTCAGTCATTTTGGTACCATTCTAAAGAGAATACGCGGTAGATTCTAATTCCACTTTAAATTTTGAGTTTTCATCAATTTAAACGATTTTTAGACTCATTTAAAATTTACCCCACTAACAATGTAGTTTCACGAAGCGTATATTTCAGAAAATCATATCTCAAGACTGACACACAGGATTTCAGTCATTTTGGTACCATTCGAAAGAGAATACGCGGTAGATTCTAATTCCACTTTATATTTTGAGTTTTCGTCAATTTAAACGATTTTAAGACTCATTTAAAATTTACCCCACTAACAATGTAGTTTCACGAAGCGTATATTTCAGAAAATCATATCTCAAGACTGACACACAGGATTTCAGTCATTTTGGTACCATTCGAAAGAGAATACGCGGTAGATTCTAATTCCACTTTATATTTTGAGTTTTCGTCAATTTAAACGATTTTAAGACTCATTTAAAATTTACCCCACTAACAGTGTAGTTTCACGAAGCGTATATTTCAGAAAATCATATCTCAAGACTGACACACAGGATTTCAGTCATTTTGGTACCATTCGAAAGAGAATACGCGGTAGATTCTAATTCCACTTTATATTTTGAGTTTTCGTCAATTTAAACGATTTTAAGACTCATTTAAAATTTACCCCACTAACAATGTAGTTTCACGAAGCGTATATTTCAGAAAATCATATCTCAAGACTGACACACAGGATTTCAGTCATTTTGGTACCATTCGAAAGAGAATACGCGGTAGATTCTAATTCCACTTTAAATTTTGAGTTTTCGTCAATTTAAACGATTTTTAGACTCATTTAAAATTTACCCCACTAACAATGTAGTTTCACGAAGCGTATATTTCAGAAAATCATATCTCAAGACTGACTCACAGGATTTCAGTCATTTTGGTACCATTCGAAAGAGAATACGCGGTAGATTCTAATTCCACTTTAAATTTTGAGTTTTCTTCAATTTAAACGATTTTTAGACTCATTTAAAATTTACCCCACTAACAGTGTAGTGTCACGAAGCGTATATTTCAGAAAATCATATCTCAAGACTGACACACAGGATTTCAGTCATTTTAGTACCATTCGAAAGAGAATACGCGGTAGATTCTAATTCCACTTTAAATTTTGAGTTTTCGTCAATTTAAACGATTTTTAGACTCATTTAAAATTTACCCCACTAACAGTGTAGTGTCACGAAGCGTATATTTCAGAAAATCATATCTCAAGACTGACACACAGGATTTCAGTCATTTTGGTACCATTCGAAAGAGAATACGCGGTAGATTCTAATTCCACTTTAAATTTTGAGTTTTCGTCAATTTAAACGATTTTTAGACTCATTTAAAATTTACCCCACTAACAGTGTAGTGTCACGAAGCGTATATTTCAGAAAATCATATCTCAAGACTGACACACAGGATTTCAGTCATTTTAGTACCATTCGAAAGAGAATACGCGGTAGATTCTAATTCCACTTTAAATTTTGAGTTTTCGTCAATTTAAACGATTTTTAGACTCATTTAAAATTTACCCCACTAACAGTGTAGTGTCACGAAGCGTATATTTCAGAAAATCATATCTCAAGACTGACACACAGGATTTCAGTCATTTTGGTACCATTCGAAAGAGAATACGCGGTAGATTCTAATTCCACTTTAAATTTTGAGTTTTCATCAATTTAAACGATTTTTAGACTCATTTAAAATTTACCCCACTAACAATGTAGTTTCACGAAGCGTATATTTCAGAAAATCATATCTCAAGACTGACACACAGGATTTCAGTCATTTTGGTACCATTCGAAAGAGAATACGCGGTAGATTCTAATTCCACTTTAAATTTTGAGTTTTCGTCAATTTAAACGATTTTTAGACTCATTTAAAATTTACCCCACTAACAGTGTAGTGTCACGAAGCGTATATTTCAGAAAATCATATCTCAAGACTGACACACAGGATTTCAGTCATTTTAGTACCATTCGAAAGAGAATACGCGGTAGATTCTAATTCCACTTTAAATTTTGAGTTTTCGTCAATTTAAACGATTTTTAGACTCATTTAAAATTTACCCCACTAACAGTGTAGTGTCACGAAGCGTATATTTCAGAAAATCATATCTCAAGACTGACACACAGGATTTCAGTCATTTTGGTACCATTCGAAAGAGAATACGCGGTAGATTCTAATTCCACTTTAAATTTTGAGTTTTCGTCAATTTAAACGATTTTTAGACTCATTTAAAATTTACCCCACTAACAATGTAGTTTCACGAAGCGTATATTTCAGAAAATCATATCTCAAGACTGACTCACAGGATTTCAGTCATTTTGGTACCATTCGAAAGAGAATACGCGGTAGATTCTAATTCCACTTTAAATTTTGAGTTTTCTTCAATTTAAACGATTTTTAGACTCATTTAAAATTTACCCCACTAACAGTGTAGTGTCACGAAGCGTATATTTCAGAAAATCATATCTCAAGACTGACACACAGGATTTCAGTCATTTTAGTACCATTCGAAAGAGAATACGCGGTAGATTCTAATTCCACTTTAAATTTTGAGTTTTCGTCAATTTAAACGATTTTTAGACTCATTTAAAATTTACCCCACTAACAGTGTAGTGTCACGAAGCGTATATTTCAGAAAATCATATCTCAAGACTGACACACAGGATTTCAGTCATTTTGGTACCATTCGAAAGAGAATACGCGGTAGATTCTAATTCCACTTTAAATTTTGAGTTTTCGTCAATTTAAACGATTTTTAGACTCATTTAAAATTTACCCCACTAACAGTGTAGTGTCACGAAGCGTATATTTCAGAAAATCATATCTCAAGACTGACACACAGGATTTCAGTCATTTTAGTACCATTCGAAAGAGAATACGCGGTAGATTCTAATTCCACTTTAAATTTTGAGTTTTCGTCAATTTAAACGATTTTTAGACTCATTTAAAATTTACCCCACTAACAGTGTAGTGTCACGAAGCGTATATTTCAGAAAATCATATCTCAAGACTGACACACAGGATTTCAGTCATTTTGGTACCATTCGAAAGAGAATACGCGGTAGATTCTAATTCCACTTTAAATTTTGAGTTTTCATCAATTTAAACGATTTTTAGACTCATTTAAAATTTACCCCACTAACAATGTAGTTTCACGAAGCGTATATTTCAGAAAATCATATCTCAAGACTGACACACAGGATTTCAGTCATTTTAGTACCATTCGAAAGAGAATACGCGGTAGATTCTAATTCCACTTTAAATTTTGAGTTTTCGTCAATTTAAACGATTTTTAGACTCATTTAAAATTTACCCCACTAACAGTGTAGTGTCACGAAGCGTATATTTCAGAAAATCATATCTCAAGACTGACACACAGGATTTCAGTCATTTTGGTACCATTCGAAAGAGAATACGCGGTAGATTCTAATTCCACTTTAAATTTTGAGTTTTCGTCAATTTAAACGATTTTTAGACTCATTTAAAATTTACCCCACTAACAATGTAGTTTCACGAAGCGTATATTTCAGAAAATCATATCTCAAGACTGACTCACAGGATTTCAGTCATTTTGGTACCATTCGAAAGAGAATACGCGGTAGATTCTAATTCCACTTTAAATTTTGAGTTTTCTTCAATTTAAACGATTTTTAGACTCATTTAAAATTTACCCCACTAACAGTGTAGTGTCACGAAGCGTATATTTCAGAAAATCATATCTCAAGACTGACACACAGGATTTCAGTCATTTTAGTACCATTCGAAAGAGAATACGCGGTAGATTCTAATTCCACTTTAAATTTTGAGTTTTCGTCAATTTAAACGATTTTTAGACTCATTTAAAATTTACCCCACTAACAGTGTAGTGTCACGAAGCGTATATTTCAGAAAATCATATCTCAAGACTGACACACAGGATTTCAGTCATTTTGGTACCATTCGAAAGAGAATACGCGGTAGATTCTAATTCCACTTTAAATTTTGAGTTTTCGTCAATTTAAACGATTTTTAGACTCATTTAAAATTTACCCCACTAACAGTGTAGTGTCACGAAGCGTATATTTCAGAAAATCATATCTCAAGACTGACACACAGGATTTCAGTCATTTTAGTACCATTCGAAAGAGAATACGCGGTAGATTCTAATTCCACTTTAAATTTTGAGTTTTCGTCAATTTAAACGATTTTTAGACTCATTTAAAATTTACCCCACTAACAGTGTAGTGTCACGAAGCGTATATTTCAGAAAATCATATCTCAAGACTGACACACAGGATTTCAGTCATTTTGGTACCATTCGAAAGAGAATACGCGGTAGATTCTAATTCCACTTTAAATTTTGAGTTTTCATCAATTTAAACGATTTTTAGACTCATTTAAAATTTACCCCACTAACAATGTAGTTTCACGAAGCGTATATTTCAGAAAATCATATCTCAAGACTGACACACAGGATTTCAGTCATTTTGGTACCATTCGAAAGAGAATACGCGGTAGATTCTAATTCCACTTTAAATTTTGAGTTTTCGTCAATTTAAACGATTTTTAGACTCATTTAAAATTTACCCCACTAACAGTGTAGTGTCACGAAGCGTATATTTCAGAAAATCATATCTCAAGACTGACACACAGGATTTCAGTCATTTTAGTACCATTCGAAAGAGAATACGCGGTAGATTCTAATTCCACTTTAAATTTTGAGTTTTCGTCAATTTAAACGATTTTTAGACTCATTTAAAATTTACCCCACTAACAGTGTAGTGTCACGAAGCGTATATTTCAGAAAATCATATCTCAAGACTGACACACAGGATTTCAGTCATTTTGGTACCATTCGAAAGAGAATACGCGGTAGATTCTAATTCCACTTTAAATTTTGAGTTTTCGTCAATTTAAACGATTTTTAGACTCATTTAAAATTTACCCCACTAACAGTGTAGTGTCACGAAGCGTATATTTCAGAAAATCATATCTCAAGACTGACACACAGGATTTCAGTCATTTTAGTACCATTCGAAAGAGAATACGCGGTAGATTCTAATTCCACTTTAAATTTTGAGTTTTCGTCAATTTAAACGATTTTTAGACTCATTTAAAATTTACCCCACTAACAGTGTAGTGTCACGAAGCGTATATTTCAGAAAATCATATCTCAAGACTGACACACAGGATTTCAGTCATTTTGGTACCATTCGAAAGAGAATACGCGGTAGATTCTAATTCCACTTTAAATTTTGAGTTTTCGTCAATTTAAACGATTTTTAGACTCATTTAAAATTTACCCCACTAACAGTGTAGTGTCACGAAGCGTATATTTCAGAAAATCATATCTCAAGACTGACACACAGGATTTCAGTCATTTTAGTACCATTCGAAAGAGAATACGCGGTAGATTCTAATTCCACTTTAAATTTTGAGTTTTCGTCAATTTAAACGATTTTTAGACTCATTTAAAATTTACCCCACTAACAGTGTAGTGTCACGAAGCGTATATTTCAGAAAATCATATCTCAAGACTGACACACAGGATTTCAGTCATTTTGGTACCATTCGAAAGAGAATACGCGGTAGATTCTAATTCCACTTTAAATTTTGAGTTTTCATCAATTTAAACGATTTTTAGACTCATTTAAAATTTACCCCACTAACAGTGTAGTGTCACGAAGCGTATATTTCAGAAAATCATATCTCAAGACTGACACATAGGATTTCAGTCATTTTAGTACCATTCGAAAGAGAATACGCGGTAGATTCTAATTCCACTTTAAATTTTGAGTTTTCGTCAATTTAAACGATTTTTAGACTCATTTAAAATTTACCCCACTAACAATGTAGTTTCACGAAGCGTATATTTCAGAAAATCATATCTCAAGACTGACACACAGGATTTCAGTCATTTTGGTACCATTCGAAAGAGAATACGCGGTAGATTCTAATTCCACTTTAAATTTTGAGTTTTCATCAATTTAAACGATTTTTAGACTCATTTAAAATTTACCCCACTAACAATGTAGTTTCACGAAGCGTATATTTCAGAAAATCATATCACAAGACTGACACACAGGATTTCAGTCATTTTGGTACCATTCGAAAGAGAATACGCGGTAGATTCTAATTCCACTTTAAATTTTGAGTTTTCGTCAATTTAAACGATTTTTAGACTCATTTAAAATTTACCCCACTAACAGTGTAGTGTCACGAAGCGTATATTTCAGAAAATCATATCTCAAGACTGACACACAGGATTTCAGTCATTTTAGTACCATTCGAAAGAGAATACGCGGTAGATTCTAATTCCACTTTAAATTTTGAGTTTTCGTCAATTTAAACGATTTTTAGACTCATTTAAAATTTACCCCACTAACAGTGTAGTGTCACGAAGCGTATATTTCAGAAAATCATATCTCAAGACTGACACACAGGATTTCAGTCATTTTGGTACCATTCGAAAGAGAATACGCGGTAGATTCTAATTCCACTTTAAATTTTGAGTTTTCGTCAATTTAAACGATTTTTAGACTCATTTAAAATTTACCCCACTAACAGTGTAGTGTCACGAAGCGTATATTTCAGAAAATCATATCTCAAGACTGACACACAGGATTTCAGTCATTTTAGTACCATTCGAAAGAGAATACGCGGTAGATTCTAATTCCACTTTAAATTTTGAGTTTTCGTCAATTTAAACGATTTTTAGACTCATTTAAAATTTACCCCACTAACAGTGTAGTGTCACGAAGCGTATATTTCAGAAAATCATATCTCAAGACTGACACACAGGATTTCAGTCATTTTGGTACCATTCGAAAGAGAATACGCGGTAGATTCTAATTCCACTTTAAATTTTGAGTTTTCGTCAATTTAAACGATTTTTAGACTCATTTAAAATTTACCCCACTAACAGTGTAGTGTCACGAAGCGTATATTTCAGAAAATCATATCTCAAGACTGACACACAGGATTTCAGTCATTTTAGTACCATTCGAAAGAGAATACGCGGTAGATTCTAATTCCACTTTAAATTTTGAGTTTTCGTCAATTTAAACGATTTTTAGACTCATTTAAAATTTACCCCACTAACAGTGTAGTGTCACGAAGCGTATATTTCAGAAAATCATATCTCAAGACTGACACACAGGATTTCAGTCATTTTGGTACCATTCGAAAGAGAATACGCGGTAGATTCTAATTCCACTTTAAATTTTGAGTTTTCATCAATTTAAACGATTTTTAGACTCATTTAAAATTTACCCCACTAACAGTGTAGTGTCACGAAGCGTATATTTCAGAAAATCATATCTCAAGACTGACACATAGGATTTCAGTCATTTTAGTACCATTCGAAAGAGAATACGCGGTAGATTCTAATTCCACTTTAAATTTTGAGTTTTCGTCAATTTAAACGATTTTTAGACTCATTTAAAATTTACCCCACTAACAATGTAGTTTCACGAAGCGTATATTTCAGAAAATCATATCTCAAGACTGACACACAGGATTTCAGTCATTTTGGTACCATTCGAAAGAGAATACGCGGTAGATTCTAATTCCACTTTAAATTTTGAGTTTTCATCAATTTAAACGATTTTTAGACTCATTTAAAATTTACCCCACTAACAGTGTAGTGTCACGAAGCGTATATTTCAGAAAATCATATCTCAAGACTGACACACAGGATTTCAGTCAGTTGTGTACCATTCGAAAGAGAATACGCGGTAGATTCTAATTCCACTTTAAATTTTGAGTTTTCGTCAATTTAAACGATTTTTAGACTCATTTAAAATTTACCCCACTAACAGTGTAGTGTCACGAAGCGTATATTTCAGAAAATCATATCTCAAGACTGACACACAGGATTTCAGTCATTTTGGTACGATTCGAAAGAGAATACGCGGTAGATTCTAATTCCACTTTAAATTTTGAGTTTTCGTCAATTTAAACGATTTTTAGACTCATTTAAAATTTACCCCACTAACAGTGTAGTGTCACGAAGCGTATATTTCAGAAAATCATATCTCAAGACTGACACACAGGATTTCAGTCATTTTAGTACCATTCGAAAGAGAATACGCGGTAGATTCTAATTCCACTTTAAATTTTGAGTTTTCGTCAATTTAAACGATTTTTAGACTCATTTAAAATTTACCCCACTAACAGTGTAGTGTCACGAAGCGTATATTTCAGAAAATCATATCTCAAGACTGACACATAGGATTTCAGTCATTTTAGTACCATTCGAAAGAGAATACGCGGTAGATTCTAATTCCACTTTAAATTTTGAGTTTTCGTCAATTTAAACGATTTTTAGACTCATTTAAAATTTACCCCACTAACAGTGTAGTGTCACGAAGCGTATATTTCAGAAAATCATATCTCAAGACTGACACACAGGATTTCAGTCAGTTGTGTACCATTCGAAAGAGAATACGCGGTAGATTCTAATTCCACTTTAAATTTTGAGTTTTCGTCAATTTAAACGATTTTTAGACTCATTTAAAATTTACCCCACTAACAGTGTAGTGTCACGAAGCGTATATTTCAGAAAATCATATCTCAAGACTGACACACAGGATTTCAGTCATTTTAGTACCATTCGAAAGAGAATACGCGGTAGATTCTAATTCCACTTTAAATTTTGAGTTTTCGTCAATTTAAACGATTTTTAGACTCATTTAAAATTTACCCCACTAACAGTGTAGTGTCACGAAGCGTATATTTCAGAAAATCATATCTCAAGACTGACACATAGGATTTCAGTCATTTTAGTACCATTCGAAAGAGAATACGCGGTAGATTCTAATTCCACTTTAAATTTTGAGTTTTCGTCAATTTAAACGATTTTTAGACTCATTTAAAATTTACCCCACTAACAGTGTAGTGTCACGAAGCGTATATTTCAGAAAATCATATCTCAAGACTGACACACAGGATTTCAGTCAGTTGTGTACCATTCGAAAGAGAATACGCGGTAGATTCTAATTCCACTTTAAATTTTGAGTTTTCGTCAATTTAAACGATTTTTAGACTCATTTAAAATTTACCCCACTAACAGTGTAGTGTCACGAAGCGTATATTTCAGAAAATCATATCTCAAGACTGACACACAGGATTTCAGTCATTTTGGTACGATTCGAAAGAGAATACGCGGTAGATTCTAATTCCACTTTAAATTTTGAGTTTTCGTCAATTTAAACGATTTTTAGACTCATTTAAAATTTACCCCACTAACAGTGTAGTGTCACGAAGCGTATATTTCAGAAAATCATATCTCAAGACTGACACACAGGATTTCAGTCATTTTAGTACCATTCGAAAGAGAATACGCGGTAGATTCTAATTCCACTTTAAATTTTGAGTTTTCGTCAATTTAAACGATTTTTAGACTCATTTAAAATTTACCCCACTAACAGTGTAGTGTCACGAAGCGTATATTTCAGAAAATCATATCTCAAGACTGACACACAGGATTTCAGTCATTTTGGTACCATTCGAAAGAGAATACGCGGTAGATTCTAATTCCACTTTAAATTTTGAGTTTTCATCAATTTAAACGATTTTTAGACTCATTTAAAATTTACCCCACTAACAATGTAGTTTCACGAAGCGTATATTTCAGAAAATCATATCTCAAGACTGACACACAGGATTTCAGTCATTTTGGTACCATTCGAAAGAGAATACGCGGTAGATTCTAATTCCACTTTAAATTTTGAGTTTTCATCAATTTAAACGATTTTTAGACTCATTTAAAATTTACCCCACTAACAATGTAGTTTCACGAAGCGTATATTTCAGAAAATCATATCTCAAGACTGACACACAGGATTTCAGTCATTTTGGTACCATTCGAAAGAGAATACGCGGTAGATTCTAATTCCACTTTAAATTTTGAGTTTTCGTCAATTTAAACGATTTTTAGACTCATTTAAAATTTACCCCACTAACAGTGTAGTGTCACGAAGCGTATATTTCAGAAAATCATATCTCAAGACTGACACACAGGATTTCAGTCATTTTAGTACCATTCGAAAGAGAATACGCGGTAGATTCTAATTCCACTTTAAATTTTGAGTTTTCGTCAATTTAAACGATTTTTAGACTCATTTAAAATTTACCCCACTAACAGTGTAGTGTCACGAAGCGTATATTTCAGAAAATCATATCTCAAGACTGACACACAGGATTTCAGTCATTTTGGTACCATTCGAAAGAGAATACGCGGTAGATTCTAATTCCACTTTAAATTTTGAGTTTTCATCAATTTAAACGATTTTTAGACTCATTTAAAATTTACCCCACTAACAATGTAGTTTCACGAAGCGTATATTTCAGAAAATCATATCTCAAGACTGACACACAGGATTTCAGTCATTTTGGTACCATTCGAAAGAGAATACGCGGTAGATTCTAATTCCACTTTAAATTTTGAGTTTTCATCAATTTAAACGATTTTTAGACTCATTTAAAATTTACCCCACTAACAATGTAGTTTCACGAAGCGTATATTTCAGAAAATCATATCTCAAGACTGACACACAGGATTTCAGTCATTTTGGTACCATTCGAAAGAGAATACGCGGTAGATTCTAATTCCACTTTAAATTTTGAGTTTTCGTCAATTTAAACGATTTTTAGACTCATTTAAAATTTACCCCACTAACAGTGTAGTGTCACGAAGCGTATATTTCAGAAAATCATATCTCAAGACTGACACACAGGATTTCAGTCATTTTAGTACCATTCGAAAGAGAATACGCGGTAGATTCTAATTCCACTTTAAATTTTGAGTTTTCGTCAATTTAAACGATTTTTAGACTCATTTAAAATTTACCCCACTAACAGTGTAGTGTCACGAAGCGTATATTTCAGAAAATCATATCTCAAGACTGACACACAGGATTTCAGTCATTTTGGTACCATTCGAAAGAGAATACGCGGTAGATTCTAATTCCACTTTAAATTTTGAGTTTTCGTCAATTTAAACGATTTTTAGACTCATTTAAAATTTACCCCACTAACAGTGTAGTGTCACGAAGCGTATATTTCAGAAAATCATATCTCAAGACTGACACACAGGATTTCAGTCATTTTGGTACGATTCGAAAGAGAATACGCGGTAGATTCTAATTCCACTTTAAATTTTGAGTTTTCGTCAATTTAAACGATTTTTAGACTCATTTAAAATTTACCCCACTAACAGTGTAGTGTCACGAAGCGTATATTTCAGAAAATCATATCTCAAGACTGACACACAGGATTTCAGTCATTTTAGTACCATTCGAAAGAGAATACGCGGTAGATTCTAATTCCACTTTAAATTTTGAGTTTTCGTCAATTTAAACGATTTTTAGACTCATTTAAAATTTACCCCACTAACAGTGTAGTGTCACGAAGCGTATATTTCAGAAAATCATATCTCAAGACTGACACACAGGATTTCAGTCATTTTAGTACCATTCGAAAGAGAATACGCGGTAGATTCTATTTCCACTTTAAATTTTGAGTTTTCGTCAATTTAAACGATTTTTAGACTCATTTAAAATTTACCCCACTAACAGTGTAGTGTCACGAAGCGTATATTTCAGAAAATCATATCTCAAGACTGACACACAGGATTTCAGTCATTTTAGTACCATTCGAAAGAGAATACGCGGTAGATTCTAATTCCACTTTAAATTTTGAGTTTTCGTCAATTTAAACGATTTTTAGACTCATTTAAAATTTACCCCACTAACAGTGTAGTGTCACGAAGCGTATATTTCAGAAAATCATATCTCAAGACTGACACACAGGATTTCAGTCATTTTGGTACCATTCGAAAGAGAATACGCGGTAGATTCTAATTCCACTTTAAATTTTGAGTTTTCGTCAATTTAAACGATTTTTAGACTCATTTAAAATTTACCCCACTAACAGTGTAGTGTCACGAAGCGTATATTTCAGAAAATCATATCTCAAGACTGACACACAGGATTTCAGTCATTTTAGTACCATTCGAAAGAGAATACGCGGTAGATTCTAATTCCACTTTAAATTTTGAGTTTTCGTCAATTTAAACGATTTTTAGACTCATTTAAAATTTACCCCACTAACAGTGTAGTGTCACGAAGCGTATATTTCAGAAAATCATATCTCAAGACTGACACACAGGATTTCAGTCATTTTGGTACCATTCGAAAGAGAATACGCGGTAGATTCTAATTCCACTTTAAATTTTGAGTTTTCGTCAATTTAAACGATTTTTAGACTCATTTAAAATTTACCCCACTAACAGTGTAGTGTCACGAAGCGTATATTTCAGAAAATCATATCTCAAGACTGACACACAGGATTTCAGTCATTTTGGTACGATTCGAAAGAGAATACGCGGTAGATTCTAATTCCACTTTAAATTTTGAGTTTTCGTCAATTTAAACGATTTTTAGACTCATTTAAAATTTACCCCACTAACAGTGTAGTGTCACGAAGCGTATATTTCAGAAAATCATATCTCAAGACTGACACACAGGATTTCAGTCATTTTAGTACCATTCGAAAGAGAATACGCGGTAGATTCTAATTCCACTTTAAATTTTGAGTTTTCGTCAATTTAAACGATTTTTAGACTCATTTAAAATTTACCCCACTAACAGTGTAGTGTCACGAAGCGTATATTTCAGAAAATCATATCTCAAGACTGACACACAGGATTTCAGTCATTTTAGTACCATTCGAAAGAGAATACGCGGTAGATTCTAATTCCACTTTAAATTTTGAGTTTTCGTCAATTTAAACGATTTTTAGACTCATTTAAAATTTACCCCACTAACAGTGTAGTGTCACGAAGCGTATATTTCAGAAAATCATATCTCAAGACTGACACACAGGATTTCAGTCATTTTGGTACCATTCGAAAGAGAATACGCGGTAGATTCTAATTCCACTTTAAATTTTGAGTTTTCATCAATTTAAACGATTTTTAGACTCATTTAAAATTTACCCCACTAACAATGTAGTTTCACGAAGCGTATATTTCAGAAAATCATATCTCAAGACTGACACACAGGATTTCAGTCATTTTAGTACCATTCGAAAGAGAATACGCGGTAGATTCTAATTCCACTTTAAATTTTGAGTTTTCGTCAATTTAAACGATTTTTAGACTCATTTAAAATTTACCCCACTAACAGTGTAGTGTCACGAAGCGTATATTTCAGAAAATCATATCTCAAGACTGACACACAGGATTTCAGTCATTTTGGTACCATTCGAAAGAGAATACGCGGTAGATTCTAATTCCACTTTAAATTTTGAGTTTTCATCAATTTAAACGATTTTTAGACTCATTTAAAATTTACCCCACTAACAATGTAGTTTCACGAAGCGTATATTTCAGAAAATCATATCTCAAGACTGACACACAGGATTTCAGTCATTTTGGTACCATTCGAAAGAGAATACGCGGTAGATTCTAATTCCACTTTAAATTTTGAGTTTTCATCAATTTAAACGATTTTTAGACTCATTTAAAATTTACCCCACTAACAATGTAGTTTCACGAAGCGTATATTTCAGAAAATCATATCTCAAGACTGACACACAGGATTTCAGTCATTTTGGTACCATTCGAAAGAGAATACGCGGTAGATTCTAATTCCACTTTAAATTTTGAGTTTTCGTCAATTTAAACGATTTTTAGACTCATTTAAAATTTACCCCACTAACAGTGTAGTGTCACGAAGCGTATATTTCAGAAAATCATATCTCAAGACTGACACATAGGATTTCAGTCATTTTAGTACCATTCGAAAGAGAATACGCGGTAGATTCTAATTCCACTTTAAATTTTGAGTTTTCGTCAATTTAAACGATTTTTAGACTCATTTAAAATTTACCCCACTAACAGTGTAGTGTCACGAAGCGTATATTTCAGAAAATCATATCTCAAGACTGACACATAGGATTTCAGTCATTTTAGTACCATTCGAAAGAGAATACGCGGTAGATTCTAATTCCACTTTAAATTTTGAGTTTTCGTCAATTTAAACGATTTTTAGACTCATTTAAAATTTACCCCACTAACAGTGTAGTGTCACGAAGCGTATATTTCAGAAAATCATATCTCAAGACTGACACACAGGATTTCAGTCATTTTGGTACCATTCGAAAGAGAATACGCGGTAGATTCTAATTCCACTTTAAATTTTGAGTTTTCATCAATTTAAACGATTTTTAGACTCATTTAAAATTTACCCCACTAACAATGTAGTTTCACGAAGCGTATATTTCAGAAAATCATATCTCAAGACTGACACACAGGATTTCAGTCATTTTGGTACCATTCGAAAGAGAATACGCGGTAGATTCTAATTCCACTTTAAATTTTGAGTTTTCATCAATTTAAACGATTTTTAGACTCATTTAAAATTTACCCCACTAACAATGTAGTTTCACGAAGCGTATATTTCAGAAAATCATATCTCAAGACTGACACACAGGATTTCAGTCATTTTGGTACCATTCGAAAGAGAATACGCGGTAGATTCTAATTCCACTTTAAATTTTGAGTTTTCGTCAATTTAAACGATTTTTAGACTCATTTAAAATTTACCCCACTAACAGTGTAGTGTCACGAAGCGTATATTTCAGAAAATCATATCTCAAGACTGACACATAGGATTTCAGTCATTTTAGTACCATTCGAAAGAGAATACGCGGTAGATTCTAATTCCACTTTAAATTTTGAGTTTTCGTCAATTTAAACGATTTTTAGACTCATTTAAAATTTACCCCACTAACAGTGTAGTGTCACGAAGCGTATATTTCAGAAAATCATATCTCAAGACTGACACATAGGATTTCAGTCATTTTAGTACCATTCGAAAGAGAATACGCGGTAGATTCTAATTCCACTTTAAATTTTGAGTTTTCGTCAATTTATACGATTTTTAGACTCATTTAAAATTTACCCCACTAACAGTGTAGTGTCACGAAGCGTATATTTCAGAAAATCATATCTCAAGACTGACACACAGGATTTCAGTCAGTTGTGTACCATTCGAAAGAGAATACGCGGTAGATTCTAATTCCACTTTAAATTTTGAGTTTTCGCCAATTTAAACGATTTTTAGACTCATTTAAAATTTACCCCACTAACAGTGTAGTGTCACGAAGCGTATATTTCAGAAAATCATATCTCAAGACTGACACACAGGATTTCAGTCATTTTGGTACGATTCGAAAGAGAATACGCGGTAGATTCTAATTCCACTTTAAATTTTGAGTTTTCGTCAATTTAAACGATTTTTAGACTCATTTAAAATTTACCCCACTAACAGTGTAGTGTCACGAAGCGTATATTTCAGAAAATCATATCTCAAGACTGACACACAGGATTTCAGTCATTTTGGTACCATTCGAAAGAGAATACGCGGTAGATTCTAATTCCACTTTAAATTTTGAGTTTTCGTCAATTTAAACGATTTTTAGACTCATTTAAAATTTACCCCACTAACAGTGTAGTGTCACGAAGCGTATATTTCAGAAAATCATATCTCAAGACTGACACACAGGATTTCAGTCATTTTGGTACCATTCGAAAGAGAATACGCGGTAGATTCTAATGCCACTTTAAATTTTGAGTTTTCGTCAATTTAAACGATTTTTAGACTCATTTAAAATTTACCCCACTAACAGTGTAGTGTCACGAAGCGTATATTTCAGAAAATCATATCTCAAGACTGACACATAGGATTTCAGTCATTTTAGTACCATTCGAAAGAGAATACGCGGTAGATTCTAATTCCACTTTAAATTTTGAGTTTTCGTCAATTTAAACGATTTTTAGACTCATTTAAAATTTACCCCACTAACAGTGTAGTGTCACGAAGCGTATATTTCAGAAAATCATATCTCAAGACTGACACATAGGATTTCAGTCATTTTAGTACCATTCGAAAGAGAATACGCGGTAGATTCTAATTCCACTTTAAATTTTGAGTTTTCGTCAATTTAAACGATTTTTAGACTCATTTAAAATTTACCCCACTAACAGTGTAGTGTCACGAAGCGTATATTTCAGAAAATCATATCTCAAGACTGACACACAGGATTTCAGTCAGTTGTGTACCATTCGAAAGAGAATACGCGGTAGATTCTAATTCCACTTTAAATTTTGAGTTTTCGTCAATTTAAACGATTTTTAGACTCATTTAAAATTTACCCCACTAACAGTGTAGTGTCACGAAGCGTATATTTCAGAAAATCATATCTCAAGACTGACACACAGGATTTCAGTCATTTTGGTACCATTCGAAAGAGAATACGCGGTAGATTCTAATTCCACTTTAAATTTTGAGTTTTCGTCAATTTAAACGATTTTTAGACTCATTTAAAATTTACCCCACTAACAGTGTAGTGTCACGAAGCGTATATTTCAGAAAATCATATCTCAAGACTGACACACAGGATTTCAGTCATTTTGGTACCATTCGAAAGAGAATACGCGGTAGATTCTAATGCCACTTTAAATTTTGAGTTTTCGTCAATTTAAACGATTTTTAGACTCATTTAAAATTTACCCCACTAACAGTGTAGTGTCACGAAGCGTATATTTCAGAAAATCATATCTCAAGACTGGCACATAGGATTTCAGTCATTTTAGTACCATTCGAAAGAGAATACGCGGTAGATTCTAATTCCACTTTAAATTTTGAGTTTTCTTCAATTTAAACGATTTTTAGACTCATTTAAAATTTACCCCACTAACAGTGTAGTGTCACGAAGCGTATATTTCAGAAAATCATATCTCAAGACTGACACATAGGATTTCAGTCATTTTAGTACCATTCGAAAGAGAATACGCGGTAGATTCTAATTCCACTTTAAATTTTGAGTTTTCGTCAATTTAAACGATTTTTAGACTCATTTAAAATTTACCCCACTAACAGTGTAGTGTCACGAAGCGTATATTTCAGAAAATCATATCTCAAGACTGACACACAGGATTTCAGTCAGTTGTGTACCATTCGAAAGAGAATACGCGGTAGATTCTAATTCCACTTTAAATTTTGAGTTTTCGTCAATTTAAACGATTTTTAGACTCATTTAAAATTTACCCCACTAACAGTGTAGTGTCACGAAGCGTATATTTCAGAAAATCATATCTCAAGACTGACACACAGGATTTCAGTCAGTTGTGTACCATTCGAAAGAGAATACGCGGTAGATTCTAATTCCACTTTAAATTTTGAGTTTTCGTCAATTTAAACGATTTTTAGACTCATTTAAAATTTAAGCCACTAACAGTGTAGTGTCACGAAGCGTATATTTCAGAAAATCATATCTCAAGACTGACACACAGGATTTCAGTCAGTTGTGTACCATTCGAAAGAGAATACGCGGTAGATTCTAATTCCACTTTAAATTTTGAGTTTTCGTCAATTTAAACGATTTTTAGACTCATTTAAAATTTACCCCACTAACAGTGTAGTGTCACGAAGCGTATATTTCAGAAAATCATATCTCAAGACTGACACACAGGATTTCAGTCATTTTGGTACGATTCGAAAGAGAATACGCGGTAGATTCTAATTCCACTTTAAATTTTGAGTTTTCGTCAATTTAAACGATTTTTAGACTCATTTAAAATTTACCCCACTAACAGTGTAGTGTCACGAAGCGTATATTTCAGAAAATCATATCTCAAGACTGACACACAGGATTTCAGTCAGTTGTGTACCATTCGAAAGAGAATACGCGGTAGATTCTAATTCCACTTTAAATTTTGAGTTTTCGTCAATTTAAACGATTTTTAGACTCATTTAAAATTTACCCCACTAACAGTGTAGTGTCACGAAGCGTATATTTCAGAAAATCATATCTCAAGACTGACACACAGGATTTCAGTCATTTTGGTACCATTCGAAAGAGAATACGCGGTAGATTCTAATTCCACTTTAAATTTTGAGTTTTCGTCAATTTAAACGATTTTTAGACTCATTTAAAATTTACCCCACTAACAGTGTAGTGTCACGAAGCGTATATTTCAGAAAATCATATCTCAAGACTGACACACAGGATTTCAGTCATTTTGGTACCATTCGAAAGAGAATACGCGGTAGATTCTAATGCCACTTTAAATTTTGAGTTTTCGTCAATTTAAACGATTTTTAGACTCATTTAAAATTTACCCCACTAACAGTGTAGTGTCACGAAGCGTATATTTCAGAAAATCATATCTCAAGACTGGCACATAGGATTTCAGTCATTTTAGTACCATTCGAAAGAGAATACGCGGTAGATTCTAATTCCACTTTAAATTTTGAGTTTTCTTCAATTTAAACGATTTTTAGACTCATTTAAAATTTACCCCACTAACAGTGTAGTGTCACGAAGCGTATATTTCAGAAAATCATATCTCAAGACTGACACATAGGATTTCAGTCATTTTAGTACCATTCGAAAGAGAATACGCGGTAGATTCTAATTCCACTTTAAATTTTGAGTTTTCGTCAATTTAAACGATTTTTAGACTCATTTAAAATTTACCCCACTAACAGTGTAGTGTCACGAAGCGTATATTTCAGAAAATCATATCTCAAGACTGACACACAGGATTTCAGTCAGTTGTGTACCATTCGAAAGAGAATACGCGGTAGATTCTAATTCCACTTTAAATTTTGAGTTTTCGTCAATTTAAACGATTTTTAGACTCATTTAAAATTTACCCCACTAACAGTGTAGTGTCACGAAGCGTATATTTCAGAAAATCATATCTCAAGACTGACACACAGGATTTCAGTCATTTTGGTACGATTCGAAAGAGAATACGCGGTAGATTCTAATTCCACTTTAAATTTTGAGTTTTCGTCAATTTAAACGATTTTTAGACTCATTTAAAATTTACCCCACTAACAGTGTAGTGTCACGAAGCGTATATTTCAGAAAATCATATCTCAAGACTGACACACAGGATTTCAGTCATTTTAGTACCATTCGAAAGAGAATACGCGGTAGATTCTAATTCCACTTTAAATTTTGAGTTTTCGTCAATTTAAACGATTTTTAGACTCATTTAAAATTTACCCCACTAACAGTGTAGTGTCACGAAGCGTATATTTCAGAAAATCATATCTCAAGACTGACACACAGGATTTCAGTCATTTTGGTACCATTCGAAAGAGAATACGCGGTAGATTCTAATTCCACTTTAAATTTTGAGTTTTCGTCAATTTAAACGATTTTTAGACTCATTTAAAATTTACCCCACTAACAGTGTAGTGTCACGAAGCGTATATTTCAGAAAATCATATCTCAAGACTGACACATAGGATTTCAGTCATTTTAGTACCATTCGAAAGAGAATACGCGGTAGATTCTAATTCCACTTTAAATTTTGAGTTTTCGTCAATTTATACGATTTTTAGACTCATTTAAAATTTACCCCACTAACAGTGTAGTGTCACGAAGCGTATATTTCAGAAAATCATATCTCAAGACTGACACACAGGATTTCAGTCATTTTGGTACGATTCGAAAGAGAATACGCGGTAGATTCTAATTCCACTTTAAATTTTGAGTTTTCGTCAATTTAAACGATTTTTAGACTCATTTAAAATTTACCCCACTAACAGTGTAGTGTCACGAAGCGTATATTTCAGAAAATCATATCTCAAGACTGACACACAGGATTTCAGTCATTTTGGTACGATTCGAAAGAGAATACGCGGTAGATTCTAATTCCACTTTAAATTTTGAGTTTTCGTCAATTTAAACGATTTTTAGACTCATTTAAAATTTACCCCACTAACAGTGTAGTGTCACGAAGCGTATATTTCAGAAAATCATATCTCAAGACTGACACACAGGATTTCAGTCATTTTAGTACCATTCGAAAGAGAATACGCGGTAGATTCTAATTCCACTTTAAATTTTGAGTTTTCGTCAATTTAAACGATTTTTAGACTCATTTAAAATTTACCCCACTAACAGTGTAGTGTCACGAAGCGTATATTTCAGAAAATCATATCTCAAGACTGACACATAGGATTTCAGTCATTTTAGTACCATTCGAAAGAGAATACGCGGTAGATTCTAATTCCACTTTAAATTTTGAGTTTTCGTCAATTTAAACGATTTTTAGACTCATTTAAAATTTACCCCACTAACAGTGTAGTGTCACGAAGCGTATATTTCAGAAAATCATATCTCAAGACTGACACATAGGATTTCAGTCATTTTAGTACCATTCGAAAGAGAATACGCGGTAGATTCTAATTCCACTTTAAATTTTGAGTTTTCGTCAATTTAAACGATTTTTAGACTCATTTAAAATTTACCCCACTAACAGTGTAGTGTCACGAAGCGTATATTTCAGAAAATCATATCTCAAGACTGACACACAGGATTTCAGTCAGTTGTGTACCATTCGAAAGAGAATACGCGGTAGATTCTAATTCCACTTTAAATTTTGAGTTTTCGTCAATTTAAACGATTTTTAGACTCATTTAAAATTTACCCCACTAACAGTGTAGTGTCACGAAGCGTATATTTCAGAAAATCATATCTCAAGACTGACACACAGGATTTCAGTCATTTTGGTACGATTCGAAAGAGAATACGCGGTAGATTCTAATTCCACTTTAAATTTTGAGTTTTCGTCAATTTAAACGATTTTTAGACTCATTTAAAATTTACCCCACTAACAGTGTAGTGTCACGAAGCGTATATTTCAGAAAATCATATCTCAAGACTGACACACAGGATTTCAGTCATTTTAGTACCATTCGAAAGAGAATACGCGGTAGATTCTAATTCCACTTTAAATTTTGAGTTTTCGTCAATTTAAACGATTTTTAGACTCATTTAAAATTTACCCCACTAACAGTGTAGTGTCACGAAGCGTATATTTCAGAAAATCATATCTCAAGACTGACACACAGGATTTCAGTCATTTTGGTACCATTCGAAAGAGAATACGCGGTAGATTCTAATTCCACTTTAAATTTTGAGTTTTCATCAATTTAAACGATTTTTAGACTCATTTAAAATTTACCCCACTAACAATGTAGTTTCACGAAGCGTATATTTCAGAAAATCATATCTCAAGACTGACACACAGGATTTCAGTCATTTTGGTACCATTCGAAAGAGAATACGCGGTAGATTCTAATTCCACTTTAAATTTTGAGTTTTCGTCAATTTAAACGATTTTTAGACTCATTTAAAATTTACCCCACTAACAGTGTAGTGTCACGAAGCGTATATTTCAGAAAATCATATCTCAAGACTGACACACAGGATTTCAGTCATTTTGGTACGATTCGAAAGAGAATACGCGGTAGATTCTAATTCCACTTTAAATTTTGAGTTTTCGTCAATTTAAACGATTTTTAGACTCATTTAAAATTTACCCCACTAACAGTGTAGTGTCACGAAGCGTATATTTCAGAAAATCATATCTCAAGACTGACACACAGGATTTCAGTCATTTTAGTACCATTCGAAAGAGAATACGCGGTAGATTCTAATTCCACTTTAAATTTTGAGTTTTCGTCAATTTAAACGATTTTTAGACTCATTTAAAATTTACCCCACTAACAGTGTAGTGTCACGAAGCGTATATTTCAGAAAATCATATCTCAAGACTGACACACAGGATTTCAGTCATTTTGGTACCATTCGAAAGAGAATACGCGGTAGATTCTAATTCCACTTTAAATTTTGAGTTTTCATCAATTTAAACGATTTTTAGACTCATTTAAAATTTACCCCACTAACAATGTAGTTTCACGAAGCGTATATTTCAGAAAATCATATCTCAAGACTGACACACAGGATTTCAGTCATTTTGGTACCATTCGAAAGAGAATACGCGGTAGATTCTAATTCCACTTTAAATTTTGAGTTTTCGTCAATTTAAACGATTTTTAGACTCATTTAAAATTTACCCCACTAACAGTGTAGTGTCACGAAGCGTATATTTCAGAAAATCATATCTCAAGACTGACACACAGGATTTCAGTCATTTTAGTACCATTCGAAAGAGAATACGCGGTAGATTCTAATTCCACTTTAAATTTTGAGTTTTCGTCAATTTAAACGATTTTTAGACTCATTTAAAATTTACCCCACTAACAGTGTAGTGTCACGAAGCGTATATTTCAGAAAATCATATCTCAAGACTGACACACAGGATTTCAGTCATTTTGGTACCATTCGAAAGAGAATACGCGGTAGATTCTAATTCCACTTTAAATTTTGAGTTTTCGTCAATTTAAACGATTTTTAGACTCATTTAAAATTTACCCCACTAACAGTGTAGTGTCACGAAGCGTATATTTCAGAAAATCATATCTCAAGACTGACACACAGGATTTCAGTCATTTTAGTACCATTCGAAAGAGAATACGCGGTAGATTCTAATTCCACTTTAAATTTTGAGTTTTCATCAATTTAAACGATTTTTAGACTCATTTAAAATTTACCCCACTAACAGTGTAGTGTCACGAAGCGTATATTTCAGAAAATCATATCTCAAGACTGACACACAGGATTTCAGTCATTTTGGTACCATTCGAAAGAGAATACGCGGTAGATTCTAATTCCACTTTAAATTTTGAGTTTTCGTCAATTTAAACGATTTTTAGACTCATTTAAAATTTACCCCACTAACAGTGTAGTGTCACGAAGCGTATATTTCAGAAAATCATATCTCAAGACTGACACACAGGATTTCAGTCATTTTGGTACCATTCGAAAGAGAATACGCGGTAGATTCTAATTCCACTTTAAATTTTGAGTTTTCATCAATTTAAACGATTTTTAGACTCATTTAAAATTTACCCCACTAACAATGTAGTTTCACGAAGCGTATATTTCAGAAAATCATATCTCAAGACTGACACACAGGATTTCAGTCATTTTGGTACCATTCGAAAGAGAATACGCGGTAGATTCTAATTCCACTTTAAATTTTGAGTTTTCATCAATTTAAACGATTTTTAGACTCATTTAAAATTTACCCCACTAACAATGTAGTTTCACGAAGCGTATATTTCAGAAAATCATATCTCAAGACTGACACACAGGATTTCAGTCATTTTGGTACCATTCGAAAGAGAATACGCGGTAGATTCTAATTCCACTTTAAATTTTGAGTTTTCGTCAATTTAAACGATTTTTAGACTCATTTAAAATTTACCCCACTAACAGTGTAGTGTCACGAAGCGTATATTTCAGAAAATCATATCTCAAGACTGACACATAGGATTTCAGTCATTTTAGTACCATTCGAAAGAGAATACGCGGTAGATTCTAATTCCACTTTAAATTTTGAGTTTTCGTCAATTTAAACGATTTTTAGACTCATTTAAAATTTACCCCACTAACAGTGTAGTGTCACGAAGCGTATATTTCAGAAAATCATATCTCAAGACTGACACATAGGATTTCAGTCATTTTAGTACCATTCGAAAGAGAATACGCGGTAGATTCTAATTCCACTTTAAATTTTGAGTTTTCGTCAATTTATACGATTTTTAGACTCATTTAAAATTTACCCCACTAACAGTGTAGTGTCACGAAGCGTATATTTCAGAAAATCATATCTCAAGACTGACACACAGGATTTCAGTCAGTTGTGTACCATTCGAAAGAGAATACGCGGTAGATTCTAATTCCACTTTAAATTTTGAGTTTTCGTCAATTTAAACGATTTTTAGACTCATTTAAAATTTACCCCACTAACAGTGTAGTGTCACGAAGCGTATATTTCAGAAAATCATATCTCAAGACTGACACACAGGATTTCAGTCATTTTGGTACGATTCGAAAGAGAATACGCGGTAGATTCTAATTCCACTTTAAATTTTGAGTTTTCGTCAATTTAAACGATTTTTAGACTCATTTAAAATTTACCCCACTAACAGTGTAGTGTCACGAAGCGTATATTTCAGAAAATCATATCTCAAGACTGACACACAGGATTTCAGTCATTTTGGTACCATTCGAAAGAGAATACGCGGTAGATTCTAATTCCACTTTAAATTTTGAGTTTTCATCAATTTAAACGATTTTTAGACTCATTTAAAATTTACCCCACTAACAGTGTAGTGTCACGAAGCGTATATTTCAGAAAATCATATCTCAAGACTGACACACAGGATTTCAGTCATTTTGGTACCATTCGAAAGAGAATACGCGGTAGATTCTAATTCCACTTTAAATTTTGAGTTTTCGTCAATTTAAACGATTTTTAGACTCATTTAAAATTTACCCCACTAACAGTGTAGTGTCACGAAGCGTATATTTCAGAAAATCATATCTCAAGACTGACACACAGGATTTCAGTCATTTTAGTACCATTCGAAAGAGAATACGCGGTAGATTCTAATTCCACTTTAAATTTTGAGTTTTCGTCAATTTAAACGATTTTTAGACTCATTTAAAATTTACCCCACTAACAATGTAGTTTCACGAAGCGTATATTTCAGAAAATCATATCTCAAGACTGACACACAGGATTTCAGTCATTTTGGTACCATTCGAAAGAGAATACGCGGTAGATTCTAATTCCACTTTAAATTTTGAGTTTTCATCAATTTAAACGATTTTTAGACTCATTTAAAATTTACCCCACTAACAATGTAGTTTCACGAAGCGTATATTTCAGAAAATCATATCTCAAGACTGACACACAGGATTTCAGTCATTTTGGTACCATTCGAAAGAGAATACGCGGTAGATTCTAATTCCACTTTAAATTTTGAGTTTTCGTCAATTTAAACGATTTTTAGACTCATTTAAAATTTACCCCACTAACAGTGTAGTGTCACGAAGCGTATATTTCAGAAAATCATATCTCAAGACTGACACATAGGATTTCAGTCATTTTAGTACCATTCGAAAGAGAATACGCGGTAGATTCTAATTCCACTTTAAATTTTGAGTTTTCGTCAATTTAAACGATTTTTAGACTCATTTAAAATTTACCCCACTAACAGTGTAGTGTCACGAAGCGTATATTTCAGAAAATCATATCTCAAGACTGACACATAGGATTTCAGTCATTTTAGTACCATTCGAAAGAGAATACGCGGTAGATTCTAATTCCACTTTAAATTTTGAGTTTTCGTCAATTTATACGATTTTTAGACTCATTTAAAATTTACCCCACTAACAGTGTAGTGTCACGAAGCGTATATTTCAGAAAATCATATCTCAAGACTGACACACAGGATTTCAGTCAGTTGTGTACCATTCGAAAGAGAATACGCGGTAGATTCTAATTCCACTTTAAATTTTGAGTTTTCGTCAATTTAAACGATTTTTAGACTCATTTAAAATTTACCCCACTAACAGTGTAGTGTCACGAAGCGTATATTTCAGAAAATCATATCTCAAGACTGACACACAGGATTTCAGTCATTTTGGTACGATTCGAAAGAGAATACGCGGTAGATTCTAATTCCACTTTAAATTTTGAGTTTTCGTCAATTTAAACGATTTTTAGACTCATTTAAAATTTACCCCACTAACAGTGTAGTGTCACGAAGCGTATATTTCAGAAAATCATATCTCAAGACTGACACATAGGATTTCAGTCATTTTAGTACCATTCGAAAGAGAATACGCGGTAGATTCTAATTCCACTTTAAATTTTGAGTTTTCGTCAATTTAAACGATTTTTAGACTCATTTAAAATTTACCCCACTAACAGTGTAGTGTCACGAAGCGTATATTTCAGAAAATCATATCTCAAGACTGACACATAGGATTTCAGTCATTTTAGTACCATTCGAAAGAGAATACGCGGTAGATTCTAATTCCACTTTAAATTTTGAGTTTTCATCAATTTAAACGATTTTTAGACTCATTTAAAATTTACCCCACTAACAATGTAGTTTCACGAAGCGTATATTTCAGAAAATCATATCTCAAGACTGACACACAGGATTTCAGTCATTTTGGTACCATTCGAAAGAGAATACGCGGTAGATTCTAATTCCACTTTAAATTTTGAGTTTTCGTCAATTTAAACGATTTTTAGACTCATTTAAAATTTACCCCACTAACAGTGTAGTGTCACGAAGCGTATATTTCAGAAAATCATATCTCAAGACTGACACATAGGATTTCAGTCATTTTAGTACCATTCGAAAAAGAATACGCGGTAGATTCTAATTCCACTTTAAATTTTGAGTTTTCGTCAATTTAAACGATTTTTAGACTCATTTAAAATTTACCCCACTAACAGTGTAGTGTCACGAAGCGTATATTTCAGAAAATCATATCTCAAGACTGACACACAGGATTTCAGTCAGTTGTGTACCATTCGAAAGAGAATACGCGGTAGATTCTAATTCCACTTTAAATTTTGAGTTTTCGTCAATTTAAACGATTTTTAGACTCATTTAAAATTTACCCCACTAACAGTGTAGTGTCACGAAGCGTATATTTCAGAAAATCATATCTCAAGACTGACACATAGGATTTCAGTCATTTTAGTACCATTCGAAAGAGAATACGCGGTAGATTCTAATTCCACTTTAAATTTTGAGTTTTCGTCAATTTATACGATTTTTAGACTCATTTAAAATTTACCCCACTAACAGTGTAGTGTCACGAAGCGTATATTTCAGAAAATCATATCTCAAGACTGACACACAGGATTTCAGTCAGTTGTGTACCATTCGAAAGAGAATACGCGGTAGATTCTAATTCCACTTTAAATTTTGAGTTTTCGTCAATTTAAACGATTTTTAGACTCATTTAAAATTTACCCCACTAACAGTGTAGTGTCACGAAGCGTATATTTCAGAAAATCATATCTCAAGACTGACACACAGGATTTCAGTCATTTTGGTACGATTCGAAAGAGAATACGCGGTAGATTCTAATTCCACTTTAAATTTTGAGTTTTCGTCAATTTAAACGATTTTTAGACTCATTTAAAATTTACCCCACTAACAGTGTAGTGTCACGAAGCGTATATTTCAGAAAATCATATCTCAAGACTGACACACAGGATTTCAGTCATTTTAGTACCAGTCGAAAGAGAATACGCGGTAGATTCTAATTCCACTTTAAATTTTGAGTTTTCGTCAATTTAAACGATTTTTAGACTCATTTAAAATTTACCCCACTAACAGTGTAGTGTCACGAAGCGTATATTTCAGAAAATCATATCTCAAGACTGACACACAGGATTTCAGTCATTTTGGTACCATTCGAAAGAGAATACGCGGTAGATTCTAATTCCACTTTAAATTTTGAGTTTTCATCAATTTAAACGATTTTTAGACTCATTTAAAATTTACCCCACTAACAATGTAGTTTCACGAAGCGTATATTTCAGAAAATCATATCTCAAGACTGACACACAGGATTTCAGTCATTTTGGTACCATTCGAAAGAGAATACGCGGTAGATTCTAATTCCACTTTAAATTTTGAGTTTTCATCAATTTAAACGATTTTTAGACTCATTTAAAATTTACCCCACTAACAATGTAGTTTCACGAAGCGTATATTTCAGAAAATCATATCTCAAGACTGACACACAGGATTTCAGTCATTTTGGTACCATTCGAAAGAGAATACGCGGTAGATTCTAATTCCACTTTAAATTTTGAGTTTTCGTCAATTTAAACGATTTTTAGACTCATTTAAAATTTACCCCACTAACAGTGTAGTGTCACGAAGCGTATATTTCAGAAAATCATATCTCAAGACTGACACATAGGATTTCAGTCATTTTAGTACCATTCGAAAGAGAATACGCGGTAGATTCTAATTCCACTTTAAATTTTGAGTTTTCGTCAATTTAAACGATTTTTAGACTCATTTAAAATTTACCCCACTAACAGTGTAGTGTCACGAAGCGTATATTTCAGAAAATCATATCTCAAGACTGACACACAGGATTTCAGTCAGTTGTGTACCATTCGAAAGAGAATACGCGGTAGATTCTAATTCCACTTTAAATTTTGAGTTTTCGTCAATTTAAACGATTTTTAGACTCATTTAAAATTTACCCCACTAACAATGTAGTTTCACGAAGCGTATATTTCAGAAAATCATATCTCAAGACTGACACACAGGATTTCAGTCATTTTGGTACCATTCGAAAGAGAATACGCGGTAGATTCTAATTCCACTTTAAATTTTGAGTTTTCATCAATTTAAACGATTTTTAGACTCATTTAAAATTTACCCCACTAACAATGTAGTTTCACGAAGCGTATATTTCAGAAAATCATATCTCAAGACTGACACACAGGATTTCAGTCATTTTGGTACCATTCGAAAGAGAATACGCGGTAGATTCTAATTCCACTTTAAATTTTGAGTTTTCGTCAATTTAAACGATTTTTAGACTCATTTAAAATTTACCCCACTAACAGTGTAGTGTCACGAAGCGTATATTTCAGAAAATCATATCTCAAGACTGACACATAGGATTTCAGTCATTTTAGTACCATTCGAAAGAGAATACGCGGTAGATTCTAATTCCACTTTAAATTTTGAGTTTTCGTCAATTTAAACGATTTTTAGACTCATTTAAAATTTACCCCACTAACAGTGTAGTGTCACGAAGCGTATATTTCAGAAAATCATATCTCAAGACTGACACATAGGATTTCAGTCATTTTAGTACCATTCGAAAGAGAATACGCGGTAGATTCTAATTCCACTTTAAATTTTGAGTTTTCGTCAATTTAAACGATTTTTAGACTCATTTAAAATTTACCCCACTAACAGTGTAGTGTCACGAAGCGTATATTTCAGAAAATCATATCTCAAGACTGACACATAGGATTTCAGTCATTTTAGTACCATTCGAAAGAGAATACGCGGTAGATTCTAATTCCACTTTAAATTTTGAGTTTTCGTCAATTTATACGATTTTTAGACTCATTTAAAATTTACCCCACTAACAGTGTAGTGTCACGAAGCGTATATTTCAGAAAATCATATCTCAAGACTGACACACAGGATTTCAGTCAGTTGTGTACCATTCGAAAGAGAATACGCGGTAGATTCTAATTCCACTTTAAATTTTGAGTTTTCGTCAATTTAAACGATTTTTAGACTCATTTAAAATTTACCCCACTAACAGTGTAGTGTCACGAAGCGTATATTTCAGAAAATCATATCTCAAGACTGACACATAGGATTTCAGTCATTTTAGTACCATTCGAAAGAGAATACGCGGTAGATTCTAATTCCACTTTAAATTTTGAGTTTTCGTCAATTTATACGATTTTTAGACTCATTTAAAATTTACCCCACTAACAGTGTAGTGTCACGAAGCGTATATTTCAGAAAATCATATCTCAAGACTGACACACAGGATTTCAGTCAGTTGTGTACCATTCGAAAGAGAATACGCGGTAGATTCTAATTCCACTTTAAATTTTGAGTTTTCGTCAATTTAAACGATTTTTAGACTCATTTAAAATTTACCCCACTAACAGTGTAGTGTCACGAAGCGTATATTTCAGAAAATCATATCTCAAGACTGACACACAGGATTTCAGTCATTTTGGTACGATTCGAAAGAGAATACGCGGTAGATTCTAATTCCACTTTAAATTTTGAGTTTTCGTCAATTTAAACGATTTTTAGACTCATTTAAAATTTACCCCACTAACAGTGTAGTGTCACGAAGCGTATATTTCAGAAAATCATATCTCAAGACTGACACACAGGATTTCAGTCATTTTAGTACCAGTCGAAAGAGAATACGCGGTAGATTCTAATTCCACTTTAAATTTTGAGTTTTCGTCAATTTAAACGATTTTTAGACTCATTTAAAATTTACCCCACTAACAGTGTAGTGTCACGAAGCGTATATTTCAGAAAATCATATCTCAAGACTGACACACAGGATTTCAGTCATTTTGGTACCATTCGAAAGAGAATACGCGGTAGATTCTAATTCCACTTTAAATTTTGAGTTTTCATCAATTTAAACGATTTTTAGACTCATTTAAAATTTACCCCACTAACAATGTAGTTTCACGAAGCGTATATTTCAGAAAATCATATCTCAAGACTGACACACAGGATTTCAGTCATTTTGGTACCATTCGAAGGAGAATACGCGGTAGATTCTAATTCCACTTTAAATTTTGAGTTTTCATCAATTTAAACGATTTTTAGACTCATTTAAAATTTACCCCACTAACAATGTAGTTTCACGAAGCGTATATTTCAGAAAATCATATCTCAAGACTGACACACAGGATTTCAGTCATTTTGGTACCATTCGAAAGAGAATACGCGGTAGATTCTAATTCCACTTTAAATTTTGAGTTTTCGTCAATTTAAACGATTTTTAGACTCATTTAAAATTTACCCCACTAACAGTGTAGTGTCACGAAGCGTATATTTCAGAAAATCATATCTCAAGACTGACACATAGGATTTCAGTCATTTTAGTACCATTCGAAAGAGAATACGCGGTAGATTCTAATTCCACTTTAAATTTTGAGTTTTCGTCAATTTAAACGATTTTTAGACTCATTTAAAATTTACCCCACTAACAGTGTAGTGTCACGAAGCGTATATTTCAGAAAATCATATCTCAAGACTGACACACAGGATTTCAGTCAGTTGTGTACCATTCGAAAGAGAATACGCGGTAGATTCTAATTCCACTTTAAATTTTGAGTTTTCGTCAATTTAAACGATTTTTAGACTCATTTAAAATTTACCCCACTAACAGTGTAGTGTCACGAAGCGTATATTTCAGAAAATCATATCTCAAGACTGACACACAGGATTTCAGTCAGTTGTGTACCATTCGAAAGAGAATACGCGGTAGATTCTAATTCCACTTTAAATTTTGAGTTTTCGTCAATTTAAACGATTTTTAGACTCATTTAAAATTTAAGCCACTAACAGTGTAGTGTCACGAAGCGTATATTTCAGAAAATCATATCTCAAGACTGACACACAGGATTTCAGTCATTTTGGTACGATTCGAAAGAGAATACGCGGTAGATTCTAATTCCACTTTAAATTTTGAGTTTTCGTCAATTTAAACGATTTTTAGACTCATTTAAAATTTACCCCACTAACAGTGTAGTGTCACGAAGCGTATATTTCAGAAAATCATATCTCAAGACTGACACACAGGATTTCAGTCATTTTAGTACCATTCGAAAGAGAATACGCGGTAGATTCTAATTCCACTTTAAATTTTGAGTTTTCGTCAATTTAAACGATTTTTAGACTCATTTAAAATTTACCCCACTAACAGTGTAGTGTCACGAAGCGTATATTTCAGAAAATCATATCTCAAGACTGACACACAGGATTTCAGTCATTTTGGTACCATTCGAAAGAGAATACGCGGTAGATTCTAATTCCACTTTAAATTTTGAGTTTTCGTCAATTTAAACGATTTTTAGACTCATTTAAAATTTACCCCACTAACAGTGTAGTGTCACGAAGCGTATATTTCAGAAAATCATATCTCAAGACTGACACATAGGATTTCAGTCATTTTAGTACCATTCGAAAGAGAATACGCGGTAGATTCTAATTCCACTTTAAATTTTGAGTTTTCGTCAATTTAAACGATTTTTAGACTCATTTAAAATTTACCCCACTAACAGTGTAGTGTCACGAAGCGTATATTTCAGAAAATCATATCTCAAGACTGACACACAGGATTTCAGTCAGTTGTGTACCATTCGAAAGAGAATACGCGGTAGATTCTAATTCCACTTTAAATTTTGAGTTTTCGTCAATTTAAACGATTTTTAGACTCATTTAAAATTTACCCCACTAACAGTGTAGTGTCACGAAGCGTATATTTCAGAAAATCATATCTCAAGACTGACACACAGGATTTCAGTCATTTTAGTACCATTCGAAAGAGAATACGCGGTAGATTCTAATTCCACTTTAAATTTTGAGTTTTCGTCAATTTAAACGATTTTTAGACTCATTTAAAATTTACCCCACTAACAGTGTAGTGTCACGAAGCGTATATTTCAGAAAATCATATCTCAAGACTGACACACAGGATTTCAGTCATTTTGGTACCATTCGAAAGAGAATACGCGGTAGATTCTAATTCCACTTTAAATTTTGAGTTTTCGTCAATTTAAACGATTTTTAGACTCATTTAAAATTTACCCCACTAACAGTGTAGTGTCACGAAGCGTATATTTCAGAAAATCATATCTCAAGACTGACACATAGGATTTCAGTCATTTTAGTACCATTCGAAAGAGAATACGCGGTAGATTCTAATTCCACTTTAAATTTTGAGTTTTCGTCAATTTAAACGATTTTTAGACTCATTTAAAATTTACCCCACTAACAGTGTAGTGTCACGAAGCGTATATTTCAGAAAATCATATCTCAAGACTGACACACAGGATTTCAGTCAGTTGTGTACCATTCGAAAGAGAATACGCGGTAGATTCTAATTCCACTTTAAATTTTGAGTTTTCGTCAATTTAAACGATTTTTAGACTCATTTAAAATTTACCCCACTAACAGTGTAGTGTCACGAAGCGTATATTTCAGAAAATCATATCTCAAGACTGACACACAGGATTTCAGTCAGTTGTGTACCATTCGAAAGAGAATACGCGGTAGATTCTAATTCCACTTTAAATTTTGAGTTTTCGTCAATTTAAACGATTTTTAGACTCATTTAAAATTTAAGCCACTAACAGTGT
The DNA here is from genome assembly GCA_964036255.1 of Caenorhabditis virilis. NCBI lineage: Eukaryota > Metazoa > Nematoda > Chromadorea > Rhabditida > Rhabditidae > Caenorhabditis > Caenorhabditis virilis. The sequence goes on along the minus strand of OZ038417.1, from coordinate 16,858,934 downwards.
AGTGTCACGAAGCGTATATTTCAGAAAATCATATCTCAAGACTGACACACAGGATTTCAGTCAGTTGTGTACCATTCGAAAGAGAATACGCGGTAGATTCTAATTCCACTTTAAATTTTGAGTTTTCGTCAATTTAAACGATTTTTAGACTCATTTAAAATTTACCCCACTAACAGTGTAGTGTCACGAAGCGTATATTTCAGAAAATCATATCTCAAGACTGACACATAGGATTTCAGTCATTTTAGTACCATTCGAAAGAGAATACGCGGTAGATTCTAATTCCACTTTAAATTTTGAGTTTTCGTCAATTTAAACGATTTTTAGACTCATTTAAAATTTACCCCACTAACAGTGTAGTGTCACGAAGCGTATATTTCAGAAAATCATATCTCAAGACTGACACACAGGATTTCAGTCAGTTGTGTACCATTCGAAAGAGAATACGCGGTAGATTCTAATTCCACTTTAAATTTTGAGTTTTCGTCAATTTAAACGATTTTTAGACTCATTTAAAATTTACCCCACTAACAGTGTAGTGTCACGAAGCGTATATTTCAGAAAATCATATCTCAAGACTGACACACAGGATTTCAGTCATTTTAGTACCATTCGAAAGAGAATACGCGGTAGATTCTAATTCCACTTTAAATTTTGAGTTTTCGTCAATTTAAACGATTTTTAGACTCATTTAAAATTTACCCCACTAACAGTGTAGTGTCACGAAGCGTATATTTCAGAAAATCATATCTCAAGACTGACACACAGGATTTCAGTCATTTTGGTACCATTCGAAAGAGAATACGCGGTAGATTCTAATTCCACTTTAAATTTTGAGTTTTCGTCAATTTAAACGATTTTTAGACTCATTTAAAATTTACCCCACTAACAGTGTAGTGTCACGAAGCGTATATTTCAGAAAATCATATCTCAAGACTGACACATAGGATTTCAGTCATTTTAGTACCATTCGAAAGAGAATACGCGGTAGATTCTAATTCCACTTTAAATTTTGAGTTTTCGTCAATTTAAACGATTTTTAGACTCATTTAAAATTTACCCCACTAACAGTGTAGTGTCACGAAGCGTATATTTCAGAAAATCATATCTCAAGACTGACACACAGGATTTCAGTCAGTTGTGTACCATTCGAAAGAGAATACGCGGTAGATTCTAATTCCACTTTAAATTTTGAGTTTTCGTCAATTTAAACGATTTTTAGACTCATTTAAAATTTAAGCCACTAACAGTGTAGTGTCACGAAGCGTATATTTCAGAAAATCATATCTCAAGACTGACACACAGGATTTCAGTCATTTTGGTACGATTCGAAAGAGAATACGCGGTAGATTCTAATTCCACTTTAAATTTTGAGTTTTCGTCAATTTAAACGATTTTTAGACTCATTTAAAATTTACCCCACTAACAGTGTAGTGTCACGAAGCGTATATTTCAGAAAATCATATCTCAAGACTGACACACAGGATTTCAGTCATTTTAGTACCATTCGAAAGAGAATACGCGGTAGATTCTAATTCCACTTTAAATTTTGAGTTTTCGTCAATTTAAACGATTTTTAGACTCATTTAAAATTTACCCCACTAACAGTGTAGTGTCACGAAGCGTATATTTCAGAAAATCATATCTCAAGACTGACACACAGGATTTCAGTCATTTTGGTACCATTCGAAAGAGAATACGCGGTAGATTCTAATTCCACTTTAAATTTTGAGTTTTCGTCAATTTAAACGATTTTTAGACTCATTTAAAATTTACCCCACTAACAGTGTAGTGTCACGAAGCGTATATTTCAGAAAATCATATCTCAAGACTGACACATAGGATTTCAGTCATTTTAGTACCATTCGAAAGAGAATACGCGGTAGATTCTAATTCCACTTTAAATTTTGAGTTTTCGTCAATTTAAACGATTTTTAGACTCATTTAAAATTTACCCCACTAACAGTGTAGTGTCACGAAGCGTATATTTCAGAAAATCATATCTCAAGACTGACACATAGGATTTCAGTCATTTTAGTACCATTCGAAAGAGAATACGCGGTAGATTCTAATTCCACTTTAAATTTTGAGTTTTCGTCAATTTATACGATTTTTAGACTCATTTAAAATTTACCCCACTAACAGTGTAGTGTCACGAAGCGTATATTTCAGAAAATCATATCTCAAGACTGACACACAGGATTTCAGTCAGTTGTGTACCATTCGAAAGAGAATACGCGGTAGATTCTAATTCCACTTTAAATTTTGAGTTTTCGTCAATTTAAACGATTTTTAGACTCATTTAAAATTTACCCCACTAACAGTGTAGTGTCACGAAGCGTATATTTCAGAAAATCATATCTCAAGACTGACACACAGGATTTCAGTCATTTTGGTACGATTCGAAAGAGAATACGCGGTAGATTCTAATTCCACTTTAAATTTTGAGTTTTCGTCAATTTAAACGATTTTTAGACTCATTTAAAATTTACCCCACTAACAGTGTAGTGTCACGAAGCGTATATTTCAGAAAATCATATCTCAAGACTGACACACAGGATTTCAGTCATTTTGGTACCATTCGAAAGAGAATACGCGGTAGATTCTAATTCCACTTTAAATTTTGAGTTTTCGTCAATTTAAACGATTTTTAGACTCATTTAAAATTTACCCCACTAACAGTGTAGTGTCACGAAGCGTATATTTCAGAAAATCATATCTCAAGACTGACACACAGGATTTCAGTCATTTTGGTACCATTCGAAAGAGAATACGCGGTAGATTCTAATGCCACTTTAAATTTTGAGTTTTCGTCAATTTAAACGATTTTTAGACTCATTTAAAATTTACCCCACTAACAGTGTAGTGTCACGAAGCGTATATTTCAGAAAATCATATCTCAAGACTGGCACATAGGATTTCAGTCAGTTGTGTACCATTCGAAAGAGAATACGCGGTAGATTCTAATTCCACTTTAAATTTTGAGTTTTCGTCAATTTAAACGATTTTTAGACTCATTTAAAATTTACCCCACTAACAGTGTAGTGTCACGAAGCGTATATTTCAGAAAATCATATCTCAAGACTGACACACAGGATTTCAGTCATTTTGGTACGATTCGAAAGAGAATACGCGGTAGATTCTAATTCCACTTTAAATTTTGAGTTTTCGTCAATTTAAACGATTTTTAGACTCATTTAAAATTTACCCCACTAACAGTGTAGTGTCACGAAGCGTATATTTCAGAAAATCATATCTCAAGACTGACACACAGGATTTCAGTCATTTTAGTACCATTCGAAAGAGAATACGCGGTAGATTCTAATTCCACTTTAAATTTTGAGTTTTCGTCAATTTAAACGATTTTTAGACTCATTTAAAATTTACCCCACTAACAGTGTAGTGTCACGAAGCGTATATTTCAGAAAATCATATCTCAAGACTGACACACAGGATTTCAGTCATTTTAGTACCATTCGAAAGAGAATACGCGGTAGATTCTAATTCCACTTTAAATTTTGAGTTTTCGTCAATTTAAACGATTTTTAGACTCATTTAAAATTTACCCCACTAACAGTGTAGTGTCACGAAGCGTATATTTCAGAAAATCATATCTCAAGACTGACACACAGGATTTCAGTCATTTTGGTACCATTCGAAAGAGAATACGCGGTAGATTCTAATTCCACTTTAAATTTTGAGTTTTCGTCAATTTAAACGATTTTTAGACTCATTTAAAATTTACCCCACTAACAGTGTAGTGTCACGAAGCGTATATTTCAGAAAATCATATCTCAAGACTGACACATAGGATTTCAGTCATTTTAGTACCATTCGAAAGAGAATACGCGGTAGATTCTAATTCCACTTTAAATTTTGAGTTTTCGTCAATTTAAACGATTTTTAGACTCATTTAAAATTTATCCCACTAACAGTGTAGTGTCACGAAGCGTATATTTCAGAAAATCATATCTCAAGACTGACACACAGGATTTCAGTCATTTTGGTACGATTCGAAAGAGAATACGCGGTAGATTCTAATTCCACTTTAAATTTTGAGTTTTCGTCAATTTAAACGATTTTTAGACTCATTTAAAATTTACCCCACTAACAGTGTAGTGTCACGAAGCGTATATTTCAGAAAATCATATCTCAAGACTGACACACAGGATTTCAGTCATTTTGGTACGATTCGAAAGAGAATACGCGGTAGATTCTAATTCCACTTTAAATTTTGAGTTTTCGTCAATTTAAACGATTTTTAGACTCATTTAAAATTTACCCCACTAACAGTGTAGTGTCACGAAGCGTATATTTCAGAAAATCATATCTCAAGACTGACACACAGGATTTCAGTCATTTTGGTACCATTCGAAAGAGAATACGCGGTAGATTCTAATTCCACTTTAAATTTTGAGTTTTCGTCAATTTAAACGATTTTTAGACTCATTTAAAATTTACCCCACTAACAGTGTAGTGTCACGAAGCGTATATTTCAGAAAATCATATCTCAAGACTGACACACAGGATTTCAGTCATTTTGGTACGATTCGAAAGAGAATACGCGGTAGATTCTAATTCCACTTTAAATTTTGAGTTTTCGTCAATTTAAACGATTTTTAGACTCATTTAAAATTTACCCCACTAACAGTGTAGTGTCACGAAGCGTATATTTCAGAAAATCATATCTCAAGACTGACACATAGGATTTCAGTCATTTTAGTACCATTCGAAAGAGAATACGCGGTAGATTCTAATTCCACTTTAAATTTTGAGTTTTCGTCAATTTAAACGATTTTTAGACTCATTTAAAATTTACCCCACTAACAGTGTAGTGTCACGAAGCGTATATTTCAGAAAATCATATCTCAAGACTGACACACAGGATTTCAGTCAGTTGTGTACCATTCGAAAGAGAATACGCGGTAGATTCTAATTCCACTTTAAATTTTGAGTTTTCGTCAATTTAAACGATTTTTAGACTCATTTAAAATTTACCCCACTAACAGTGTAGTGTCACGAAGCGTATATTTCAGAAAATCATATCTCAAGACTGACACACAGGATTTCAGTCATTTTGGTACGATTCGAAAGAGAATACGCGGTAGATTCTAATTCCACTTTAAATTTTGAGTTTTCGTCAATTTAAACGATTTTTAGACTCATTTAAAATTTACCCCACTAACAGTGTAGTGTCACGAAGCGTATATTTCAGAAAATCATATCTCAAGACTGACACACAGGATTTCAGTCATTTTGGTACGATTCGAAAGAGAATACGCGGTAGATTCTAATTCCACTTTAAATTTTGAGTTTTCGTCAATTTAAACGATTTTTAGACTCATTTAAAATTTACCCCACTAACAGTGTAGTGTCACGAAGCGTATATTTCAGAAAATCATATCTCAAGACTGACACACAGGATTTCAGTCATTTTGGTACCATTCGAAAGAGAATACGCGGTAGATTCTAATTCCACTTTAAATTTTGAGTTTTCGTCAATTTAAACGATTTTTAGACTCATTTAAAATTTACCCCACTAACAGTGTAGTGTCACGAAGCGTATATTTCAGAAAATCATATCTCAAGACTGACACACAGGATTTCAGTCATTTTGGTACGATTCGAAAGAGAATACGCGGTAGATTCTAATTCCACTTTAAATTTTGAGTTTTCGTCAATTTAAACGATTTTTAGACTCATTTAAAATTTACCCCACTAACAGTGTAGTGTCACGAAGCGTATATTTCAGAAAATCATATCTCAAGACTGACACACAGGATTTCAGTCATTTTGGTACGATTCGAAAGAGAATACGCGGTAGATTCTAATTCCACTTTAAATTTTGAGTTTTCGTCAATTTAAACGATTTTTAGACTCATTTAAAATTTACCCCACTAACAGTGTAGTGTCACGAAGCGTATATTTCAGAAAATCATATCTCAAGACTGACACACAGGATTTCAGTCATTTTGGTACGATTCGAAAGAGAATACGCGGTAGATTCTAATTCCACTTTAAATTTTGAGTTTTCGTCAATTTAAACGATTTTTAGACTCATTTAAAATTTACCCCACTAACAGTGTAGTGTCACGAAGCGTATATTTCAGAAAATCATATCTCAAGACTGACACACAGGATTTCAGTCATTTTGGTACGATTCGAAAGAGAATACGCGGTAGATTCTAATTCCACTTTAAATTTTGAGTTTTCGTCAATTTAAACGATTTTTAGACTCATTTAAAATTTACCCCACTAACAGTGTAGTGTCACGAAGCGTATATTTCAGAAAATCATATCTCAAGACTGACACACAGGATTTCAGTCATTTTAGTACCATTCGAAAGAGAATACGCGGTAGATTCTAATTCCACTTTAAATTTTGAGTTTTCGTCAATTTAAACGATTTTTAGACTCATTTAAAATTTACCCCACTAACAGTGTAGTGTCACGAAGCGTATATTTCAGAAAATCATATCTCAAGACTGACACACAGGATTTCAGTCATTTTGGTACGATTCGAAAGAGAATACGCGGTAGATTCTAATTCCACTTTAAATTTTGAGTTTTCGTCAATTTAAACGATTTTTAGACTCATTTAAAATTTACCCCACTAACAGTGTAGTGTCACGAAGCGTATATTTCAGAAAATCATATCTCAAGACTGACACACAGGATTTCAGTCATTTTGGTACGATTCGAAAGAGAATACGCGGTAGATTCTAATTCCACTTTAAATTTTGAGTTTTCGTCAATTTAAACGATTTTTAGACTCATTTAAAATTTACCCCACTAACAGTGTAGTGTCACGAAGCGTATATTTCAGAAAATCATATCTCAAGACTGACACACAGGATTTCAGTCATTTTGGTAGCATTCGAAAGAGAATACGCGGTAGATTCTAATTCCACTTTAAATTTTGAGTTTTCATCAATTTAAACGATTTTTAGACTCATTTAAAATTTACCCCACTAACAATGTAGTTTCACGAAGCGTATATTTCAGAAAATCATATCTCAAGACTGACACACAGGATTTCAGTCATTTTGGTAGCATTCGAAAGAGAATACGCGGTAGATTCTAATTCCACTTTAAATTTTGAGTTTTCATCAATTTAAACGATTTTTAGACTCATTTAAAATTTACCCCACTAACAATGTAGTTTCACGAAGCGTATATTTCAGAAAATCATATCTCAAGACTGACACACAGGATTTCAGTCATTTTGGTACCATTCGAAAGAGAATACGCGGTAGATTCTAATTCCACTTTAAATTTTGAGTTTTCGTCAATTTAAACGATTTTTAGACTCATTTAAAATTTACCCCACTAACAGTGTAGTGTCACGAAGCGTATATTTCAGAAAATCATATCTCAAGACTGACACATAGGATTTCAGTCATTTTAGTACCATTCGAAAGAGAATACGCGGTAGATTCTAATTCCACTTTAAATTTTGAGTTTTCGTCAATTTAAACGATTTTTAGACTCATTTAAAATTTACCCCACTAACAGTGTAGTGTCACGAAGCGTATATTTCAGAAAATCATATCTCAAGACTGACACACAGGATTTCAGTCATTTTGGTACCATTCGAAAGAGAATACGCGGTAGATTCTAATTCCACTTTAAATTTTGAGTTTTCATCAATTTAAACGATTTTTAGACTCATTTAAAATTTACCCCACTAACAATGTAGTTTCACGAAGCGTATATTTCAGAAAATCATATCTCAAGACTGACACACAGGATTTCAGTCATTTTGGTAGCATTCGAAAGAGAATACGCGGTAGATTCTAATTCCACTTTAAATTTTGAGTTTTCATCAATTTAAACGATTTTTAGACTCATTTAAAATTTACCCCACTAACAATGTAGTTTCACGAAGCGTATATTTCAGAAAATCATATCTCAAGACTGACACACAGGATTTCAGTCATTTTGGTACCATTCGAAAGAGAATACGCGGTAGATTCTAATTCCACTTTAAATTTTGAGTTTTCGTCAATTTAAACGATTTTTAGACTCATTTAAAATTTACCCCACTAACAGTGTAGTGTCACGAAGCGTATATTTCAGAAAATCATATCTCAAGACTGACACACAGGATTTCAGTCAGTTGTGTACCATTCGAAAGAGAATACGCGGTAGATTCTAATTCCACTTTAAATTTTGAGTTTTCGTCAATTTAAACGATTTTTAGACTCATTTAAAATTTAAGCCACTAACAGTGTAGTGTCACGAAGCGTATATTTCAGAAAATCATATCTCAAGACTGACACACAGGATTTCAGTCAGTTGTGTACCATTCGAAAGAGAATACGCGGTAGATTCTAATTCCACTTTAAATTTTGAGTTTTCGTCAATTTAAACGATTTTTAGACTCATTTAAAATTTACCCCACTAACAGTGTAGTGTCACGAAGCGTATATTTCAGAAAATCATATCTCAAGACTGACACATAGGATTTCAGTCATTTTAGTACCATTCGAAAGAGAATACGCGGTAGATTCTAATTCCACTTTAAATTTTGAGTTTTCGTCAATTTAAACGATTTTTAGACTCATTTAAAATTTACCCCACTAACAGTGTAGTGTCACGAAGCGTATATTTCAGAAAATCATATCTCAAGACTGACACACAGGATTTCAGTCATTTTGGTACCATTCGAAAGAGAATACGCGGTAGATTCTAATTCCACTTTAAATTTTGAGTTTTCATCAATTTAAACGATTTTTAGACTCATTTAAAATTTACCCCACTAACAATGTAGTTTCACGAAGCGTATATTTCAGAAAATCATATCTCAAGACTGACACACAGGATTTCAGTCATTTTGGTAGCATTCGAAAGAGAATACGCGGTAGATTCTAATTCCACTTTAAATTTTGAGTTTTCATCAATTTAAACGATTTTTAGACTCATTTAAAATTTACCCCACTAACAATGTAGTTTCACGAAGCGTATATTTCAGAAAATCATATCTCAAGACTGACACACAGGATTTCAGTCATTTTGGTACCATTCGAAAGAGAATACGCGGTAGATTCTAATTCCACTTTAAATTTTGAGTTTTCGTCAATTTAAACGATTTTTAGACTCATTTAAAATTTACCCCACTAACAGTGTAGTGTCACGAAGCGTATATTTCAGAAAATCATATCTCAAGACTGACACACAGGATTTCAGTCATTTTGGTACCATTCGAAAGAGAATACGCGGTAGATTCTAATTCCACTTTAAATTTTGAGTTTTCATCAATTTAAACGATTTTTAGACTCATTTAAAATTTACCCCACTAACAATGTAGTTTCACGAAGCGTATATTTCAGAAAATCATATCTCAAGACTGACACACAGGATTTCAGTCATTTTGGTAGCATTCGAAAGAGAATACGCGGTAGATTCTAATTCCACTTTAAATTTTGAGTTTTCATCAATTTAAACGATTTTTAGACTCATTTAAAATTTACCCCACTAACAATGTAGTTTCACGAAGCGTATATTTCAGAAAATCATATCTCAAGACTGACACACAGGATTTCAGTCATTTTGGTACCATTCGAAAGAGAATACGCGGTAGATTCTAATTCCACTTTAAATTTTGAGTTTTCGTCAATTTAAACGATTTTTAGACTCATTTAAAATTTACCCCACTAACAGTGTAGTGTCACGAAGCGTATATTTCAGAAAATCATATCTCAAGACTGACACATAGGATTTCAGTCATTTTAGTACCATTCGAAAGAGAATACGCGGTAGATTCTAATTCCACTTTAAATTTTGAGTTTTCGTCAATTTAAACGATTTTTAGACTCATTTAAAATTTACCCCACTAACAGTGTAGTGTCACGAAGCGTATATTTCAGAAAATCATATCTCAAGACTGACACACAGGATTTCAGTCATTTTGGTACCATTCGAAAGAGAATACGCGGTAGATTCTAATTCCACTTTAAATTTTGAGTTTTCATCAATTTAAACGATTTTTAGACTCATTTAAAATTTACCCCACTAACAATGTAGTTTCACGAAGCGTATATTTCAGAAAATCATATCTCAAGACTGACACACAGGATTTCAGTCATTTTGGTAGCATTCGAAAGAGAATACGCGGTAGATTCTAATTCCACTTTAAATTTTGAGTTTTCATCAATTTAAACGATTTTTAGACTCATTTAAAATTTACCCCACTAACAATGTAGTTTCACGAAGCGTATATTTCAGAAAATCATATCTCAAGACTGACACACAGGATTTCAGTCATTTTGGTACCATTCGAAAGAGAATACGCGGTAGATTCTAATTCCACTTTAAATTTTGAGTTTTCGTCAATTTAAACGATTTTTAGACTCATTTAAAATTTACCCCACTAACAGTGTAGTGTCACGAAGCGTATATTTCAGAAAATCATATCTCAAGACTGACACATAGGATTTCAGTCATTTTAGTACCATTCGAAAGAGAATACGCGGTAGATTCTAATTCCACTTTAAATTTTGAGTTTTCGTCAATTTAAACGATTTTTAGACTCATTTAAAATTTACCCCACTAACAGTGTAGTGTCACGAAGCGTATATTTCAGAAAATCATATCTCAAGACTGACACACAGGATTTCAGTCAGTTGTGTACCATTCGAAAGAGAATACGCGGTAGATTCTAATTCCACTTTAAATTTTGAGTTTTCGTCAATTTAAACGATTTTTAGACTCATTTAAAATTTAAGCCACTAACAGTGTAGTGTCACGAAGCGTATATTTCAGAAAATCATATCTCAAGACTGACACACAGGATTTCAGTCATTTTGGTACGATTCGAAAGAGAATACGCGGTAGATTCTAATTCCACTTTAAATTTTGAGTTTTCGTCAATTTAAACGATTTTTAGACTCATTTAAAATTTACCCCACTAACAGTGTAGTGTCACGAAGCGTATATTTCAGAAAATCATATCTCAAGACTGACACACAGGATTTCAGTCATTTTAGTACCATTCGAAAGAGAATACGCGGTAGATTCTAATTCCACTTTAAATTTTGAGTTTTCGTCAATTTAAACGATTTTTAGACTCATTTAAAATTTACCCCACTAACAGTGTAGTGTCACGAAGCGTATATTTCAGAAAATCATATCTCAAGACTGACACACAGGATTTCAGTCATTTTGGTACCATTCGAAAGAGAATACGCGGTAGATTCTAATTCCACTTTAAATTTTGAGTTTTCATCAATTTAAACGATTTTTAGACTCATTTAAAATTTACCCCACTAACAATGTAGTTTCACGAAGCGTATATTTCAGAAAATCATATCTCAAGACTGACACACAGGATTTCAGTCATTTTGGTACCATTCGAAAGAGAATACGCGGTAGATTCTAATTCCACTTTAAATTTTGAGTTTTCATCAATTTAAACGATTTTTAGACTCATTTAAAATTTACCCCACTAACAATGTAGTTTCACGAAGCGTATATTTCAGAAAATCATATCTCAAGACTGACACACAGGATTTCAGTCATTTTGGTACCATTCGAAAGAGAATACGCGGTAGATTCTAATTCCACTTTAAATTTTGAGTTTTCATCAATTTAAACGATTTTTAGACTCATTTAAAATTTACCCCACTAACAGTGTAGTTTCACGAAGCGTATATTTCAGAAAATCATATCTCAAGACTGACACACAGGATTTCAGTCATTTTGGTACCATTCGAAAGAGAATACGCGGTAGATTCTAATTCCACTTTAAATTTTGAGTTTTCGTCAATTTAAACGATTTTTAGACTCATTTAAAATTTACCCCACTAACAGTGTAGTGTCACGAAGCGTATATATCAGAAAATCATATCTCAAGACTGACACATAGGATTTCAGTCATTTTAGTACCATTCGAAAGAGAATACGCGGTAGATTCTAATTCCACTTTAAATTTTGAGTTTTCATCAATTTAAACGATTTTTAGACTCATTTAAAATTTACCCCACTAACAATGTAGTTTCACGAAGCGTATATTTCAGAAAATCATATCTCAAGACTGACACACAGGATTTCAGTCATTTTGGTACCATTCGAAAGAGAATACGCGGTAGATTCTAATTCCACTTTAAATTTTGAGTTTTCGTCAATTTAAACGATTTTTAGACTCATTTAAAATTTACCCCACTAACAGTGTAGTGTCACGAAGCGTATATTTCAGAAAATCATATCTCAAGACTGACACATAGGATTTCAGTCATTTTAGTACCATTCGAAAGAGAATACGCGGTAGATTCTAATTCCACTTTAAATTTTGAGTTTTCATCAATTTAAACGATTTTTAGACTCATTTAAAATTTACCCCACTAACAATGTAGTTTCACGAAGCGTATATTTCAGAAAATCATATCTCAAGACTGACACACAGGATTTCAGTCATTTTGGTACCATTCGAAAGAGAATACGCGGTAGATTCTAATTCCACTTTAAATTTTGAGTTTTCGTCAATTTAAACGATTTTTAGACTCATTTAAAATTTACCCCACTAACAGTGTAGTGTCACGAAGCGTATATTTCAGAAAATCATATCTCAAGACTGACACACAGGATTTCAGTCAGTTGTGTACCATTCGAAAGAGAATACGCGGTAGATTCTAATTCCACTTTAAATTTTGAGTTTTCGTCAATTTAAACGATTTTTAGACTCATTTAAAATTTACCCCACTAACAATGTAGTTTCACGAAGCGTATATTTCAGAAAATCATATCTCAAGACTGACACACAGGATTTCAGTCATTTTGGTACCATTCGAAAGAGAATACGCGGTAGATTCTAATTCCACTTTAAATTTTGAGTTTTCGTCAATTTAAACGATTTTTAGACTCATTTAAAATTTACCCCACTAACAATGTAGTTTCACGAAGCGTATATTTCAGAAAATCATATCTCAAGACTGACACATAGGATTTCAGTCATTTTAGTACCATTCGAAAGAGAATACGCGGTAGATTCTAATTCCACTTTAAATTTTGAGTTTTCATCAATTTAAACGATTTTTAGACTCATTTAAAATTTACCCCACTAACAATGTAGTTTCACGAAGCGTATATTTCAGAAAATCATATCTCAAGACTGACACACAGGATTTCAGTCATTTTGGTACCATTCGAAAGAGAATACGCGGTAGATTCTAATTCCACTTTAAATTTTGAGTTTTCGTCAATTTAAACGATTTTTAGACTCATTTAAAATTTACCCCACTAACAGTGTAGTGTCACGAAGCGTATATTTCAGAAAATCATATCTCAAGACTGACACACAGGATTTCAGTCAGTTGTGTACCATTCGAAAGAGAATACGCGGTAGATTCTAATTCCACTTTAAATTTTGAGTTTTCGTCAATTTAAACGATTTTTAGACTCATTTAAAATTTACCCCACTAACAATGTAGTTTCACGAAGCGTATATTTCAGAAAATCATATCTCAAGACTGACACACAGGATTTCAGTCATTTTGGTAGCATTCGAAAGAGAATACGCGGTAGATTCTAATTCCACTTTAAATTTTGAGTTTTCATCAATTTAAACGATTTTTAGACTCATTTAAAATTTACCCCACTAACAATGTAGTTTCACGAAGCGTATATTTCAGAAAATCATATCTCAAGACTGACACACAGGATTTCAGTCATTTTGGTACCATTCGAAAGAGAATACGCGGTAGATTCTAATTCCACTTTAAATTTTGAGTTTTCGTCAATTTAAACGATTTTTAGACTCATTTAAAATTTACCCCACTAACAGTGTAGTGTTACGAAGCGTATATTTCAGAAAATCATATCTCAAGACTGACACATAGGATTTCAGTCATTTTAGTACCATTCGAAAGAGAATACGCGGTAGATTCTAATTCCACTTTAAATTTTGAGTTTTCGTCAATTTAAACGATTTTTAGACTCATTTAAAATTTAAGCCACTAACAGTGTAGTGTCACGAAGCGTATATTTCAGAAAATCATATCTCAAGACTGACACACAGGATTTCAGTCATTTTGGTACCATTCGAAAGAGAATACGCGGTAGATTCTAATTCCACTTTAAATTTTGAGTTTTCATCAATTTAAACGATTTTTAGACTCATTTAAAATTTACCCCACTAACAATGTAGTTTCACGAAGCGTATATTTCAGAAAATCATATCTCAAGACTGACACACAGGATTTCAGTCATTTTGGTACCATTCGAAAGAGAATACGCGGTAGATTCTAATTCCACTTTAAATTTTGAGTTTTCATCAATTTAAACGATTTTTAGACTCATTTAAAATTTACCCCACTAACAGTGTAGTGTCACGAAGCGTATATTTCAGAAAATCATATCTCAAGACTGACACACAGGATTTCAGTCAGTTGTGTACCATTCGAAAGAGAATACGCGGTAGATTCTAATTCCACTTTAAATTTTGAGTTTTCGTCAATTTAAACGATTTTTAGACTCATTTAAAATTTAAGCCACTAACAGTGTAGTGTCACGAAGCGTATATTTCAGAAAATCATATCTCAAGACTGACACACAGGATTTCAGTCATTTTGGTACCATTCGAAAGAGAATACGCGGTAGATTCTAATTCCACTTTAAATTTTGAGTTTTCATCAATTTAAACGATTTTTAGACTCATTTAAAATTTACCCCACTAACAATGTAGTTTCACGAAGCGTATATTTCAGAAAATCATATCTCAAGACTGACACACAGGATTTCAGTCATTTTGGTACCATTCGAAAGAGAATACGCGGTAGATTCTAATTCCACTTTAAATTTTGAGTTTTCGTCAATTTAAACGATTTTTAGACTCATTTAAAATTTACCCCACTAACAGTGTAGTGTCACGAAGCGTATATTTCAGAAAATCATATCTCAAGACTGACACATAGGATTTCAGTCATTTTAGTACCATTCGAAAGAGAATACGCGGTAGATTCTAATTCCACTTTAAATTTTGAGTTTTCATCAATTTAAACGATTTTTAGACTCATTTAAAATTTACCCCACTAACAATGTAGTTTCACGAAGCGTATATTTCAGAAAATCATATCTCAAGACTGACACACAGGATTTCAGTCATTTTGGTACCATTCGAAAGAGAATACGCGGTAGATTCTAATTCCACTTTAAATTTTGAGTTTTCGTCAATTTAAACGATTTTTAGACTCATTTAAAATTTACCCCACTAACAGTGTAGTGTCACGAAGCGTATATTTCAGAAAATCATATCTCAAGACTGACACATAGGATTTCAGTCATTTTAGTACCATTCGAAAGAGAATACGCGGTAGATTCTAATTCCACTTTAAATTTTGAGTTTTCATCAATTTAAACGATTTTTAGACTCATTTAAAATTTACCCCACTAACAATGTAGTTTCACGAAGCGTATATTTCAGAAAATCATATCTCAAGACTGACACACAGGATTTCAGTCATTTTGGTACGATTCGAAAGAGAATACGCGGTAGATTCTAATTCCACTTTAAATTTTGAGTTTTCGTCAATTTAAACGATTTTTAGACTCATTTAAAATTTACCCCACTAACAGTGTAGTGTCACGAAGCGTATATTTCAGAAAATCATATCTCAAGACTGACACACAGGATTTCAGTCAGTTGTGTACCATTCGAAAGAGAATACGCGGTAGATTCTAATTCCACTTTAAATTTTGAGTTTTCGTCAATTTAAACGATTTTTAGACTCATTTAAAATTTAAGCCACTAACAGTGTAGTGTCACGAAGCGTATATTTCAGAAAATCATATCTCAAGACTGACACACAGGATTTCAGTCATTTTGGTACGATTCGAAAGAGAATACGCGGTAGATTCTAATTCCACTTTAAATTTTGAGTTTTCGTCAATTTAAACGATTTTTAGACTCATTTAAAATTTACCCCACTAACAGTGTAGTGTCACGAAGCGTATATTTCAGAAAATCATATCTCAAGACTGACACACAGGATTTCAGTCATTTTAGTACCATTCGAAAGAGAATACGCGGTAGATTCTAATTCCACTTTAAATTTTGAGTTTTCGTCAATTTAAACGATTTTTAGACTCATTTAAAATTTACCCCACTAACAGTGTAGTGTCACGAAGCGTATATTTCAGAAAATCATATCTCAAGACTGACACACAGGATTTCAGTCATTTTGGTACCATTCGAAAGAGAATACGCGGTAGATTCTAATTCCACTTTAAATTTTGAGTTTTCATCAATTTAAACGATTTTTAGACTCATTTAAAATTTACCCCACTAACAATGTAGTTTCACGAAGCGTATATTTCAGAAAATCATATCTCAAGACTGACACACAGGATTTCAGTCATTTTGGTACCATTCGAAAGAGAATACGCGGTAGATTCTAATTCCACTTTAAATTTTGAGTTTTCATCAATTTAAACGATTTTTAGACTCATTTAAAATTTACCCCACTAACAATGTAGTTTCACGAAGCGTATATTTCAGAAAATCATATCTCAAGACTGACACACAGGATTTCAGTCATTTTGGTACCATTCGAAAGAGAATACGCGGTAGATTCTAATTCCACTTTAAATTTTGAGTTTTCGTCAATTTAAACGATTTTTAGACTCATTTAAAATTTACCCCACTAACAGTGTAGTGTCACGAAGCGTATATTTCAGAAAATCATATCTCAAGACTGACACATAGGATTTCAGTCATTTTAGTACCATTCGAAAGAGAATACGCGGTAGATTCTAATTCCACTTTAAATTTTGAGTTTTCATCAATTTAAACGATTTTTAGACTCATTTAAAATTTACCCCACTAACAATGTAGTTTCACGAAGCGTATATTTCAGAAAATCATATCTCAAGACTGACACACAGGATTTCAGTCATTTTGGTACCATTCGAAAGAGAATACGCGGTAGATTCTAATTCCACTTTAAATTTTGAGTTTTCGTCAATTTAAACGATTTTTAGACTCATTTAAAATTTACCCCACTAACAGTGTAGTGTCACGAAGCGTATATTTCAGAAAATCATATCTCAAGACTGACACATAGGATTTCAGTCATTTTAGTACCATTCGAAAGAGAATACGCGGTAGATTCTAATTCCACTTTAAATTTTGAGTTTTCATCAATTTAAACGATTTTTAGACTCATTTAAAATTTACCCCACTAACAATGTAGTTTCACGAAGCGTATATTTCAGAAAATCATATCTCAAGACTGACACACAGGATTTCAGTCATTTTGGTACCATTCGAAAGAGAATACGCGGTAGATTCTAATTCCACTTTAAATTTTGAGTTTTCGTCAATTTAAACGATTTTTAGACTCATTTAAAATTTACCCCACTAACAGTGTAGTGTCACGAAGCGTATATTTCAGAAAATCATATCTCAAGACTGACACACAGGATTTCAGTCAGTTGTGTACCATTCGAAAGAGAATACGCGGTAGATTCTAATTCCACTTTAAATTTTGAGTTTTCGTCAATTTAAACGATTTTTAGACTCATTTAAAATTTACCCCACTAACAGTGTAGTGTCACGAAGCGTATATTTCAGAAAATCATATCTCAAGACTGACACACAGGATTTCAGTCATTTTGGTACGATTCGAAAGAGAATACGCGGTAGATTCTAATTCCACTTTAAATTTTGAGTTTTCGTCAATTTAAACGATTTTTAGACTCATTTAAAATTTACCCCACTAACAGTGTAGTGTCACGAAGCGTATATTTCAGAAAATCATATCTCAAGACTGACACACAGGATTTCAGTCATTTTAGTACCATTCGAAAGAGAATACGCGGTAGATTCTAATTCCACTTTAAATTTTGAGTTTTCGTCAATTTAAACGATTTTTAGACTCATTTAAAATTTACCCCACTAACAGTGTAGTGTCACGAAGCGTATATTTCAGAAAATCATATCTCAAGACTGACACACAGGATTTCAGTCATTTTGGTACCATTCGAAAGAGAATACGCGGTAGATTCTAATTCCACTTTAAATTTTGAGTTTTCGTCAATTTAAACGATTTTTAGACTCATTTAAAATTTACCCCACTAACAGTGTAGTGTCACGAAGCGTATATTTCAGAAAATCATATCTCAAGACTGACACACAGGATTTCAGTCAGTTGTGTACCATTCGAAAGAGAATACGCGGTAGATTCTAATTCCACTTTAAATTTTGAGTTTTCGTCAATTTAAACGATTTTTAGACTCATTTAAAATTTACCCCACTAACAGTGTAGTGTCACGAAGCGTATATTTCAGAAAATCATATCTCAAGACTGACACACAGGATTTCAGTCATTTTGGTACGATTCGAAAGAGAATACGCGGTAGATTCTAATTCCACTTTAAATTTTGAGTTTTCGTCAATTTAAACGATTTTTAGACTCATTTAAAATTTACCCCACTAACAGTGTAGTGTCACGAAGCGTATATTTCAGAAAATCATATCTCAAGACTGACACACAGGATTTCAGTCATTTTGGTACCATTCGAAAGAGAATACGCGGTAGATTCTAATTCCACTTTAAATTTTGAGTTTTCGTCAATTGAAACGATTTTTAGACTCATTTAAAATTTACCCCACTAACAGTGTAGTGTCACGAAGCGTATATTTCAGAAAATCATATCTCAAGACTGACACATAGGATTTCAGTCATTTTAGTACCATTCGAAAGAGAATACGCGGTAGATTCTAATTCCACTTTAAATTTTGAGTTTTCGTCAATTTAAACGATTTTTAGACTCATTTAAAATTTACCCCACTAACAGTGTAGTGTCACGAAGCGTATATTTCAGAAAATCATATCTCAAGACTGACACACAGGATTTCAGTCAGTTGTGTACCATTCGAAAGAGAATACGCGGTAGATTCTAATTCCACTTTAAATTTTGAGTTTTCGTCAATTTAAACGATTTTTAGACTCATTTAAAATTTACCCCACTAACAGTGTAGTGTCACGAAGCGTATATTTCAGAAAATCATATCTCAAGACTGACACACAGGATTTCAGTCTTTTTGGTACGATTCGAAAGAGAATACGCGGTAGATTCTAATTCCACTTTAAATTTTGAGTTTTCGTCAATTTAAACGATTTTTAGACTCATTTAAAATTTACCCCACTAACAGTGTAGTGTCACGAAGCGTATATTTCAGAAAATCATATCTCAAGACTGACACACAGGATTTCAGTCATTTTAGTACCATTCGAAAGAGAATACGCGGTAGATTCTAATTCCACTTTAAATTTTGAGTTTTCGTCAATTTAAACGATTTTTAGACTCATTTAAAATTTACCCCACTAACAGTGTAGTGTCACGAAGCGTATATTTCAGAAAATCATATCTCAAGACTGACACACAGGATTTCAGTCATTTTGGTACCATTCGAAAGAGAATACGCGGTAGATTCTAATTCCACTTTAAATTTTGAGTTTTCATCAATTTAAACGATTTTTAGACTCATTTAAAATTTACCCCACAAACAATGTAGTTTCACGAAGCGTATATTTCAGAAAATCATATCTCAAGACTGACACACAGGATTTCAGTCATTTTGGTACCATTCGAAAGAGAATACGCGGTAGATTCTAATTCCACTTTAAATTTTGAGTTTTCATCAATTTAAACGATTTTTAGACTCATTTAAAATTTACCCCACTAACAATGTAGTTTCACGAAGCGTATATTTCAGAAAATCATATCTCAAGACTGACACACAGGATTTCAGTCATTTTGGTACCATTCGAAAGAGAATACGCGGTAGATTCTAATTCCACTTTAAATTTTGAGTTTTCGTCAATTTAAACGATTTTTAGACTCATTTAAAATTTACCCCACTAACAGTGTAGTGTCACGAAGCGTATATTTCAGAAAATCATATCTCAAGACTGACACACAGGATTTCAGTCATTTTAGTACCATTCGAAAGCGAATACGCGGTAGATTCTAATTCCACTTTAAATTTTGAGTTTTCGTCAATTTAAACGATTTTTAGACTCATTTAAAATTTACCCCACTAACAGTGTAGTGTCACGAAGCGTATATTTCAGAAAATCATATCTCAAGACTGACACACAGGATTTCAGTCAGTTGTGTACCATTCGAAAGAGAATACGCGGTAGATTCTAATTCCACTTTAAATTTTGAGTTTTCGTCAATTTAAACGATTTTTAGACTCATTTAAAATTTACCCCACTAACAGTGTAGTGTCACGAAGCGTATATTTCAGAAAATCATATCTCAAGACTGACACACAGGATTTCAGTCATTTTGGTACCATTCGAAAGAGAATACGCGGTAGATTCTAATTCCACTTTAAATTTTGAGTTTTCGTCAATTTAAACGATTTTTAGACTCATTTAAAATTTACCCCACTAACAGTGTAGTGTCACGAAGCGTATATTTCAGAAAATCATATCTCAAGACTGACACACAGGATTTCAGTCATTTTAGTACCATTCGAAAGAGAATACGCGGTAGATTCTAATTCCACTTTAAATTTTGAGTTTTCGTCAATTTAAACGATTTTTAGACTCATTTAAAATTTACCCCACTAACAGTGTAGTGTCACGAAGCGTATATTTCAGAAAATCATATCTCAAGACTGACACACAGGATTTCAGTCATTTTAGTACCATTCGAAAGAGAATACGCGGTAGATTCTAATTCCACTTTAAATTTTGAGTTTTCGTCAATTTAAACGATTTTTAGACTCATTTAAAATTTACCCCACTAACAGTGTAGTGTCACGAAGCGTATATTTCAGAAAATCATATCTCAAGACTGACACACAGGATTTCAGTCAGTTGTGTACCATTCGAAAGAGAATACGCGGTAGATTCTAATTCCACTTTAAATTTTGAGTTTTCGTCAATTTAAACGATTTTTAGACTCATTTAAAATTTACCCCACTAACAGTGTAGTGTCACGAAGCGTATATTTCAGAAAATCATATCTCAAGACTGACACACAGGATTTCAGTCATTTTGGTACCATTCGAAAGAGAATACGCGGTAGATTCTAATTCCACTTTAAATTTTGAGTTTTCGTCAATTTAAACGATTTTTAGACTCATTTAAAATTTACCCCACTAACAGTGTAGTGTCACGAAGCGTATATTTCAGAAAATCATATCTCAAGACTGACACACAGGATTTCAGTCATTTTAGTACCATTCGAAAGAGAATACGCGGTAGATTCTAATTCCACTCTAAATTTTGAGTTTTCGTCAATTTAAACGATTTTTAGACTCATTTAAAATTTACCCTGCTAACAGTGTAGTTTCACGAAGCGTATATTTCAGAAAATCATATCTCAAGACTGACACACAGGATTTCAGTCATTTTGGTACCATTCGAAAGAGAATACGCGGTAGATTCTAATTCCACTTTAAATTTTGAGTTTTCGTCAATTTAAACGATTTTTAGACTCATTTAAAATTTACCCCACTAACAGTGTAGTTTCACGAAGCGTATATTTCAGAAAATCATATCTCAAGACTGACACACAGGATTTCAGTCATTTTGGTACCATTCGAAAGAGAATACGCGGTAGATTCTAATTCCACTTTAAATTTTGAGTTTTCGTCAATTTAAACGATTTTTAGACTCATTTAAAATTTACCCCACTAACAGTGTAGTTTCACGAAGCGTATATTTCAGAAAATCATATCTCAAGACTGACACACAGGATTTCAGTCATTTTGGTACCATTCGAAAGAGAATACGCGGTAGATTCTAATTCCACTTTAAATTTTGAGTTTTCGTCAATTTAAACGATTTTTAGACTCATTTAAAATTTACCCCACTAACAGTGTAGTGTCACGAAGCGTATATTTCAGAAAATCATATCTCAAGACTGACACACAGGATTTCAGTCATTTTAGTACCATTCGAAAGAGAATACGCGGTAGATTCTAATTCCACTTTAAATTTTGAGTTTTCGTCAATTTAAACGATTTTTAGACTCATTTAAAATTTACCCCACTAACAGTGTAGTGTCACGAAGCGTATATTTCAGAAAATCATATCTCAAGACTGACACACAGGATTTCAGTCATTTTGGTACCATTCGAAAGAGAATACGCGGTAGATTCTAATTCCACTTTAAATTTTGAGTTTTCATCAATTTAAACGATTTTTAGACTCATTTAAAATTTACCCCACTAACAATGTAGTTTCACGAAGCGTATATTTCAGAAAATCATATCTCAAGACTGACACACAGGATTTCAGTCATTTTGGTACCATTCGAAAGAGAATACGCGGTAGATTCTAATTCCACTTTAAATTTTGAGTTTTCGTCAATTTAAACGATTTTTAGACTCATTTAAAATTTACCCCACTAACAGTGTAGTGTCACGAAGCGTATATTTCAGAAAATCATATCTCAAGACTGACACACAGGATTTCAGTCATTTTGGTACCATTCGAAAGAGAATACGCGGTAGATTCTAATTCCACTTTAAATTTTGAGTTTTCGTCAATTTAAACGATTTTTAGACTCATTTAAAATTTACCCCACTAACAGTGTAGTGTCACGAAGCGTATATTTCAGAAAATCATATCTCAAGACTGACACACAGGATTTCAGTCATTTTGGTACCATTCGAAAGAGAATACGCGGTAGATTCTAATTCCACTTTAAATTTTGAGTTTTCGTCAATTTAAACGATTTTTAGACTCATTTAAAATTTACCCCACTAACAGTGTAGTTTCACGAAGCGTATATTTCAGAAAATCATATCTCAAGACTGACACACAGGATTTCAGTCATTTTGGTACCATTCGAAAGAGAATACGCGGTAGATTCTAATTCCACTTTAAATTTTGAGTTTTCGTCAATTTAAACGATTTTTAGACTCATTTAAAATTTACCCCACTAACAGTGTAGTTTCACGAAGCGTATATTTCAGAAAATCATATCTCAAGACTGACACACAGGATTTCAGTCATTTTGGTACCATTCGAAAGAGAATACGCGGTAGATTCTAATTCCACTTTAAATTTTGAGTTTTCGTCAATTTAAACGATTTTTAGACTCATTTAAAATTTACCCCACTAACAGTGTAGTGTCACGAAGCGTATATTTCAGAAAATCATATCTCAAGACTGACACACAGGATTTCAGTCATTTTAGTACCATTCGAAAGAGAATACGCGGTAGATTCTAATTCCACTTTAAATTTTGAGTTTTCGTCAATTTAAACGATTTTTAGACTCATTTAAAATTTACCCCACTAACAGTGTAGTTTCACGAAGCGTATATTTCAGAAAATCATATCTCAAGACTGACACACAGGATTTCAGTCATTTTGGTACCATTCGAAAGAGAATACGCGGTAGATTCTAATTCCACTTTAAATTTTGAGTTTTCGTCAATTTAAACGATTTTTAGACTCATTTAAAATTTACCCCACTAACAGTGTAGTGTCACGAAGCGTATATTTCAGAAAATCATATCTCAAGACTGACACACAGGATTTCAGTCATTTTGGTACCATTCGAAAGAGAATACGCGGTAGATTCTAATTCCACTTTAAATTTTGAGTTTTCGTCAATTTAAACGATTTTTAGACTCATTTAAAATTTACCCCACTAACAGTGTAGTGTCACGAAGCGTATATTTCAGAAAATCATATCTCAAGACTGACACACAGGATTTCAGTCATTTTGGTACCATTCGAAAGAGAATACGCGGTAGATTCTAATTCCACTTTAAATTTTGAGTTTTCGTCAATTTAAACGATTTTTAGACTCATTTAAAATTTACCCCACTAACAGTGTAGTTTCACGAAGCGTATATTTCAGAAAATCATATCTCAAGACTGACACACAGGATTTCAGTCATTTTGGTACCATTCGAAAGAGAATACGCGGTAGATTCTAATTCCACTTTAAATTTTGAGTTTTCGTCAATTTAAACGATTTTTAGACTCATTTAAAATTTACCCCACTAACAGTGTAGTTTCACGAAGCGTATATTTCAGAAAATCATATCTCAAGACTGACACACAGGATTTCAGTCATTTTGGTACCATTCGAAAGAGAATACGCGGTAGATTCTAATTCCACTTTAAATTTTGAGTTTTCGTCAATTTAAACGATTTTTAGACTCATTTAAAATTTACCCCACTAACAGTGTAGTGTCACGAAGCGTATATTTCAGAAAATCATATCTCAAGACTGACACACAGGATTTCAGTCATTTTGGTACCATTCGAAAGAGAATACGCGGTAGATTCTAATTCCACTTTAAATTTTGAGTTTTCGTCAATTTAAACGATTTTTAGACTCATTTAAAATTTACCCCACTAACAGTGTAGTGTCACGAAGCGTATATTTCAGAAAATCATATCTCAAGACTGACACACAGGATTTCAGTCATTTTGGTACCATTCGAAAGAGAATACGCGGTAGATTCTAATTCCACTTTAAATTTTGAGTTTTCGTCAATTTAAACGATTTTTAGACTCATTTAAAATTTACCCCACTAACAGTGTAGTTTCACGAAGCGTATATTTCAGAAAATCATATCTCAAGACTGACACACAGGATTTCAGTCATTTTGGTACCATTCGAAAGAGAATACGCGGTAGATTCTAATTCCACTTTAAATTTTGAGTTTTCGTCAATTTAAACGATTTTTAGACTCATTTAAAATTTACCCCACTAACAGTGTAGTTTCACGAAGCGTATATTTCAGAAAATCATATCTCAAGACTGACACACAGGATTTCAGTCATTTTGGTACCATTCGAAAGAGAATACGCGGTAGATTCTAATTCCACTTTAAATTTTGAGTTTTCGTCAATTTAAACGATTTTTAGACTCATTTAAAATTTACCCCACTAACAGTGTAGTGTCACGAAGCGTATATTTCAGAAAATCATATCTCAAGACTGACACACAGGATTTCAGTCATTTTAGTACCATTCGAAAGAGAATACGCGGTAGATTCTAATTCCACTTTAAATTTTGAGTTTTCGTCAATTTAAACGATTTTTAGACTCATTTAAAATTTACCCCACTAACAGTGTAGTTTCACGAAGCGTATATTTCAGAAAATCATATCTCAAGACTGACACACAGGATTTCAGTCATTTTGGTACCATTCGAAAGAGAATACGCGGTAGATTCTAATTCCACTTTAAATTTTGAGTTTTCGTCAATTTAAACGATTTTTAGACTCATTTAAAATTTACCCCACTAACAGTGTAGTGTCACGAAGCGTATATTTCAGAAAATGATATCTCAAGACTGACACACAGGATTTCAGTCATTTTAGTACCATTCGAAAGAGAATACGCGGTAGATTCTAATTCCACTTTAAATTTTGAGTTTTCGTCAATTTAAACGATTTTTAGACTCATTTAAAATTTACCCCACTAACAGTGTAGTGTCACGAAGCGTATATTTCAGAAAATCATATCTCAAGACTGACACACAGGATTTCAGTCATTTTGGTACCATTCGAAAGAGAATACGCGGTAGATTCTAATTCCACTTTAAATTTTGAGTTTTCATCAATTTAAACGATTTTTAGACTCATTTAAAATTTACCCCACTAACAATGTAGTTTCACGAAGCGTATATTTCAGAAAATCATATCTCAAGACTGACACACAGGATTTCAGTCATTTTGGTACCATTCGAAAGAGAATACGCGGTAGATTCTAATTCCACTTTAAATTTTGAGTTTTCGTCAATTTAAACGATTTTTAGACTCATTTAAAATTTACCCCACTAACAGTGTAGTGTCACGAAGCGTATATTTCAGAAAATCATATCTCAAGACTGACACACAGGATTTCAGTCATTTTGGTACCATTCGAAAGAGAATACGCGGTAGATTCTAATTCCACTTTAAATTTTGAGTTTTCATCAATTTAAACGATTTTTAGACTCATTTAAAATTTACCCCACTAACAATGTAGTTTCACGAAGCGTATATTTCAGAAAATCATATCTCAAGACTGACACACAGGATTTCAGTCATTTTGGTACCATTCGAAAGAGAATACGCGGTAGATTCTAATTCCACTTTAAATTTTGAGTTTTCGTCAATTTAAACGATTTTTAGACTCATTTAAAATTTACCCCACTAACAGTGTAGTGTCACGAAGCGTATATTTCAGAAAATCATATCTCAAGACTGACACACAGGATTTCAGTCATTTTAGTACCATTCGAAAGAGAATACGCGGTAGATTCTAATTCCACTTTAAATTTTGAGTTTTCGTCAATTTAAACGATTTTTAGACTCATTTAAAATTTACCCCACTAACAGTGTAGTGTCACGAAGCGTATATTTCAGAAAATCATATCTCAAGACTGACACACAGGATTTCAGTCAGTTGTGTACCATTCGAAAGAGAATACGCGGTAGATTCTAATTCCACTTTAAATTTTGAGTTTTCGTCAATTTAAACGATTTTTAGACTCATTTAAAATTTACCCCACTAACAGTGTAGTGTCACGAAGCGTATATTTCAGAAAATCATATCTCAAGACTGACACACAGGATTTCAGTCATTTTGGTACCATTCGAAAGAGAATACGCGGTAGATTCTAATTCCACTTTAAATTTTGAGTTTTCGTCAATTTAAACGATTTTTAGACTCATTTAAAATTTACCCCACTAACAGTGTAGTGTCACGAAGCGTATATTTCAGAAAATCATATCTCAAGACTGACACACAGGATTTCAGTCATTTTAGTACCATTCGAAAGAGAATACGCGGTAGATTCTAATTCCACTTTAAATTTTGAGTTTTCGTCAATTTAAACGATTTTTAGACTCATTTAAAATTTACCCCACTAACAGTGTAGTGTCACGAAGCGTATATTTCAGAAAATCATATCTCAAGACTGACACACAGGATTTCAGTCATTTTAGTACCATTCGAAAGAGAATACGCGGTAGATTCTAATTCCACTTTAAATTTTGAGTTTTCGTCAATTTAAACGATTTTTAGACTCATTTAAAATTTACCCCACTAACAGTGTAGTGTCACGAAGCGTATATTTCAGAAAATCATATCTCAAGACTGACACACAGGATTTCAGTCAGTTGTGTACCATTCGAAAGAGAATACGCGGTAGATTCTAATTCCACTTTAAATTTTGAGTTTTCGTCAATTTAAACGATTTTTAGACTCATTTAAAATTTACCCCACTAACAGTGTAGTGTCACGAAGCGTATATTTCAGAAAATCATATCTCAAGACTGACACACAGGATTTCAGTCATTTTGGTACCATTCGAAAGAGAATACGCGGTAGATTCTAATTCCACTTTAAATTTTGAGTTTTCGTCAATTTAAACGATTTTTAGACTCATTTAAAATTTACCCCACTAACAGTGTAGTGTCACGAAGCGTATATTTCAGAAAATCATATCTCAAGACTGACACACAGGATTTCAGTCATTTTAGTACCATTCGAAAGAGAATACGCGGTAGATTCTAATTCCACTCTAAATTTTGAGTTTTCGTCAATTTAAACGATTTTTAGACTCATTTAAAATTTACCCTGCTAACAGTGTAGTTTCACGAAGCGTATATTTCAGAAAATCATATCTCAAGACTGACACACAGGATTTCAGTCATTTTGGTACCATTCGAAAGAGAATACGCGGTAGATTCTAATTCCACTTTAAATTTTGAGTTTTCGTCAATTTAAACGATTTTTAGACTCATTTAAAATTTACCCCACTAACAGTGTAGTGTCACGAAGCGTATATTTCAGAAAATCATATCTCAAGACTGACACACAGGATTTCAGTCATTTTAGTACCATTCGAAAGAGAATACGCGGTAGATTCTAATTCCACTTTAAATTTTGAGTTTTCGTCAATTTAAACGATTTTTAGACTCATTTAAAATTTACCCCACTAACAGTGTAGTGTCACGAAGCGTATATTTCAGAAAATCATATCTCAAGACTGACACACAGGATTTCAGTCATTTTGGTACCATTCGAAAGAGAATACGCGGTAGATTCTAATTCCACTTTAAATTTTGAGTTTTCGTCAATTTAAACGATTTTTAGACTCATTTAAAATTTACCCCACTAACAGTGTAGTGTCACGAAGCGTATATTTCAGAAAATCATATCTCAAGACTGACACACAGGATTTCAGTCATTTTAGTACCATTCGAAAGAGAATACGCGGTAGATTCTAATTCCACTTTAAATTTTGAGTTTTCGTCAATTTAAACGATTTTTAGACTCATTTAAAATTTACCCCACTAACAGTGTAGTGTCACGAAGCGTATATTTCAGAAAATCATATCTCAAGACTGACACACAGGATTTCAGTCAGTTGTGTACCATTCGAAAGAGAATACGCGGTAGATTCTAATTCCACTTTAAATTTTGAGTTTTCGTCAATTTAAACGATTTTTAGACTCATTTAAAATTTACCCCACTAACAGTGTAGTGTCACGAAGCGTATATTTCAGAAAATCATATCTCAAGACTGACACACAGGATTTCAGTCATTTTGGTACCATTCGAAAGAGAATACGCGGTAGATTCTAATTCCACTTTAAATTTTGAGTTTTCGTCAATTTAAACGATTTTTAGACTCATTTAAAATTTACCCCACTAACAGTGTAGTGTCACGAAGCGTATATTTCAGAAAATCATATCTCAAGACTGACACACAGGATTTCAGTCATTTTAGTACCATTCGAAAGAGAATACGCGGTAGATTCTAATTCCACTCTAAATTTTGAGTTTTCGTCAATTTAAACGATTTTTAGACTCATTTAAAATTTACCCTGCTAACAGTGTAGTTTCACGAAGCGTATATTTCAGAAAATCATATCTCAAGACTGACACACAGGATTTCAGTCATTTTGGTACCATTCGAAAGAGAATACGCGGTAGATTCTAATTCCACTTTAAATTTTGAGTTTTCGTCAATTTAAACGATTTTTAGACTCATTTAAAATTTACCCCACTAACAGTGTAGTGTCACGAAGCGTATATTTCAGAAAATCATATCTCAAGACTGACACACAGGATTTCAGTCATTTTAGTACCATTCGAAAGAGAATACGCGGTAGATTCTAATTCCACTTTAAATTTTGAGTTTTCGTCAATTTAAACGATTTTTAGACTCATTTAAAATTTACCCCACTAACAGTGTAGTGTCACGAAGCGTATATTTCAGAAAATCATATCTCAAGACTGACACACAGGATTTCAGTCATTTTGGTACCATTCGAAAGAGAATACGCGGTAGATTCTAATTCCACTTTAAATTTTGAGTTTTCATCAATTTAAACGATTTTTAGACTCATTTAAAATTTACCCCACTAACAATGTAGTTTCACGAAGCGTATATTTCAGAAAATCATATCTCAAGACTGACACACAGGATTTCAGTCATTTTGGTACCATTCGAAAGAGAATACGCGGTAGATTCTAATTCCACTTTAAATTTTGAGTTTTCGTCAATTTAAACGATTTTTAGACTCATTTAAAATTTACCCCACTAACAGTGTAGTGTCACGAAGCGTATATTTCAGAAAATCATATCTCAAGACTGACACACAGGATTTCAGTCATTTTGGTACCATTCGAAAGAGAATACGCGGTAGATTCTAATTCCACTTTAAATTTTGAGTTTTCGTCAATTTAAACGATTTTTAGACTCATTTAAAATTTACCCCACTAACAGTGTAGTGTCACGAAGCGTATATTTCAGAAAATCATATCTCAAGACTGACACACAGGATTTCAGTCATTTTGGTACCATTCGAAAGAGAATACGCGGTAGATTCTAATTCCACTTTAAATTTTGAGTTTTCGTCAATTTAAACGATTTTTAGACTCATTTAAAATTTACCCCACTAACAGTGTAGTTTCACGAAGCGTATATTTCAGAAAATCATATCTCAAGACTGACACACAGGATTTCAGTCATTTTGGTACCATTCGAAAGAGAATACGCGGTAGATTCTAATTCCACTTTAAATTTTGAGTTTTCGTCAATTTAAACGATTTTTAGACTCATTTAAAATTTACCCCACTAACAGTGTAGTTTCACGAAGCGTATATTTCAGAAAATCATATCTCAAGACTGACACACAGGATTTCAGTCATTTTGGTACCATTCGAAAGAGAATACGCGGTAGATTCTAATTCCACTTTAAATTTTGAGTTTTCGTCAATTTAAACGATTTTTAGACTCATTTAAAATTTACCCCACTAACAGTGTAGTGTCACGAAGCGTATATTTCAGAAAATCATATCTCAAGACTGACACACAGGATTTCAGTCATTTTAGTACCATTCGAAAGAGAATACGCGGTAGATTCTAATTCCACTTTAAATTTTGAGTTTTCGTCAATTTAAACGATTTTTAGACTCATTTAAAATTTACCCCACTAACAGTGTAGTTTCACGAAGCGTATATTTCAGAAAATCATATCTCAAGACTGACACACAGGATTTCAGTCATTTTGGTACCATTCGAAAGAGAATACGCGGTAGATTCTAATTCCACTTTAAATTTTGAGTTTTCGTCAATTTAAACGATTTTTAGACTCATTTAAAATTTACCCCACTAACAGTGTAGTGTCACGAAGCGTATATTTCAGAAAATCATATCTCAAGACTGACACACAGGATTTCAGTCATTTTGGTACCATTCGAAAGAGAATACGCGGTAGATTCTAATTCCACTTTAAATTTTGAATTTTCGTCAATTTAAACGATTTTTAGACTCATTTAAAATTTACCCCACTAACAGTGTAGTGTCACGAAGCGTATATTTCAGAAAATCATATCTCAAGACTGACACACAGGATTTCAGTCATTTTGGTACCATTCGAAAGAGAATACGCGGTAGATTCTAATTCCACTTTAAATTTTGAGTTTTCGTCAATTTAAACGATTTTTAGACTCATTTAAAATTTACCCCACTAACAGTGTAGTTTCACGAAGCGTATATTTCAGAAAATCATATCTCAAGACTGACACACAGGATTTCAGTCATTTTGGTACCATTCGAAAGAGAATACGCGGTAGATTCTAATTCCACTTTAAATTTTGAGTTTTCGTCAATTTAAACGATTTTTAGACTCATTTAAAATTTACCCCACTAACAGTGTAGTTTCACGAAGCGTATATTTCAGAAAATCATATCTCAAGACTGACACACAGGATTTCAGTCATTTTGGTACCATTCGAAAGAGAATACGCGGTAGATTCTAATTCCACTTTAAATTTTGAGTTTTCGTCAATTTAAACGATTTTTAGACTCATTTAAAATTTACCCCACTAACAGTGTAGTTTCACGAAGCGTATATTTCAGAAAATCATATCTCAAGACTGACACACAGGATTTCAGTCATTTTGGTACCATTCGAAAGAGAATACGCGGTAGATTCTAATTCCACTTTAAATTTTGAGTTTTCGTCAATTTAAACGATTTTTAGACTCATTTAAAATTTACCCCACTAACAGTGTAGTGTCACGAAGCGTATATTTCAGAAAATCATATCTCAAGACTGACACACAGGATTTCAGTCATTTTAGTACCATTCGAAAGAGAATACGCGGTAGATTCTAATTCCACTTTAAATTTTGAGTTTTCGTCAATTTAAACGATTTTTAGACTCATTTAAAATTTACCCCACTAACAGTGTAGTTTCACGAAGCGTATATTTCAGAAAATCATATCTCAAGACTGACACACAGGATTTCAGTCATTTTGGTACCATTCGAAAGAGAATACGCGGTAGATTCTAATTCCACTTTAAATTTTGAGTTTTCGTCAATTTAAACGATTTTTAGACTCATTTAAAATTTACCCCACTAACAGTGTAGTGTCACGAAGCGTATATTTCAGAAAATCATATCTCAAGACTGACACACAGGATTTCAGTCATTTTAGTACCATTCGAAAGAGAATACGCGGTAGATTCTAATTCCACTTTAAATTTTGAGTTTTCGTCAATTTAAACGATTTTTAGACTCATTTAAAATTTACCCCACTAACAGTGTAGTGTCACGAAGCGTATATTTCAGAAAATCATATCTCAAGACTGACACACAGGATTTCAGTCATTTTGGTACCATTCGAAAGAGAATACGCGGTAGATTCTAATTCCACTTTAAATTTTGAGTTTTCATCAATTTAAACGATTTTTAGACTCATTTAAAATTTACCCCACTAACAATGTAGTTTCACGAAGCGTATATTTCAGAAAATCATATCTCAAGACTGACACACAGGATTTCAGTCATTTTGGTACCATTCGAAAGAGAATACGCGGTAGATTCTAATTCCACTTTAAATTTTGAGTTTTCGTCAATTTAAACGATTTTTAGACTCATTTAAAATTTACCCCACTAACAGTGTAGTGTCACGAAGCGTATATTTCAGAAAATCATATCTCAAGACTGACACACAGGATTTCAGTCATTTTGGTACCATTCGAAAGAGAATACGCGGTAGATTCTAATTCCACTTTAAATTTTGAGTTTTCATCAATTTAAACGATTTTTAGACTCATTTAAAATTTACCCCACTAACAGTGTAGTGTCACGAAGCGTATATTTCAGAAAATCATATCTCAAGACTGACACACAGGATTTCAGTCATTTTAGTACCATTCGAAAGAGAATACGCGGTAGATTCTAATTCCACTCTAAATTTTGAGTTTTCGTCAATTTAAACGATTTTTAGACTCATTTAAAATTTACCCCACTAACAGTGTAGTGTCACGAAGCGTATATTTCAGAAAATCATATCTCAAGACTGACACACAGGATTTCAGTCATTTTGGTACCATTCGAAAGAGAATACGCGGTAGATTCTAATTCCACTTTAAATTTTGAGTTTTCATCAATTTAAACGATTTTTAGACTCATTTAAAATTTACCCCACTAACAATGTAGTTTCACGAAGCGTATATTTCAGAAAATCATATCTCAAGACTGACACACAGGATTTCAGTCATTTTGGTACCATTCGAAAGAGAATACGCGGTAGATTCTAATTCCACTTTAAATTTTGAGTTTTCGTCAATTTAAACGATTTTTAGACTCATTTAAAATTTACCCCACTAACAGTGTAGTGTCACGAAGCGTATATTTCAGAAAATCATATCTCAAGACTGACACACAGGATTTCAGTCATTTTGGTACCATTCGAAAGAGAATACGCGGTAGATTCTAATTCCACTTTAAATTTTGAGTTTTCATCAATTTAAACGATTTTTAGACTCATTTAAAATTTACCCCACTAACAGTGTAGTGTCACGAAGCGTATATTTCAGAAAATCATATCTCAAGACTGACACACAGGATTTCAGTCAGTTGTGTACCATTCGAAAGAGAATACGCGGTAGATTCTAATTCCACTTTAAATTTTGAGTTTTCATCAATTTAAACGATTTTTAGACTCATTTAAAATTTACCCCACTAACAATGTAGTTTCACGAAGCGTATATTTCAGAAAATCATATCTCAAGACTGACACACAGGATTTCAGTCATTTTAGTACCATTCGAAAGAGAATACGCGGTCGATTCTAATTCCACTTTAAATTTTGAGTTTTCGTCAATTTAAACGATTTTTAGACTCATTTAAAATTTACCCCACTAACAGTGTAGTGTCACGAAGCGTATATTTCAGAAAATCATATCTCAAGACTGACACACAGGATTTCAGTCAGTTGTGTACCATTCGAAAGAGAATACGCGGTAGATTCTAATTCCACTTTAAATTTTGAGTTTTCGTCAATTTATACGATTTTTAGACTCATTTAAAATTTACCCCACTAACAGTGTAGTGTCACGAAGCGTATATTTCAGAAAATCATATCTCAAGACTGACACACAGGATTTCAGTCATTTTAGTACCATTCGAAAGAGAATACGCGGTAGATTCTAATTCCACTTTAAATTTTGAGTTTTCGTCAATTTAAACGATTTTTAGACTCATTTAAAATTTACCCCACTAACAGTGTAGTGTCACGAAGCGTATATTTCAGAAAATCATATCTCAAGACTGACACACAGGATTTCAGTCATGTTAGTACCATTCGAAAGAGAATACGCGGTAGATTCTAATTCCACTTTAAATTTTGAGTTTTCGTCAATTTAAACGATTTTTAGACTCATTTAAAATTTACCCCACTAACAGTGTAGTGTCACGAAGCGTATATTTCAGAAAATCATATCTCAAGACTGACACACAGGATTTCAGTCATTTTGGTACCATTCGAAAGAGAATACGCGGTAGATTCTAATTCCACTTTAAATTTTGAGTTTTCGTCAATTTAAACGATTTTTAGACTCATTTAAAATTTACCCCACTAACAGTGTAGTGTCACGAAGCGTATATTTCAGAAAATCATATCTCAAGACTGACACACAGGATTTCAGTCAGTTGTGTACCATTCGAAAGAGAATACGCGGTAGATTCTAATTCCACTTTAAATTTTGAGTTTTCGTCAATTTAAACGATTTTTAGACTCATTTAAAATTTACCCCACTAACAGTGTAGTGTCACGAAGCGTATATTTCAGAAAATCATATCTCAAGACTGACACACAGGATTTCAGTCATTTTGGTACCATTCGAAAGAGAATACGCGGTAGATTCTAATTCCACTTTAAATTTTGAGTTTTCGTCAATTTAAACGATTTTTAGACTCATTTAAAATTTACCCCACTAACAGTGTAGTGTCACGAAGCGTATATTTCAGAAAATCATATCTCAAGACTGACACACAGGATTTTAGTCATTTTGGTACCATTCGAAAGAGAATACGCGGTAGATTCTAATTCCACTTTAAATTTTGAGTTTTCGTCAATTTAAACGATTTTTAGACTCATTTAAAATTTACCCCCACTAACAATGTAGTGTCACGAAGCGTATATTTCAGAAAATCATATCTCAAGACTGACACACAGGATTTCAGTCAGTTGTGTACCATTCGAAAGAGAATACGCGGTAGATTCTAATTCCACTTTAAATTTTGAGTTTTCGTCAATTTAAACGATTTTTAGACTCATTTAAAATTTACCCCACTAACAGTGTAGTGTCACGAAGCGTATATTTCAGAAAATCATATCTCAAGACTGACACACAGGATTTCAGTCAGTTGTGTACCATTCGAAAGAGAATACGCGGTAGATTCTAATTCCACTTTAAATTTTGAGTTTTCGTCAATTTAAACGATTTTTAGACTCATTTAAAATTTACCCCACTAACAGTGTAGTGTCACGAAGCGTATATTTCAGAAAATCATATCTCAAGACTGACACACAGGATTTCAGTCAGTTGTGTACCATTCGAAAGAGAATACGCGGTAGATTCTAATTCCACTTTAAATTTTGAGTTTTCGTCAATTTAAACGATTTTTAGACTCATTTAAAATTTACCCCACTAACAGTGTAGTGTCACGAAGCGTATATTTCAGAAAATCATATCTCAAGACTGACACACAGGATTTCAGTCAGTTGTGTACCATTCGAAAGAGAATACGCGGTAGATTCTAATTCCACTTTAAATTTTGAGTTTTCGTCAATTTAAACGATTTTTAGACTCATTTAAAATTTACCCCACTAACAGTGTAGTGTCACGAAGCGTATATTTCAGAAAATCATATCTCAAGACTGACACACAGGATTTCAGTCAGTTGTGTACCATTCGAAAGAGAATACGCGGTAGATTCTAATTCCACTTTAAATTTTGAGTTTTCGTCAATTTAAACGATTTTTAGACTCATTTAAAATTTACCCCACTAACAGTGTAGTGTCACGAAGCGTATATTTCAGAAAATCATATCTCAAGACTGACACACAGGATTTCAGTCATTTTGGTACCATTCGAAAGAGAATACGCGGTAGATTCTAATTCCACTTTAAATTTTGAGTTTTCGTCAATTTAAACGATTTTTAGACTCATTTAAAATTTACCCCGCTAACAGTGTAGTTTCACGAAGCGTATATTTCAGAAAATCATATCTCAAGACTGACACACAGGATTTCAGTCATTTTGGTACCATTCGAAAGAGAATACGCGGTAGATTCTAATTCCACTTTAAATTTTGAGTTTTCGTCAATTTAAACGATTTTTAGACTCATTTAAAATTTACCCCACTAACAGTGTAGTGTCACGAAGCGTATATTTCAGAAAATCATATCTCAAGACTGACACACAGGATTTCAGTCATTTTAGTACCATTCGAAAGAGAATACGCGGTAGATTCTAATTCCACTTTAAATTTTGAGTTTTCGTCAATTTAAACGATTTTTAGACTCATTTAAAATTTACCCCACTAACAGTGTAGTGTCACGAAGCGTATATTTCAGAAAATCATATCTCAAGACTGACACACAGGATTTTAGTCATTTTGGTACCATTCGAAAGAGAATACGCGGTAGATTCTAATTCCACTTTAAATTTTGAGTTTTCGTCAATTTAAACGATTTTTAGACTCATTTAAAATTTACCCCACTAACAATGTAGTGTCACGAAGCGTATATTTCAGAAAATCATATCTCAAGACTGACACACAGGATTTCAGTCAGTTGTGTACCATTCGAAAGAGAATACGCGGTAGATTCTAATTCCACTTTAAATTTTGAGTTTTCGTCAATTTAAACGATTTTTAGACTCATTTAAAATTTACCCCACTAACAGTGTAGTGTCACGAAGCGTATATTTCAGAAAATCATATCTCAAGACTGACACACAGGATTTCAGTCAGTTGTGTACCATTCGAAAGAGAATACGCGGTAGATTCTAATTCCACTTTAAATTTTGAGTTTTCGTCAATTTAAACGATTTTTAGACTCATTTAAAATTTACCCCACTAACAGTGTAGTGTCACGAAGCGTATATTTCAGAAAATCATATCTCAAGACTGACACACAGGATTTCAGTCAGTTGTGTACCATTCGAAAGAGAATACGCGGTAGATTCTAATTCCACTTTAAATTTTGAGTTTTCGTCAATTTAAACGATTTTTAGACTCATTTAAAATTTACCCCACTAACAGTGTAGTGTCACGAAGCGTATATTTCAGAAAATCATATCTCAAGACTGACACACAGGATTTCAGTCAGTTGTGTACCATTCGAAAGAGAATACGCGGTAGATTCTAATTCCACTTTAAATTTTGAGTTTTCGTCAATTTAAACGATTTTTAGACTCATTTAAAATTTACCCCACTAACAGTGTAGTGTCACGAAGCGTATATTTCAGAAAATCATATCTCAAGACTGACACACAGGATTTCAGTCAGTTGTGTACCATTCGAAAGAGAATACGCGGTAGATTCTAATTCCACTTTAAATTTTGAGTTTTCGTCAATTTAAACGATTTTTAGACTCATTTAAAATTTACCCCACTAACAGTGTAGTGTCACGAAGCGTATATTTCAGAAAATCATATCTCAAGACTGACACACAGGATTTCAGTCATTTTGGTACCATTCGAAAGAGAATACGCGGTAGATTCTAATTCCACTTTAAATTTTGAGTTTTCGTCAATTTAAACGATTTTTAGACTCATTTAAAATTTACCCCGCTAACAGTGTAGTTTCACGAAGCGTATATTTCAGAAAATCATATCTCAAGACTGACACACAGGATTTCAGTCATTTTGGTACCATTCGAAAGAGAATACGCGGTAGATTCTAATTCCACTTTAAATTTTGAGTTTTCGTCAATTTAAACGATTTTTAGACTCATTTAAAATTTACCCCACTAACAGTGTAGTGTCACGAAGCGTATATTTCAGAAAATCATATCTCAAGACTGACACACAGGATTTCAGTCATTTTAGTACCATTCGAAAGAGAATACGCGGTAGATTCTAATTCCACTTTAAATTTTGAGTTTTCGTCAATTTAAACGATTTTTAGACTCATTTAAAATTTACCCCACTAACAGTGTAGTGTCACGAAGCGTATATTTCAGAAAATCATATCTCAAGACTGACACACAGGATTTCAGTCATTTTGGTACCATTCGAAAGAGAATACGCGGTAGATTCTAATTCCACTTTAAATTTTGAGTTTTCATCAATTTAAACGATTTTTAGACTCATTTAAAATTTACCTCACTAACAATGTAGTTTCACGAAGCGTATATTTCAGAAAATCATATCTCAAGACTGACACACAGGATTTCAGTCATTTTGGTACCATTCGAAAGAGAATACGCGGTAGATTCTAATTCCACTTTAAATTTTGAGTTTTCGTCAATTTAAACGATTTTTAGACTCATTTAAAATTTACCCCACTAACAGTGTAGTGTCACGAAGCGTATATTTCAGAAAATCATATCTCAAGACTGACACACAGGATTTCAGTCATTTTGGTACCATTCGAAAGAGAATACGCGGTAGATTCTAATTCCACTTTAAATTTTGAGTTTTCATCAATTTAAACGATTTTTAGACTCATTTAAAATTTACCCCACTAACAATGTAGTTTCACGAAGCGTATATTTCAGAAAATCATATCTCAAGACTGACACACAGGATTTCAGTCATTTTGGTACCATTCGAAAGAGAATACGCGGTAGATTCTAATTCCACTTTAAATTTTGAGTTTTCATCAATTTAAACGATTTTTAGACTCATTTAAAATTTACCCCACTAACAATGTAGTTTCACGAAGCGTATATTTCAGAAAATCATATCTCAAGACTGACACACAGGATTTCAGTCATTTTGGTACCATTCGAAAGAGAATACGCGGTAGATTCTAATTCCACTTTAAATTTTGAGTTTTCGTCAATTTAAACGATTTTTAGACTCATTTAAAATTTACCCCACTAACAGTGTAGTGTCACGAAGCGTATATTTCAGAAAATCATATCTCAAGACTGACACACAGGATTTCAGTCATTTTGGTACCATTCGAAAGAGAATACGCGGTAGATTCTAATTCCACTTTAAATTTTGAGTTTTCATCAATTTAAACGATTTTTAGACTCATTTAAAATTTACCCCACTAACAATGTAGTTTCACGAAGCGTATATTTCAGAAAATCATATCTCAAGACTGACACACAGGATTTCAGTCATTTTGGTACCATTCGAAAGAGAATACGCGGTAGATTCTAATTCCACTTTAAATTTTGAGTTTTCATCAATTTAAACGATTTTTAGACTCATTTAAAATTTACCCCACTAACAATGTAGTTTCACGAAGCGTATATTTCAGAAAATCATATCTCAAGACTGACACACAGGATTTCAGTCATTTTGGTACCATTCGAAAGAGAATACGCGGTAGATTCTAATTCCACTTTAAATTTTGAGTTTTCGTCAATTTAAACGATTTTTAGACTCATTTAAAATTTACCCCACTAACAGTGTAGTGTCACGAAGCGTATATTTCAGAAAATCATATCTCAAGACTGACACACAGGATTTCAGTCATTTTAGTACCATTCGAAAGAGAATACGCGGTAGATTCTAATTCCACTTTAAATTTTGAGTTTTCGTCAATTTAAACGATTTTTAGACTCATTTAAAATTTACCCCACTAACAGTGTAGTGTCACGAAGCGTATATTTCAGAAAATCATATCTCAAGACTGACACACAGGATTTCAGTCATTTTGGTACCATTCGAAAGAGAATACGCGGTAGATTCTAATTCCACTTTAAATTTTGAGTTTTCGTCAATTTAAACGATTTTTAGACTCATTTAAAATTTAAATATAAAAATTCCAGAACAAATGCACAAACCTGGCAATGATTTGTGTCGTTAGAATCGCCTTAGCATGTAGATTCTAATTATAAATATTTCATTTTTTGTTCATTTTGAAATGTAATTACTTCATTTTTTAAAAATATAGACATCGAGACATTTGAAGAGGTGAAAAAGAGGGTAAGTAACTTGAGAGCGTGTGGTGAAGGCGAGAGACGGAGAGTTACGCAATTTTATTTTTAAAAATGTCTGTAATCACATTTCAAAACTTATAAAAAACTAAAATTTTCAGGCGTTGTGTTCAGATTTCATTCGACTTTCAAACGAATCCCTAACAGTTTGATTTTTCGGAAATTTATTTTTTTTGGCCCAAGAAAATGCCCGTTTTCGGGCCTTTCGGATTAAAGAAATCGGAAAATTTCTTTCGAATATTGTAGAGCTGATTGCGAGCTTTCCAAAAATATAAAAATCTTTTCAAAAATCAATTAAATTCATCCGTAAAAACCATTTCCATGTGCATCATAATTTCAGTGACTTCGTACATGTGCGAGTCGCGCCGGCAATTGCATAGTCCAATTGTTGTGAAATCTAAAATTTGATTTTTGCGGTCAAATGTCACACTTTTTAACAGAAGGTTCACGTTTTTCGAAAGATTGGAACAAGCGCCAAAAGTTACAAATCGAATTTTAAGATTTTGAAAAGCCTAAAGGCCTGAAAATCGGCCTTTTGTCGGGCCGAAAAAAATAAATCTTTGGAAATCCGAAATTTCAAGTTTTCATTTGAAAGTTGATTGAATTTAAATTCCAATACATTAAAAATTTCCATTTTTTGTTCATTTTGAAATGTAATTACTTCACTTTTTAAAAAAATAGACATCGAGGCAGTTGAAGAGGTGAAAAAGAGGGAGGGTAAATCGAGAGAGTGTAGTGAAGGCGAGAGACGGAGAGTTACGCAATTTTATTTTTAAAAATGTCTGTAATCACATTTCAAAATTTATAAAAAACGAAAATTTTCAGGCGTTGTGTTCAGATTTCATTCGACTTTCAAACGAATCCCTAACAGTTTGATTTTTCGGAAATTTATTTTTTTTGGCCCAAGAAAATGTCCGTTTTCGGGCCTTTCGGATTAAAGAAATCGGAAAATTTCTTTCGAATATTGTAGAGCTGATTGCGAGCTTTCCAAAAATATAAAAATCTTTTCAAA
Source organism: Caenorhabditis virilis (assembly GCA_964036255.1). Lineage (NCBI taxonomy): Eukaryota > Metazoa > Nematoda > Chromadorea > Rhabditida > Rhabditidae > Caenorhabditis > Caenorhabditis virilis. The sequence goes on along the minus strand of OZ038417.1, from coordinate 16,818,014 downwards.
AATCAATTAAATTCAGCCGTAAAAACCATTTCCATGTGCATCATAATTTCAGTGACTTCGTACATGTGCGAGTCGCGCCAGCAATTGCATAGTCCAATTGTTGTGAAATCTAAAATTTGATTTTTGCAGTCAAATGTCACACTTTTTAACAGAAGGTTCACGTTTTTCGAAAGATTGGAACAAGCGCCAAAAGTTACAAATCGAATTTTAAGATTTTGAAAAGCCTAAAGGCCTGAAAATCGGCCTTTTGTCGGGCCGAAAAAAATAAATCTTTGGAAATCCGAAATTTCAAATTTTCATTTGAAAGTTGATCGAATTTGAAGTCTAATACATTAAAAATTTGTATTTTTCATTCATTTTGAAATGTAATTACTTGTTCATTAATTAAATTAAAAACAACTTTCTACGGCACGGTTTCTATTCAAAATAACGTGGAGAGTTTGCATTTAAAAACAGAAACATGATTCATGTCATTAGAATCCCCATTGGTATTTAGATTCTCTACTATAATGTCTTCAAGGCATATTCAACTGAAATTTTAATTTTGTCTTAAAATTTGTTAAATATTGAAACAAAAAAATTCTTCAAACTCAATTTTTCCCCAATAATTTCTCCCCCCAAAAATCCAATCCATCATCTTACAATCTTCACAATCACCAATAATCATCTTAATTTTATCATTTATATGATATAAAATCAAATCGAAATCAGAATTGAAATGCCCCATTCACATATAAATCCCGGTTTCCTTCCTTTCATGTTCCATAAGTGATCATAAATATATATATCTTCTCTCTATTTTCACTTTTTTCCCCCCTTTCATTTTCCGCGCCCAAAGTTCTTCACTTCACTCACTTTCTTATTGTTATTTGGTTTTTTGAAGTGATTTCATTTTTTTCTATTTTTTTAGCATGTTAATTTTCAAATATTATTAAAAATTGAAAATCGTGAAAAAATTTGAGTGACGCGACCATTTCTACCGACCATGTAACCTCCTGGCAGTAGGCTGTGATAGCGCAGTTGGTAGCTGTTTTGCCTTTCGTTCGGAAGGTCGGGGGTTCGATTCCACCTTCTCTTTTTTTTGAAAAATTCGTGTATTTTTGAATTTTTGAACCCATTTTTTTATATTTTATTACTTTCTGAAAAAGAAATCAAGTTTTTTTTCTATTTTCTAAAGCTAATAATTGATTTTTGAGTTTTTCTAGAATACCCTTTTTAAACTGCCAATATTTTAGCCAATATTTTTTTCTAATTTTTTAATATTTTTTCCAGATATTGAAATTAAGCTAGTTTCTCTGAAACTAACATAAAAATCCGGAAATTCGAGATTTTTCTAAACTTGATAAACAGGAATATCGATTTTTCCATAATCACTGAGGTGTGATGTTTGAAAGATAATACCCAGGTCAATTTTGCTTCAAAAAGCTTAAAATTTGCAAGATAAATAAGAAGTAAGCCAAATTTTCAGAAAATGTGAAAAATTTGTTTAAAAAGTAACAAAAATGGCAACTTTTGAGCCTTGAAACTAGCTAGGTCATGATTTTTCGGATATCATTTTAGCAAACTCAAATTTTAGCTCATTTTGCTCCAAATTTTCTGAAATTTGCAGAGGTGATAAAAAACATTCGGAGTTTTTGAAAAAGCTAAAATTTTCCTTTGAAATCCAAGAAAAAAAATCTATTTTTTTCTTCAGAAAAAAAAGTTTCTAAAAAAATATGGATAATTTTTAGCAGCCTGAATTTTTACAAAAATCCAGTTATTTTTCCCCATTTTTTTGCCAGGCTATAACTCATCTCACCATTTCACATTTATCACAAAAAAATCCCCCATCCCATCCTAACTAGTATCCTTCCTTAGCCCAGGATCAACCCGTTATCCCCCCCCCCCCACTCTCCCTTCATTCAAAGTAGGCCATACTACTTTCCCCCCATTGATTTCTCTATTATCACTCGCATTTTTTTCCTCAATTTTTTAATTAAAATAAAAAGAAATGTCTTTATCTTTTTCCAGGAAATTTTAGCACCCCAGAATGCGACAATGTTGCCTAATATACATATCCTAAAATTAAATCCAAAAATTCGGATAAAATTCCTCAGTTTCTACTTGTTTTCTTCATTTCTTCTTGTTATCAATATCAATGCTAATCCAATTGATAACGGACTGGTTGATTCGGAATTGATACATGGTGAGTAATAACAAAAGGGAGGGATATTGTTAAGGTTACTGTAGATATATTCAAATTGAAGGTTTTTTAAAACTACTGCTGATTACCTTTAATATGAGTAATGTAGATCGGGTTACTGTAGGTCCTTCAAAAAATTTACTGTTTCAATATTAGTTTTTGGAATTCGTATGTGAAATCGCGTTAGGACCTCTTTTCACAACTTTTATCAGGCTCCGCCCATTTTTGCAAGTGCGAGGCACGGTTTAAAAACCGAAAAATTTATGAATTTTTTGAAACAGTAATTTTTTTAAATACTTTTATTTGTTTTACTGTTTCAAAATAATTTCAAAAAATTTCGAATGAGTACATTTTTAGTTAGGAATTTAAATCAATAACTCCTTTAAAAAAACTCAAATTTTTCCAGAATGCGTCACACATAAAGCAGTTGAAGTCATTTTGATTTTGGACGCCAGTGGCTCGATAGGAGATGAAACTTTTAAGAATCAGGTTTATTTCAAATTATCTGAAAATAAATATCTGAAATTAAAGTTCTAGCTCAATTTCGCTATGCATCTCGCCTCACGCCTCAATATTTCCGAAGATGGGAGTCATATGGCAATGATACAGTATGCCGAAACCCCGAAACTCGAATTTTCATTGGGACAGTTTAATCACCCGACACAGCTCGAATGGGCTATCCAACGAGTGGAATATCAATCCGGTGCCACGAATACAGGTCAGGCTTTGAGGTTGACGTTGGAGAAAGGGTTACAGGGTGCAAGACCTGGGGTGCCGAAGGTTGCGATTGTTATCACGGATGGTCAGAGTCAGGTTAGTCGGATTATAGCCATTGAAATTCAAAGATATTTAAAAAATTCTGAAATTTAAAGGCACATGAACCTGAAAATTGAAATTTAAAGGCACGTGAAATTAAAAAAATTTTGCCTCAAACATAAGTTTCTTAAAATTCAATTGGTGAAAATAATTTTGGAACATTTTTGAAACGGCAACGTTTTAAATATGAAAACTGAATAATGAGCCAAAAATCGAAAATTTAGAGGCACATGGAGATAAATAACATAATTTTATCTTGATCGAATTTCGAAAATTCTGAAAAGTGGCATTTTTTTGAAAGTTTAAATTTTCAGTTTCAAAATATGTTCTTATAAACTCTTTAACCATTTTTTTCTGTTTTTTTAGCCAGGGCACAGAATTTAAAATTTAGAATGTTGGGGTACTTTCTTGTATATTTTTTGTCAATTTCTTTTGAAATTTAAAAGAGCACACACCTTAAAAAACGCAATTTTAAAGGCGCATTGCCAAAAAAATAAATCTTCATCCAAGTATAAAATCACAAACAAAATGTATTCCTTGAATTCTCTACCACGCCGTCGGATCATCAAACCCCATCACCCTCAGCCCACTGTTCAAAATATTCTCAACCTTGTAAACAATTTCAATCCTTCTGAAACCCCTTCCGTTTTTTTCCGAAAAACTGTTGCTTCAGAATACTCACGGCCCAACAACTTCCACATGTTTCTGATTACTCTGTGATCCTCTTTCCTTATCAATTTCCGTCAAATGTAGGGTCTCTTTTCTGATGGATCCATCCATTGTACAGTTGTGAAAAACGTTGGCTTCAAGTTCGAAATAATTCTGGAAATATTTTTAGGTTCATGTGCCTTTAAATTCCAATTTTAAGATTCATGTGCCTTTAAATTTCAATTTTTAGGTACATGTGCCTTTAAATTTCAATCTTTAGGTTCATGTGCCTTTAAATTTCAATTGTTGGATTTACCTGCAAAACTCCATCACTAGTATGATCCAATTTAAATCTACTATCCATATACAAAACATTCTCACATCTCAAGTCATCTTTCCAATAATCATCGCGTCTGAAAATCAGCCTTTTTCTGAAATTTTCCTTCTAAAACTCACATCAAATCCTTTTCCACAATTTGCTGTTTCATACACCAAGTGGCGGGAATTGGACAATGAGCGGTTAGCGAAAAAATGAGCTCTCGGGCTGAAATTTGGGCTAGAATTCCAATTAGGATCAGAAGTGATAGTTTGGACATTTTTTTTTTGATTGGGGTAATAGAGGAAAATGAAGAGAAAATGGAGAGGGGGTTCACGTTTTTAATGAGGAAATGGATATGAATTTGGAAACTGCTTAAAGGCACATGAACCTGAAAATTGAGATTTAAAGGCACATACATCTAAAAATTGACGTTATAAAAAATGTTTTATTGTTTCTAAAAATTCGAAACTTCAGATTTTGCGGTCTTGATTTTTTGTTTTAAAAAATTTCGATTTCATGTGTTTTTAAAATTATCGAACTCCTAGAAAAGTTTGGTTGTACATGAGTTTCCTTGATTTCTAATTTTTGAAATAATTTTTTAATAAATTCCGGTTTCACAAATTTATCCCTAAATTTTCATTCGGTTCAGTATTAGTTATAATTCGAAAATATTTAAACATTGAAAATTTCAAGGCACACGGACTTAAAAATTGAAATTTAAAGGCACATGGACCGAAATTTAAATATTTCAAGCTATGAAATTACATTAACCTAGAAAAACTCATCTTAGTTTTATGAACCATGAAGTTCAATCCACGTTTTTAAAAAATAATATTCATTATGGTTTACTGAAAGTGGACCTGAAACTGAAAATTGAAAATTGAAATTTAAAGGCACATGGCCCTGAAAATTGAAATTTAAAGGCACATGAACCTAAAAATTGAAATTTAAAGGTGTCTGAATCTGAAAATTGAAAAAGTGTTTTTGATACTAAAAAATTCGAAACTTCAAATTTTTCGGTGTTGATTTTCTGTTTTCAAAAAATCTGGTTTCATGTGATTTTAAAATTATCAAACTCCTAGAGAATGGTGTTTGTAGCAAAAACTTAATTTTTATTTTGGAAAGTAATTTTTAAAGAAATTCCGGTTTCACAAAATTTACCCCTAAGGTGAATTACCATTCGGTTCAGTGTTCGTTATACTCAACAACTCAACAACAATGAAAAAATGAGTCGGATTTTTTGAAAATGCAAAAATTCTGAAAAATTTTTAGAAAAAATGTTCGGTTTCAAAAATGTTCATTGTTTCATAATTTCTCACTGAACTTCATTCTTCGGACAAAAAATTAGTTAATAAATTTAAGTATTTTGTAAGAAAATCTGAATATTTCAGATTAAATAAGGCTATTGAAAAAATTAGAGCCAAAAATTGAAATTTAAAGGCACATGAACTTTAAAATTGAAATTTAAAGGCGCATGAACCTAAAAATTGAAATTTAAAGGCGCGTGAACCTGAAAATTGAAATTTAAAGGCACATGAACTTTAAAATTGAAATTTAAAGGCGCATGAACCTAAAAATTGAAATTTAAAGGCGCGTGAACCTGAAAATTGAAATTTAAAGGCACATGAACCTGAAAATTGACAGTTAAAGGCACATGCACCTAATTGTCTAGAATCATTTTCAGTTTTTTTTATAATTGATAATTTTTTTTTAATCTGAAAAGTGGCTTTAGGATAAATTTAAAAATTTCTGAAAATCTGAAAATTTCCGTTTTTCAGAATTTAAATAAACGTTTATTTTATTGTCTAGACGTCTTTAAACGAACATAAACCTACGAAATAACTCCAAAGTTTGAATTTCTAGGCGGCGTTCATTTTGAAAATTATGAATTTCAAAAATAATATTTTTCAACAACAAAAATTAGAGCAAAATTAATCGATAATTTATTTTTTCGAAAATAACCAATTAGTTTCCTCAACTTCATCACTATTTTTCACCGACGCTGGAAAATCATCCACTCTTTCACCAAGATTCAGAATATAATAGATTTTGTACGCAATTTCGTAGGGTCTGTGAAAAAAACAACGTTTTCGGCTTCTCCCGCAAAACAACTCACGGTCCATAAATCGATACACGTACTCGGTTACTTTGTGATTCTCTTCCGTCAAACCCTGTCAAGTACATTTTCTCCTTCCTAACCGCTCCATCAGTGGTACAATTGTGGAAAATCAATGCGAAAATTTCATAATAATCCTAAAAGATATTTTTCCCCAAAATTTGCAACCTTTTTAAGTGCTTACGTCATCAAAAAGTCCATCCCCACTTGCGTCATATTTCAAAGTGTTCGTAACATTTTTCGAACTTCCACAAACTTCACCTTGTGCCCAAAAATCGTTGACTCTGGAAGAATTCGGATCATGTGCCTTTAAATTTCAATTTTCAAGTTCATGTGCCTTTAAATTTCAATTTTTAGGTTCATGTGCCTTTAAATTTCATTTTTGAGGTTCATGTCCCTTTAAATTTCAATCTGTAGGGTCATGTGCCTTTAAATTTCAATTTTTTGGTTCGTGCGCCTTTAAATTCCAATGTTTTTCTTACTTCGAATCCTTTTCTATAATTTCTTGCTGCAAACACCAATGACCCGGAAGTGAGCAATAGGAATTGAGGGAAAATGTCAGCTCTCGGGCTGAAATTTGGACTAGAATTCCAATTAGGACCAGAAATGATAGTTTGGACATTTTTTGATTGGGGTAATAGAGGAAAATGAAGAGAAAATGGAGAGCTTTTGAGTTCACGTTTTTATTGAGGAAAAGCATCAGAAATTGGAATTTGTAAGAGTAGTTGGGCATCAAAAATTGAAATTTAAAGGAACATGAACCTAAAAATTGAAATTTAGTGGGATTTCGAAATTTTGGCTCCCGATCCAATTTTTTACAATGAAATTCCCTATGATTCACTGAAAGTGAAGCTTCACTCAACAATTCTATAAAAACGAGTCTGGTTTTTTTTAATGTAAAAATTCTGAAGATCATTTTTTTAAATTTTCGGTTTCAGAAATATTATTTAAAAGATTCTTCTAAATTTTTTCAGTTTACCATCTAGTTTCTACGGTCGTTGTTTCAAACAAATTGTCTTTCTATTTAGTGTTTCTGTTTTTTTTTTCAAAAAAAAATTTCCGGCTTCCTTCTAAATTATCGAACTCCTCTATTGCAACCAGATTTTTTGAAAACACAAAAAAAATCGGTTTCAAAAATTTTTTTTTAATATTTTGTAGAATTTTTTCCTAATATTCATTTTTGCTTAAATAATAAATTAACTTCTGTATTTTTTGTTTTCAGAAAAATCTGAAATTTTCTTTGAGAAAAAAAATCAATTTTAGAAATTATAGCTGAAAAGTTGAAATTTAAAGGCACATGAACCGAAAAATTTAAATTTAATTTTTTAAAGGGAACATCGATATTTTTCAATTAAACAGAAATTGATAAAAATTTGAAACCGCAATTTTTTTCGCTAACAATTTAGTTTTTTCACAAATTTTTGATAAGTTTGATTTTTTGTGCCTTTAAATTTTAATTTTTAGGTTCATATGCCTTTAAATTTCAAATTCCACTATTTTCCAGGACGACGTCTCCGAACCATCGCAACTCCTCCGCGACGCCGACGTGATGGTCTACGCCATTGGGGTGACCAATCTTGTAAACGTCCACCAATTGCACCAAATGACTGGCAACCCTGTCCGCGTGTTCACCGTTGAATCCTTCGAGCAGTTGGACAAATCCCTCGCCGACTCTTTGACCTGGAGCATGTGCAAGACCGAGTTTCGTAAGTGAATACTTGATTCGTGTACCTAATTGGTTTCTAGGCCCGGGAACGCCCGAAATAATCTGCGGTCCGGATCGGATTGGAGTCAAGGCTTCTACAAAACAACCTTTCGAAGGGAACGTCTTCGTACAGGATCATTTTCACGACGAGGAGTGTCGTGCAGGACCCGAGAAGTTTCCAGATTCTCGGAGTATTGGGCTAACAGTTCCATTTTCAGCATGTAATGTGCATAGATATCGATCGGTACTTGGTTTTAAAAATGGATTTAAAAAAGGGAATATTTTTCAGCTAAATCCTAAAGGAATCTTCGTGGAGGTCACAATTGTTTTCATGTTTCATTCGCTGTAAGTTTAGATTTTCAGATTCTGCAATTACAGTCAATTAGAGACCCTAATTACCAATATCATTCCAGATTCATGACCAAAACCGATCAAACCGTAAAGGTTCAATGCTTTTACATGGAAGCTGATAAACATGTTACCGTACCCTTGTCAGTTAGTATGATAACTACAGTATTCCGGGAACAGGTCTACCAAATGCCACAATGTGCATACACCCTGAGAAAGGATGGTCCAGATGGACCAATAGTGAGATACGCGACATTGGGACAGAGTGTTTACCATAGGTAAGACTATTTATTTATTGATTGAACCAACCCTCACTTCTAGATGGGAATGCATTGAAGTCGAAGGTGTTGACAAGGACACCTTTGGGATGTTGGTACACTCCTGCTATGTGGATAATGGATATGGGGACCGGGTAGATATTCTAGATCAGAATGGATGTGGTCTCGACGCGGTTTTATTGTCAACTCCGGATTATGACACGAGTTTAAGACTGGCTACAAAACCTTATCACGTTTTTAAGTATGCTGACCGTCCGGTATTACAGTTCCAGTGTCAGGTAGGCTCTTAAAGACAGTGTCCCACATAAAAATATAATCAACATTTTTTCCTTTCAAATTTTCCAAATCCTGTCAATTGAATAGATCAAACGATCAATTTTCAGGATTTTTAAAAAAATTATATCTTGTGAAAACCCTTATTGATTTTTCTAAAAATCAATAAAATATCAGCTGAAACTCGATTTTGAGGCATTCTCAACATGATATTTTAAATTAGCATACTCGATTGATTAGTAACAACACCAATCATGATATGGTTTTGATAACATTTTTGAAATGTACCTATTTGGTACAAAAAGGTCCGAAAATATTTTTTCGACGAAACCCCAGCAATATGGGTGTCATTCTGCGTGAAAAAATGTGGAGATAACGAATATTATAAAGAAAACATTTTTGACCCCAATTTTTTGTCAAGTCATGAAATTTTCAGGTGTAAAAATTCCAAAAAATACGTTTTTTAATTAACCCTCAGCAATATGGGTATCATTCAACTTGAAAAAATGTGTTGATAATGAATAGCATAGTGAAAAAATTTTTAACGTCAATTTTTGATATATTTTCAGAATTAAAAATATTTTTTTCTGCTTGTTTTTAAATACATCATATTTAATTCAATTGTCACAGCAACCTTGTTTTTTGAAAAATCTTTAAAAAAATCTTCCAGATAACCCTCTGCCTAAAATACGACGGCGGTTGCGAAGGGATCACCCCTCCACAAAACTGTAAAAAGCTTCCCGGTGAAGACGGCCACCATCACCATCACCACGAGCACCGTCGAAAACTGGTCAAGAAGAGTCTGGCCGAAGGCGTCGGAACCATTGATGTATTCACCGATTCGATGACCGTTCTAGACCAGGAGCCGAGTTGTAAACAGGTCCCTCGCGGAAAATCGATAACTTATTCCTTTTTTTTTGTTTTCAGCAACAAAGTCCACTTCAACAAATCAATCCCGACATTATCATAATCATGATCGCTGCCAACACTTTATTCATTTTGGCGATTTTCTGCATTGTTCTTCGAAAAAATCGCCGAAAATTGTGATTTTTTCAACTAGTTTTTCTCTAATTTGTGCAATAACTTATTTCCTCCTTATCAATACGGTGTAATAAACTATATTTAAATAAAAAATACATTTTTTCAATTAAAAAAAAATAATATTTGATTTTTTTATAAATTGTGAAGAGCCGGCAAGTTTTTAGAAAGGGGAAGACATGTGTATTGCATTTGCACATAACTGATATGGTCCTCAATGGCGGAATGGTTAGCATTTTTGCCCGCCGTTCGAACCCCATTAAAAGACAGGAGTTCTATTCCCCATGCTCCTTTTTTCTTGCAAAACCAAATTTTTTGCTCTCTGAATTTATCTCTGATGAATCACCACCAAAAACTACTCATTTTGATCCCTTTCTCACGTTTTTTTTCCAATTTTCTAATCACATTATCCCTCTTTCTCAACTAAGCTTTATATAAAACAAATCCACTTTCTGAAAAACGTAAATCTCTATGGTAACAGGGAGAAGCACGAGATTTCTGATTCGCAAAATGTTATATTTTCTATTATTTTTTCTCATGAAGTGGGGGTTTATTAGACTTTTGACTTGGTAATTTTTATGAAAGCTTCGAACTTAAAATTTTTGATCTGCTATAACTTTTTGGAAAATTGGTCAAATTTCATAAGATTTAGCGTATTTTGAGCGGCTTTTCTAGAATTTTCAGTATATTAGCTTTAATATGATGTATCTTTTATAAAATTTGAACAATTTTGAAAAATACTGAAAATTGTCATTTTCAAGTCTTTGACAAGGTGTAACTTTTCCAAAAATTAGTCAAATCTTATCATTTTTGGCATAATTTGTGCAAAATTTTCAGAATTTTCAGACTAATTGCTCTAATCTTTCATAAAAATTGAAAAAGTTTTAAAAATAAGGTGTCAAGTCAAAATTTGTGTACAAATAAGTGCAACTTTTTTGAAAATTGACCGATTTTCGCTTGTTATAGCTTGTTGAAACCGCAATTTTCAGAATTTTTAGAATTTTGGCTTCAAAATGATATCAAATATATCAATATTGAGAAATATTGAGAAAAATGGCAACACTTTGAAAATTGAGTAAATCCAAATTTTCAAAACCTTTTAACTTTTCGAAAATTCGGCCGATTTTCATGAATTCTATCTTGTTGGAATTGCAATTTCCAGAATTTTAAGAATATTTGCTTCAAAATAATGCCCAACTTCCCAAAATTTATAAATGTGGGGAAAAAGACCCCACTTTAGAAAATGTGGGACTTTTGGAAGAAAAGCGCATTTTTGTGCACTTTCCAAAGAAAAAGTATTAGATTACCATAGGTAATCTTCATCTCCTTCCTCTTCTTCTTCTTTTTTTTTACATGTTCAAAAAATTTATTTCCATTTTTGACGTCAAAGAATAAGAGAAAAGAGAGCGCCTTCTGCTGCCGCTCCAAATGTCTCTCCTCGTCGTGCGCTCTCTTCCATCCCCACACTCTCTCCCCCAGTTTGTTGAACTCGGCCACCAGCTGGTCAGACGACGCATAGTTTTGTCCTCTCTTTTCCCATTATTAATATTTATACAACATTTTGGACAACACATATTTTCAGAATGAAAGCTGAGAAACAAAGTTCATCGCCATTGACGCCGGGAAGAGCCAGTTATCCGGAGGTATTTTTTTGCTATTTTAAAACTTTTTTTCACAAAAAAAAACATTTTAGGCACCTCCAACCAGGCCTGAGATGCCTAAAGTGGAAAATGGTGGATTGACGGAAGAGGAGCTTTTGGCGAAAAAAACGATTACTCCGGAAGATGTGCTGAAATTGGCGGTTATGCCGAGAAGTAAGATTATTTTTATCCGTTATTGCGTAATCTCGTACTGGACGTTTAATTTATTAATTGCGATAATTATAACTCAAATAGGATTTGATAAACGTCTTCTTATAATTGGCGTTACAGCTTCGTAGGGAAGTTTGAAATTAGCGGAATTTTTAAATTAACCATAACTTTCGTTAAATTTGACATTTTTCGATAAATTTTAGACCGTTTTAAAGAAAATTTTTGGAATTTGAAGTTTTTACTTTAAAATGATAAAAAAATAATTAAAATTAATCAATTTTGGAAATAGTTGTGGCAATTCAAAAAATGTGTGCACTGAAATTTTTTTTAAAAATGTGTTTAACTTTTCTTTAAATTAATCAACTTTTTAAATTTTTTAAAACATTCTGAGCAACATTTTCTAAATTTTCAGAATTTTAGCTTTAAAATGACGTTAAAATCATTGAAATTGATAAATTTTGTCAAAAGTTGTGCTACTTCAAACAATGATCTAATTTTTTAGTTACTTTTTTTAAACATTCGCAATTTTTGCCTGTTTCTTTAAATTTTTGATTGGTTTGAAACACTTATCCCGAAATTTTAGATTATGAGCTTCAAATTGATATATTATTCATAAAATTTAGGAATTTTCAAAAAAGTTAAGGTTTTTCGAAAAAAAATTTAAAACATTTTTTAAACCCCATTTTTGAAAACATGTAACTTTTTTGTAAATTGGCCGATTTTTATAAACTTTGGATTATTGAAAACCTCTTTATCTCAGCTTTCAAAATATTCAAACTTCGTCCATCAAAACTTCAAAAATCCCCTTCAAAATCCCCGAAAATTCCAGAATACCTCTGCTCCCGCGAAGCGAACACCTACAACATCGATTTCACTTATTTCAAAATTCGTGACCTCGACACGGAGACCGTCTTGTTTGAGGTGATGCGTGATGAGAATGTCGAACAGGACACCGAGTACTTGCGTCAGAATCCGGACGCTAATCGATATGTTCGTTACCGATTTCCGCCAGCTTTTTTGAGGCTCAAAAATGTTGGGGCTACTGTGGAGTTTGCAGTTGGGGATAAGGCGGTCAACAAGTTCCGGATGATTGAGAAACATTATTTTAGGGTGAGTAATTTTTTTTTTAGTTTGGAGCAAAAAAGCAAAAAAGTTTGCGCTATGGGGGATCGAACCCCCGACCTTCAGCACGACGCGCAAAATGGTTACCACTAGGCCAGCAGACATACACAGTAAATGATACAATTTCGTTAGACATGCTTGCGCTCTCCCCCAATTTTCAAAATTTTTTTAAAACACCGATAAAAAAATTGTTTCTTCAGGATCAACTTCTAAAATGCTTCGATTTCGAATTTGGCTTCTGTATGCCAAACTCTAAAAACACTTGTGAACACATTTATGAATTCCCGCACTTGCCACAAACTTTGGGTACGTTTTTTCTCGAAATTATCCTAATGCAGAAATTTTAAAAATTTTCCAGTCGATGACATGATCGCCAATCCATTCGAGACCCGCTCCGACAGCTATTACTTCGTCGACGGGAAACTGATAATGCATAACAAGTCGGATTATTCGTATGAAAGTTAAAAGAAAAAATCCCCCCCTCCCTTGAATTTCAATTTTTTGTGAAGCTTTAAAAATATCTACTTTTTTCTTCTTTTTTCAATCAAGTCTTTGATTTGTGATCTGTCCTCATGTCTGATGCATTCCCCGATTTACAATAATTTGTATTTAAATTTTGAAAAAAATAAAGGTTTAGTGAAAAAATGTCTTAAAAACACAAAAAATTCAAAAAATTCAACCCCATGTGACTCATTGTGGTCATCTTTTTGCAATTTATCAACTTTTATTGTTATCAATTTTTATTTCAAACAAACAACTCAATTTTTTCACTTTTTCCCTTTCCTAAGCCCTGCAGATTAATTTTCACAATTTTTTCAAAATGCTTCATTCCATCTGAAGTTGTATATTTTTAGATGACTCTCAAAACTCTTCTAATTATCGCCACATTGGCAGGATTTTCAATGGGTTTTGATGAAGTTATAGTCACCACAATTTTGGTTGGAGCTCCAAAAATTCAAATTAAATGCAAAGATGCAAATTTAACGATTGACGGGAAAGCTTTCGCGGCTACTTTTCTAACGGTTGGTGCTGGATGCTTGTTCGAGCCCACAGCGGTAAGTTAGATTCGGGGTTTTTTGAATTTTTGGTGTAAAACCTTGTTTTGAGGTGTTGAAAATGTTTGCAAAAAATTTGATGCTAGCACCCGGCATCGAACTCACAACCCTTGACTTTCTTTGAACCATGTCAATATGGGTGTCAAATGAAAGCCCTTAGGCTCTAGATTTCGAAAATAGCAATTAAAGTCTTTGAAAAAGTGATTAAAAATAATTTTTTAGCGAATTCTAAAAATAAGAAAACTTACATTTTTTGATTATTGAATGAAAATCGCAATTTTATTTTTTTTTGTCCAAAACTCGCAATTCTTATGATTCTGAGACTTAAAAATCATGTTATAAAATATTTAAAATGTTTGCAAAAAAGATTGAAGCCTAAGCGCGGGATCCATAGATCACATAAATCGCAATTTCCAAATAAATACCTGCTTTGTTTTCAATATTTCTCAAGTTTTCGAGATTTCAGACTCAAACAATCCCAGTAACCAATGCGCCAATTTGGCTTCGTCTTGACCCCTTGAACGCCGTAGAACCATTCACAGGATTGTTTTCAGTAGATCAAACGGCGGCGGTGAATACGCTCCAATCGGGGAGTGTTGTGTTGCAGGAAGGTTTCTTTTAGAGTTATTGAGATATTTTTAAAATGTTGAGCTTTTAGAGAGTGCTGCTACTCGAACTAAAGAAAAAGCAAAAACAGAAGAAACGGTAGGAAAAGAAAAAAGTAATGCCACCACTACTACAAGAACTCCTCATACTGTTACCCCTCGAGGATCCATGATTAATGGAAATGCTACTCTTACGGTAATTAATGCTAATTAGTTAGTAATAATCTAGCCTGTTTTTTTTAAAACAATTATAGTTGTTAATTGCACTTAATTACGAAAGCCTAATTAAATCCAAAAAATATTTCAGATAAATTACATCCGTTTTCAATACGACGATGTGACACAAGAAGCTAATAAGAATAATTGGGCAGCTGTAACTGTAGCAATTATCGAAGCCTTATTTCTTTATCTTATCTAACTTTTTCAATTGAGATTTATCTAACTTTTTCAATTGATTGATTTATGATCTATTCTGATGCACTAATTTACAAAAATATAAAAAATTTTGAAAAGTAATAAAGTTTCATGATTTTTAGAGGACAAAATCAAGAAAAAATGCAATTTTTGAAGTCAGAAAACAAAAAAACTTTGAAATTCGGATTTACATTGGCCGAATTAGTCAAAAACTTCAAAAAACCACTAGGTGGCATTGAACCCCCGACCTTCTGCACGGCGGGCAAAAGGGCTACCTACTACGCCATGAACAACTTCCCGTTAAACGTAGAAAACTTGATACACGTGCGAGCGCTCCTCTAATTTCGGCGGCTTTCTATATTTTTTTGGAATATTATAAAAATTTATTTTTTTCTTTAAAAATCAATTTTCAATTGTCTTCGAGCCCTTCTCCAACTCGGCAATCTGCGCCAAATAAGCCTTTGCATCGCCCGGTATCGCCTCACCGGCTTCTCCACCACACATATAGCATTTCTCACCAATTGAAGCCAGTCTAAAAAAACTTTAGCTTTTTCTCAAAAAAAGTAAATACTCTTAAAAACCTTTTAAATTCCGAAAAATATCCGGGCATTTCACATTTTGCACATTTCGCAAAATCACTCGAGACGATGTGGCGTCCCTGGAATTTAGAAAATTGTTGAAAAACAAAGAAAATGACGAGAAAATGCGTACTTTTTGAATTTTCATCAAAAATCAATATTTTAAAAGGATTTCCAATGTTTCATTTTCGAAAGACAAGCTTCGGAATAATGCATAAGACAATCTGTGCAAACACCGTGACGCGAAATTGCGTACTTTTTAATTTTTTATAAATTTTGAGCAAAAATCAATTGCAAAGGCATTTTTAGGCAAAAACAGTCTAAATCCCATGAAAAATGTTAGTAAAATCGATTTTTCCTAACAATTTTAAAAGTACGCAATTTCTCGTCTTAGTGTTTGCACAGAAAGTGTTTTTCTACCAAAAAACGCCCAAAACCCACCGTCAACACACAATACGGTAGAATATTCTTGCACTGATCACAACTCAATACCGTATCCTCAACCATATTCTCGCAATATGGACAAGGACTACGATCCTCGGGTGGATCCGCTTCCTTCGTCCCTCTTCTCACAATATCCTCGATTTTCTTTTTGTACTTCTCGTGGATTTTCGATCGATAATCAGGATTCATCAACATTGACGCGAATTTATGAGCGAATTTTTTGAGATTCGCTTGCGTACATATGACGACAGCGCTGGTTAGGATTGGTACAACGTCTGAAATTTTTTATGTAGTTTGTAGTTTTTTTTACTCAAATCATACGTGACTGAAATCGTGTTATATAATCACAAGTTCTTATCAACATCCTGGCAGCTTTCGGAATTTCCTTCCTCGCTATTAGGGGCTTCACAATCATGTAGGAATGGATAATCATTAGACTTTTTTGCATATCTGTTGGAATTCGAAGCTTCTGCTCAACGAGTTTCTGAAAATTGGGATATTTTCTGCTCAAAATTCGACTCAAAATGAGCGTAAAATCATGTAAATAGCACGTTTTTAAGGTTCTCTCAAGTTCCTTCAAAATTTTCGGATTTCTACAAACTTGGAATTATCCTGAAGCAGAAAAGCTGAAAATTCTGAAAATTTAGCGCAAAATGCACCAAAACCTACGGAAATTGGCCAATTTTTCATGAAATTACTGCAGTTCGAAAATTTCACAAAAAAATCTAAGTTTTTGAAATTTCATAACTTTTCTCAAAATTTTCAGATTTTTATGCTCTCGGTATCTTTTTGAAGCTGGAAACCTGTAGAATCTGGAAATCTAGCGCAAAACGCACATAAATCTTTGGAAATTGGACAATTTTTGACAAAAATATGATACTGTGAAAAATTGTCAAAAAAAAATCTAAGTTTTTGAAATGTCATAACTTTTCTCAAAATTTTCAGATTTTTATGATCTTGGCATCATTTTGAAGCTGAAAATTAGCAGAATCTGAAAATTTGACTGCAATAAAACTGAAAATTAGTCATTCTAGAACAGCAATCTTCAAAAAATTGGTATCTCTTGTTTATAACAATTTTGAAACGTACATCCTCGGTTTGAAAATTTTATAACTTTTTTTGAGATTTTCAGAAGTAAAATCGATTTTTCCTAAAAAAAATTTTAGAAGTACGCAATTTCTCGTCACAGTGTTTGCACAGAAACTGATTTTCCTTTTAAAATTCAAAAATCGCTATTCATTTGAAATCACTAGTTTTGGAAGTTTTAAAGAAAACGACCGTTCCTGCAGTTTCTAGCTCATTTTACGAAATATTTTCAGAATTTTCAGATTATTAACTTCAAAGAGATATAAAAATTACAGCAATCCGAAAACATCTAGAAAAGTGACAGCTCTTCAAAAATCGAGATGTTACTTTCTGAATATCTCAAACTACAGTAATTTGTTCAAAATATAAACTATTTTCGTAGTTTCGAGGGTATTTTTATTGAAATTTTCAGAATTTTCAGTTTTTTTGCTTCAAAATGATGTGAAAATTACAAAAATCTGTGAATTTCAAGAAAAGTTACGACACTTTGAAAATTGTAATTTTTCGAAAAAAAAAGTTTTTTTAACTTTTTAAATTTCACAAAATTAACAAATTTTTAAAGTATTAAAACGTATTTTAAAGGAAATTTAAAATATTTTAAGAATTTACTCAAAAAAAGGGTCAAGAAAAAAAGACAAAATTTACCAAATACATATGAAAAAGCACATCCCTTGCCACCCTGTAAGAACCGCGCATCTGATGGGTCTGTGAGACAATTACAGCAGTTTTAGCAGCTTCCTTAACCATTCCAAGTCCAACATAAAGACGGAAAAGATGGTTCGGATCCTTAGCCACTCCGTCATCAGGATCCAGAAGGAATTTGATGATCTTTTGGACGAGGTCTTTGTCATTCGATTTGACAGCACAATCGACAATCAATTCCACTGAATCTGCACGATCTTGGATGTTTTGAAGGATCCCAAATGCTGTTTTATATTGTCCACCTTTTGCGTGAAACTTCGCCGCGTTGAATTTATCACCAATTGAGAAATAGTATTCAGCCAGGTCTGTTGCTTGCTCAGGAGTACCGTAACCTTCAATCGCTTGTCCAAAATCGGACATACAGTCGTTTTTCTCCGCCAAATCGAAAGCTTCTTGGACACATTGCGACATGACAAGGAACTGGATTGCTGAGCTATGATCACCGAGTTTTGAGAAAAATTTCGCGACGAGTTTTGCGCCTTCAATTGAGCGCGACTCGCGCACCACTCTCACTGCTTCTTCTGGCTGGTTGAGTGGGTCCAGGAGGAGACGGATGTAGTTGTCGTAGTCGCGTCCACGGCCGTAATACTGGAAAAATTATTTATTTTTCTGATTCTCTGGATTTTGGTCTTTAAAATTATCTAGAAATCATCGAAAACTGAAAATTTTGAGTGAAGTTATGAAACTTTGAAAATTGAAAAAAAAAATTTTTTTTCACATTTTTACCAAATTTTCGTAATTTTTTGTGCGTTTTGAACAAGCTTTTTAGAATTTTCATATTCTCAGCTTTCCAATGAATATAAAATCATAAAAATCCAAAAATATTGAGAAAAGTTAGAACACTTCAAAAATCCAGGATTGTTTCAAATTTTTTGAAAATTTTGAAACACGCAAACTTTTTCGAAAATTGACAGATTTTGTATGCATCTTAGAATATTTTAAATCTAATTTTCAGAATTTTCAGATTTCAAACTTCAAAAAAAAATGAAAAGATCATAAAAATCTGAAAATTAATAGGAAAAAAATGATCACTCAACGTCCACCAGATTTTTTGAAAATAGTTGTAGAACCGCCTCTGTCAAAATGTTTCCAATTTTTATTGCTTCTCGACTATTTTAAAGGAAATTTTAAGAATTCTCAGATTCTCAGCTTTTCATTGATATCAAGATCATAAAAATCCGAAAATTATGATGTAAGTTATAAAACTTTAAAAAATCCGATTTTTATATTTTTTTGAAAAATTTTGGACAAAAGTTTAAAAACTTTTTCATAATTTTTAAGTGGCATTAAATTATTTTTAAAATTTTTAGCATTTCAGCTTCACAACAATATGAATATCATAAAAATCTGGCAATTCTAAGAAAAGTTACAAAGCTTTAAAATTACTCATTTCAAAATTCCCCCCTTCAACACTACGCTCTTCCACTTCCTCCTTTTTACCTACCTCAGCCGCCTGCTGAAACTTCTTCTCCTTCTCCATTATCTTCGCATATTGGCAAATAATCTTAGGTGATTTCACTTTATCCAACAATTCTCCAACTTTTCCCCAAGTGTTGGCTTTTAGGCAAACCGCCGCGGCGCGATCGTAGAACAGTCCTATTTCATAGAGTTGCGCGGCTTCCGAATATTGCTGAAATTTCCAGATTTATTGACTTTTTATGTATCTAGAATTGAAGAAAATTTAATTCTCTATCGAATGGTACCAAAAATAAAATTTTTTGACAAAACATGGGCGGCCTAGAAAACCAAATCTGGGGACTAACTTTCCAAAAAAACGCCTCCTGCTTTTTTCGGCATAACTCTCCCAGTTTTGGATACAACGTCATGTTTTTGGTACCATTCGATAGAGAATTGAATTTTCTTTCAAATAATATAAATTCCAACCCTTATTTCTACTAAAAACCACCTTTAATTGCTCCAAAATAATCGCACAATCCCTCTTCACCACCCTTCCTTCCAACTGCTTCGCCAATTGAATCCCTCTCCTCAAATCGCCGGTTTTTATAGACATCCTAGCAATTCCAGACTGACAGATTTCATTATGCTCATTGAGTTCTGGCTGAAAATCGCATGTTTCTTCGCGAAAAAACCGCCCCAAAATTTACCAAATTCTCCGGATTATCCACCACTCCTTTTTCATAATTTTCCAGCGCGTTCGCGTGATCCCCGCTGGAAAAAATTAGATTTTTTAATTGAAAATCTGAAATTTTAAGAAGGCCTACATCAATTCCAGCTCTTGTGCATACTCTTTAGAGATGAATGGAATTTCAGCAGGGGCCATTTTCTCAGCGAGGACTAGGGCTTTTGGCCATTCGAGGAGGTCACGGCGCATCTGGAGATAAATTGTGATAATTAGGGACTTAATTAGGTAATTAACACATTAAAATCATTTGAAAATTACGCGTCAACTCATTTAATAATTACCAATAACGGGGAATTTTTAAAAAATTCACATCATAATAAAAAATCGATAATTTGAAAAATTGCAATTTTCAAAAACCACTTGGAAAACTTCGAAATTAATCGATTTTAATGAATGGCGGTTAAAATGGTCTAAAGATGTCCAAAATCGGTCAATTTTTTGAAAAGTTGTGATAATTTGAAAATTGAAAAAAAAAACACTTTGATTTTCGAAGTGTGGTTACTTTTTTTCGAAATTTTGGATTTTGGATGAATTTAGCTTGTTCTGAGTATATTTTTCCAAATTTTCACATTCTTTTGATTACAAAATGCTCTTAAAAAATGGAAGTACGAAAATTAAAACGAAAGTTGCGGCACTTAAAATATTGAGGTTATTTAATTGGTAATTTTAAAAGGTCCCCAACTTTTCTGAAAATTTACCAATTTTGGAAATTTGGATAGCATTGAAAAGCTAATTTTCAGAATTTTCAAGTTTTTTGCATTTTATTGATGTAAAATTCATCAAAATTGATGAATTTTCAAGAAAGTTATGACATTTCAAATTTTCAAAAAAAAAAGTTTGAAAAAACTTTTTTTTTTTGAAAATTTTCAGAGTTATGTAATTTTCCTGAAAATTGACCAATTTTTTAAATTTGGATAGCATTGAAAAGCTAATTTTCAGAATTTTCGAGTTTTTTGCTTTTCATTGATCCCAACAACATGGAAATTGAGGAATTTTCAAGAAAGCTATGACCCTTCAAAAATGGTTTTAAAAAATCCTGTAACTTTTTTGAAAATCAACCAATTTTCACAATTTTTGATACCAATCTGAAGCAAATTTTCAGACAAATCCAATAAACCTACAATCAGTGCTTCAATCGGTCTCGAAGACAACAAAAACCTCTCCTCCGCTTCATCATACCGTCCCAAAATGGTGGCCACTTGTGCTGACAGTAGGTTCTTCTCTTCCACCCATTCCAATTGTTCCAACGCTTGGACAATTGCCACGTCACCAATATTTCGAAAAATTCGAATCGCTAAAAATGTATGATTTATGACCCTTTTGTTTTATCAAAATTTTGCTTCTCAAAAAATTCTAACGAACGCAAAAAAGTGACTCATTTTTTGGTCGACTCTGCAATTTATCAAATTTTAGAGTTATTGTTATCAAATTTCAATTCAAACAGCAAAAATCGATTGCTTATCTATTTTTCCACTTTTCCACTTTTTCTCTTTCTTAATACATTTTTAAGACACGTCACAATTTGAATAGTCTTTAATTAGTTCTAGTAATTGTATAATTAGTATAATTAGTAATTACCCATTGTGACGTCACTGTCCAAAAGCGCCGCGTGTGCAAACATATTCCAATATGTTAATTGATTGGCGAATTCGCAGATTTGCCAGGCTTGATTCCATCTGTAATTAGGTGTTAATTAGCTAATTAATTAGTTTTCCAGATGACTCTCAAAATCCTGCTAATTATCGCCACATTGGCAGGATTTTCAATGTGTTTTGATGAAGTTATAATCACCTTGATTTCGGTTGAAGCATCAAAAATTCAAATTAAATGCACAGTTGCAAATTTAACGATTAATGGGAAAGTCTTCGAGGCTACATCTCTAACGGATGGTTCTCGATGCTTGTTCGAGCCCACAGCGGTGAGTTAAATTCGGTTTTTTTTTGAATTTTTAGTGTAAAATCGTATTTTGAGGTGTTGAAAAGATTTGCAAAAAAATTTGATGCTAGCACCCGGCATTGAACTCGCAACCCTTGAATTTCTCGGAAACATGTCAATATGGGTGTCAATTGAAAGCTCTTGAGCTCTAGATTTTGAAAATAGTTATGAAAGACTTTGAAAATGTGATTAAAACAATATTTTAGCGATTTCTAAAAAAAAAGCGAAAAATTCAATTTTTTAAATTATTGAATAAAAATCGCAACTTAATATTTTTTGTCCAAAAATTGCAATTCTTATGATCCGGAGACTTAAAAATCATGTTATAAAATATTTTAAATGCTTGCAAAAAACTTTGATGTTAGCACCCGGCATCGAACTAGCAACCCTCACTACTTTGAAACCATATCATTATGGATACCAAATTGAAGCGCGCGATCTCTAGAGCACATAAATCGCAATTTCCAAATAACTACTTGCTTTGTTTTCCATATTTCTTGAATTTTCGAAATTTTTAAGACTCAAACAATCCCAGCAACCAATGCGTCAATTTGGCTTCGTCTTGACCCCTTGAACGCTGTTACACCATTCTCAGGAACGTTTTCAGTAAATCAAACCGCCGCGGTGAATACGCTCCACTCGGGGATTGTTGTGTTGCAGGAAGGTTTGTAAGAAATTAAGGGAAGCTTTTGGATACGTCAGTTTTCAGAAACTGTATCCATTCCAACAACTGCTACACCTCCTACAACTCATTCTCCAAATACTACTACAACTCAATCTCCAACTAGATCACCAATTATTAATGGAAATGCTACTCTCACGGTAATTTAAAGTTGATACAGTTATTGATTGAATCGCTGATATACATGAAAACTTTCATTTGAAATTTCTTAGAAAAAATTAATCATGTTCTCACCGTTCTTTCATCGTTAATTAATTATATTTAGTCTAATTATACCAATATTCTCAATTATTAATTATAGGTCATAATCCTACCTTTTTCAAAAATTTCTTGTCAAATGATACTATTTAATTGACCAATATGTACATAATTAGGGAATTATATGTATAATTAGACAATTACCAATTATAATATAAAGTTGATTAGTCGCTTATTATAATTATTAACAATGGTTAGAAATTACACTTATTCCGATTATAGCTTACTCTCAATTTATAATTTGGCAATTAGCTCCTAATTAAAATACCAATTAGTAAATAATTACGGCTTAATTAGTAAATTAGTAATTAATAATTTCTCGTTGATTTCATTTCGGTTAGTCCCAATTATGTTACTTTTATTAAAAATGGGGTTAAATTTAAATTAGTACCAGGTGATTATAAACGGATTAATTATAAATTCGTATTTCATCTAATTACATTTTAATTGTATTTAATTAAATACTAATTGCAGTTCATTAATTATTTTGTTGTTAATCAGTTAGACGGTAGTTATTGCTCATAGCTAGATTATATTGGAAACATATACCAATTATCTAACCCAATTAAACCAATTAACGAAAAATTTTCAGATAAATTACATCCGTATTCAATACAATGATGATGTAAAAAAGGAAGCTGCAAAAAATAACGGCGCCGCGGTAACAGTAGCAGTTATTGAAGGAATCGCCCTAATTGCAATTTTAGCATACTTGGGTTATCAGACCATGAAAGCTCAGAAAATGAAGAATAACGCGGCGGTAGGTCAAAGCCCCCTATTTAATTAGCATGACGAATTTTTCAGATGGAAGCGGCTGCGTATGGTTTCAGCAGGGACGACAGTAAGATTTTTTTCTTAAAGAAAAATCAATAATCAATAAAATTCTAGACGCTGTAAGAATGTCTGACATCCCACCGTCTCGTGAACCAATCCCAACACCTGTGTTCTCTACAAGACCTCAACTACGAAATTCCGCAGTAACGGCGACACCGGATTTAGTGGTACCGACGACGTCTGGTAGCCAAAATCAGAGCCAGAGTCACGGAACGTTTAATGATCCATTCTCAAGTTTGGAAAATTGGTAATTAAAAGTTCAATTGTAATATTATAAATATTGTAAATTTACCTCCGCATTAATAAACTTTGGTTGAGATTGTCGACGATCTGCGAAATTTAACAGGGTTTGACGCGAAGTCAAAGGCGCATGATGTGATTACCTGAGCTTGGGTCTTGTTTGCCAACACTGTGTCGGTTTTGTGTGAGTTTAGGAGAATCGAGGTCACTTTTCCAGAATCGGTTAGACATTTGACGATGCCCTGAAAAAAGGTATATGGATAATTATTATTATTTATATTAATTGGTCTGGTTTACTGGTTTATAATTATTGTAATTGATATTAATTGAGCTGGTTAATTAGACCTATGATGGTCGATTTTAATCACAATAGATAGGACGTGCCTATTAGGTAAGCTAATCGATATTTTATAATTAATAATAATTAGCACAATTAAGTACTAATTATAAAAAAATAAATAATAGAATTAGACATTTTTTCCAATTGGGCTCTCTAATTAAATAAGGCGCTCATTATATTCTCACCCTAATTCATAATTGGTTCATTTCGTTAAGTTCAAAAGATAATCGATAATTACCTTTCTAATTATTAGGTCGTCCGGAAAGTAATCGCAATTTTTTTTCTGTTTCACCTCGTTCATTTCTCGAGCAGTTTTTTTCCGTTTTTATTTTTTTATTTTATGCATTAAGTCTTTCACAATGAATACGTGTTTCCGTATTTCAGATAATCCTTATTATGGCTGAATTTCTCTTGAAAGATAAACATGCCTTCAGGGGCTGTTTCCTTTACGAGTTCCTGTTGGGACATTCGGCCGCTGTTGCTCATCGAAATTTGTGCGATGCGACAGGCACGGACACCCTCAAATATGAAATGGTGAACTTCTGGTTCCATCGCTTCAAAGAAGGTGACGACGATCTCTCGAACAAGCCACTCACCGGCCGCCATCAGACGAGCGTTTCCAGAACGAGCTGAAGTAAGAGCCCAGATCAATTGTTCGTGAAGTTTCTTCGGCACTTGGGCTACACAAAACAACAGTACACAACCACTTCCGAGCAAGTGGAAAGAGCCAAAGTTTGGTCAACTTGTTCCTCACGTTATGACTGATCAGAAGAGCATGCGTTGCCTTGTCTTTGCTCTGCCGAAAACGGAGCACGGAGTGAATTCAAAATATTTTCATTGGAGATTAAAAGTGATGTGCTTTATTCAATCACAGTAGAAAGCTTCAATGGGTAGCAGCTGGAGAAACTCCAAAAACAGACGTCAAAGGAAAAAAAAAAGTGATGCTTTCGATTTGGTGGGACAAGGAATGCGTTAGCTACCGTGAACTTATTCAAGATCGAGCCACTGTCAATGCGGACCTGTACTCTCTCCAAATACAAAAAATTTGCGATCAACACCACCTATTTCGCCCAGGAGCCTCACGGATTCCCTTACTTCATGACAATGTAAGACTACATGTCGCTTTAGCGACCAAGGACAGACTGCGGGCACTGGATATCAAAGTTCTGCCACATCCACCGTATAGTTCGGACCTTGCCCTAACTTATTATCATTTGTTCCGCTCACTTCAAAACTCTCTCAAAGATTTGCAGTTCGACGACCGAGAGCACCTGGAATCGTACCTTGATGACTTTTTCGCCTGCCAGCCTCCGGAATTCGACGCAAAGGGAATCGAACAACTTCCGCTGCGTTGGCACGAGTTCATCCAACAACACAGTTACTATATCACTCATTGATAATTGATTTCAATTAATAAATTTTTGTTTGAAAAAAATCGAAAAAATTGCGATTACTTTCCGGACGACCTAATACTATAAACAAAAACGTACTAATTGGTGCAGAACAGCAGAACAGCAAAAAATGCGCTGCTAAGAGACTACAAACTACACAAAAATGCGCTGCTAAGGAATTGTGCGCTGCTAAGAAACTACAAACTACACAAAATGCGCTGCTAAGGAATTGTGCGCTGCTAAGAAACTACAAACTACACAAAATGCGCTGCTAAGGAATTGTGCGCTGCTAAGAAACTACAAACTACACAAAATGCGCTGCTAAGAAACTACAAACTACACAAAATGCGCTGCTAAGGAATTGCGCGCTGCTAAGAGACTACAAACTACACAAAATGCGCTGCTAAGAAACTACAAACTACACAAAATGCGCTGCTAAGGAATTGCGCGCTGCTAAGAGACTACAAACTACACAAAATGCGCTGCTAAGGAATTGTGCGCTGCTAAGAAACTACAAACTACACAAAATGCGCTGCTAAGGAATTGTGCGCTGCTAAGAAACTACAAACTACACAAAATGCGCTGCTAAGGAATTGCGCGCTGCTAAGAGACTACAAACTACACAAAAATGCGCTGCTAAGGAATTGTGCGCTGCTAAGAAACTACAAACTACACAAAATGCGCTGCTAAGGAATTGTGCGCTGCTAAGAAACTACAAACTACACAAAATGCGCTGCTAAGGAATTGTGCGCTGCTAAGAAACTACAAACTACACAAAATGCGCTGCTAAGAAACTACAAACTACACAAAGTGCGCTGCTAAGAGACTACAAACTACACAAAATGCGCTGCTAAGAAACTACAAACTACACAAAATGCGCTGCTAAGGAATTGCGCGCTGCTAAGAGACTACAAACTACACAAAATGCGCTGCTAAGGAATTGTGCGCTGCTAAGAAACTACAAACTACACAAAATGCGCTGCTAAGGAATTGTGCGCTGCTAAGAAACTACAAACTACACAAAATGCGCTGCTAAGAAACTACAAACTACACAAAGTGCGCTGCTAAGAGACTACAAACTACACAAAATGCGCTGCTAAGAAACTACAAACTACACAAAATGCGCTGCTAAGGAATTGCGCGCTGCTAAGAGACTACAAACTACACAAAATGCGCTGCTAAGGAATTGTGCGCTGCTAAGAAACTACAAACTACACAAAATGCGCTGCTAAGGAATTGTGCGCTGCTAAGAAACTACAAACTACACAAAATGCGCTGCTAAGGAATTGCGCGCTGCTAAGAGACTACAAACTACACAAAAATGCGCTGCTAAGGAATTGTGCGCTGCTAAGAAACTACAAACTACACAAAATGCGCTGCTAAGGAATTGTGCGCTGCTAAGAAACTACAAACTACACAAAATGCGCTGCTAAGGAATTGTGCGCTGCTAAGAAACTACAAACTACACAAAATGCGCTGCTAAGAAACTACAAACTACACAAAGTGCGCTGCTAAGAGACTACAAACTACACAAAATGCGCTGCTAAGAAACTACAAACTACACAAAATGCGCTGCTAAGGAATTGCGCGCTGCTAAGAGACTACAAACTACACAAAATGCGCTGCTAAGGAATTGTGCGCTGCTAAGAAACTACAAACTACACAAAATGCGCTGCTAAGGAATTGTGCGCTGCTAAGAAACTACAAACTACACAAAATGCGCTGCTAAGGAATTGCGCGCTGCTAAGAGACTACAAACTACACAAAAATGCGCTGCTAAGGAATTGTGCGCTGCTAAGAAACTACAAACTACACAAAATGCGCTGCTAAGGAATTGTGCGCTGCTAAGAAACTACAAACTACACAAAATGCGCTGCTAAGGAATTGTGCGCTGCTAAGAAACTACAAACTACACAAAATGCGCTGCTAAGAAACTACAAACTACACAAAGTGCGCTGCTAAGAGACTACAAACTACACAAAATGCGCTGCTAAGAAACTACAAACTACACAAAATGCGCTGCTAAGGAATTGCGCGCTGCTAAGAGACTACAAACTACACAAAATGCGCTGCTAAGGAATTGTGCGCTGCTAAGAAACTACAAACTACACAAAATGCGCTGCTAAGGAATTGTGCGCTGCTAAGAAACTACAAACTACACAAAATGCGCTGCTAAGGAATTGCGCGCTGCTAAGAAACTACAAACTACACAAAATGCGCTGCTAAGGAATTGTGCGCTGCTAAGAAACTACAAACTACACAAAATGCGCTGCTAAGGAATTGTGCGCTGCTAAGAAACTACAAACTACACAAAATGCGCTGCTAAGAAACTACAAACTACACAAAGTGCGCTGCTAAGAGACTACAAACTACACAAAATGCGCTGCTAAGAAACTACAAACTACACAAAATGCGCTGCTAAGGAATTGCGCGCTGCTAAGAGACTACAAACTACACAAAATGCGCTGCTAAGGAATTGTGCGCTGCTAAGAAACTACAAACTACACAAAATGCGCTGCTAAGGAATTGTGCGCTGCTAAGAAACTACAAACTACACAAAATGCGCTGCTAAGGAATTGCGCGCTGCTAAGAGACTACAAACTACACAAAAATGCGCTGCTAAGGAATTGTGCGCTGCTAAGAAACTACAAACTACACAAAATGCGCTGCTAAGGAATTGTGCGCTGCTAAGAAACTACAAACTACACAAAATGCGCTGCTAAGGAATTGTGCGCTGCTAAGAAACTACAAACTACACAAAATGCGCTGCTAAGAAACTACAAACTACACAAAGTGCGCTGCTAAGAGACTACAAACTACACAAAATGCGCTGCTAAGAAACTACAAACTACACAAAATGCGCTGCTAAGGAATTGCGCGCTGCTAAGAGACTACAAACTACACAAAATGCGCTGCTAAGGAATTGTGCGCTGCTAAGAAACTACAAACTACACAAAATGCGCTGCTAAGGAATTGTGCGCTGCTAAGAAACTACAAACTACACAAAATGCGCTGCTAAGGAATTGCGCGCTGCTAAGAGACTACAAACTACACCAAATGCGCTGCTAAGGAATTGTGCGCTGCTAAGAAACTACAAACTACACAAAATGCGCTGCTAAGAAACTACAAACTACACAAAATGCGCTGCTAAGGAATTGTGCGCTGCTAAGAAACTACAAACTACACAAAATGCGCTGCTAAGGAATTGTGCGCTGCTAAGAAACTACAAACTACGCAAAATGCGCTGCTAAGGAATTGCGCGCTGCTAAGAGACTACAAACTACACAAAATGCGCTGCTAAGGAATTGTGCGCTGCTAAGAAACTACAAACTACACAAAATGCGCTGCTAAGGAATTGTGCGCTGCTAAGAAACTACAAACTACACAAAATGCGCTGCTAAGGAATTGCGCGCTGCTAAGAGACTACAAACTACACAAAATGCGATGCTAAGGAATTGCGCGCTGCTAAGAAACTACAAACTACACAAAATGCGCTGCTAAGAAACTACAAACTACACAAAATGCGCTGCTAAGGAATTGTGCGCTGCTAAGAAACTACAAACTACACAAAATGCGCTGCTAAGAAACTACAAACTACACAAAATGCGCTGCTAAGGAATTGCGCGCTGCTAAGAAACTACAAACTACACAAAATGCGCTGCTAAGGAATTGTGCGCTGCTAAGAAACTACAAACTACACAAAATGTGCTGCTAAGGAATTGCGCGCTGCTAAGAGACTACAAACTACACCAAATGCGCTGCTAAGGAATTGTGCGCTGCTAAGAAACTACAAACTACACAAAATGCGCTGCTAAGAAACTACAAACTACACAAAATGCGCTGCTAAGGAATTGTGCGCTGCTAAGAAACTACAAACTACACAAAATGCGCTGCTAAGGAATTGCGCGCTGCTAAGAGACTACAAACTACACAAAATGAGATGCTAAGGAATTGTGCGCTGCTAAGAAACTACAAACTACACAAAATGCGCTGCTAAGGAATTGTGCGCTGCTAAGAAACTACAAACTACACAAAGTGCGCTGCTAAGAGACTACAAACTACACAAAATGCGCTGCTAAGAAACTACAAACTACACAAAATGCGCTGCTAAGGAATTGTGCGCTGCTAAGAAACTACAAGCTACACAAAATGCGCTGCTAAGGAATTGTGCGCTGCTAAGAAACTACAAACTACACAAAATGCGCTGCTAAGGAATTGCGCGCTGCTAAGAGACTACAAACTACACCAAATGCGCTGCTAAGGAATTGTGCGCTGCTAAGAAACTACAAACTACACAAAATGCGCTGCTAAGGAATTGCGCGCTGCTAAGAGACTACAAACTACACAAAATGCGCTGCTAAGGAATTGTGCGCTGCTAAGAAACTACAAACTACACAAAATGCGCTGCTAAGGAATTGTGCGCTGCAAAGAAACTACAAACTACACAAAATGCGCTGCTAAGAGACTACAAACTACACAAAATGCGCTGCTAAGGAATTGCGCGCTGCTAAGAGACTACAAACTACACAAAATGCGCTGCTAAGGAATTGTGCGCTGCTAAGAAACTACAAACTACACAAAATGCGCTGCTAAGGAATTGTGCGCTGCTAAGAAACTACAAACTACACAAAATGCGCTGCTAAGGAATTGCGCGCTGCTAAGAGACTACAAACTACACCAAATGCGCTGCTAAGGAATTGTGCGCTGCTAAGAAACTACAAACTACACAAAATGCGCTGCTAAGGAATTGCGCGCTGCTAAGAGACTACAAACTACACAAAATGCGCTGCTAAGGAATTGTGCGCTGCTAAGAAACTACAAACTACACAAAATGCGCTGCTAAGGAATTGTGCGCTGCAAAGAAACTACAAACTACACAAAATGCGCTGCTAAGAGACTACAAACTACACAAAATGCGCTGCTAAGGAATTGTGCGCTGCTAAGAGACTACAAACTACACAAAATGCGCTGCTAAGGAATTGTGCGCTGCTATTAGTTGTTTACAAAATCTGTTATATAAACGTGAAAAACCTCTGTCAAAAAAATCGACACGCTACGCGTGAGGGAAATGGGGAGGTAATGCGTTGCGTTGTCTTATTACCCCTCACCATACACTATTTCGCAAAATAGGGAATTTCACGTTTATGAAGCCGAATTTGTGAGACAATAATAAGAAACTACAAACTACACAAAATGCGCTGCTAAGGAATTGTGCGCTGCTAAAAAACTACAAACTACACAAAAATGCGCTGCTAAGAAACTGCAAACTACACAAACTACAAACTACACTCCTAATCACCCCTTAATTACCTTATTAAGTGCCAACGGAATATGCCCATAAGGCAGTTTCGTATTCCCCACATAAACCACACAATCGCCCTCGATCCGTTTTTTCGTCATAAGGAAAACATAAATGTTATGAGCATCAAAAACCGCAAACGTGTCCTTGTCAATAGTAAACGTTTCCCATAATGCGCC
This sequence comes from Caenorhabditis virilis, assembly GCA_964036255.1. NCBI lineage: Eukaryota > Metazoa > Nematoda > Chromadorea > Rhabditida > Rhabditidae > Caenorhabditis > Caenorhabditis virilis. Next base: position 16,787,173 of record OZ038417.1, on the reverse strand, counting down.
TTTAAACTGGAATAAGTATTGATTTTTGAAAAATTGGCGCGAAAAACGAGATTACGTGTACAGTCGATCCGACTTCTGGAAGCTTCATTAATCCGTCATCGACTGCCCTGGAAAAAGGTTCTCTTTAAAGGAACATGTAATGTTTTTGGAATTTACATATAGATGAGGCTCTCGAGTCGATCGTCAAAGCAACAGCAGGTAACTTTGGTGGGATGGGGAAAGATATTGCGAAGTGGGACCACGTGACGGTATTCGGAGACGATTGCCCATTCATCAAGGGAGAAGTAGACGATGTAGCTTGTCTGGAATTTTAAAGGGACATAATGGAAATTTGTTAATGGACCCGCCCGAACTCACATCAGTGGTGAAAATCAAAAAATTCTCGGTCAACGCCGAAGACATCAATCTGGCATTTCGTGACATTTCTGGAAAATCGATACTCGTCGCGCTGTCCTCGGAATTTCGGATAGAATGGAGCCGTAACTTTCCGCCAATTGTTACAGCAGCGTATTTGCTATTCAGTTGGACGTTTGTGACAGTTGAGAGGTATTCCACACGGTTCGAGGGTTGGGTGATAGTTGCTGAAAATGAGAGCTAAAATGGCTGTGGGAGATTTTCCTCACCTTTATCAGTGGCTGGTTTCTCATAATTTGCTGGATTTGAACTGAAAGAGTACTCATAAAAAAGGACTTGATTATTGGAAGCGATTGCTAGATGAAATGGGCCGAGCCCAATAATTGCAGGTTCGAGACCTAGCTCCAAAGTTGTGAAGATCTTGTTCTCGACGTCAGCATTAATCGTAACCTGGGTCAGGCCTGTCAAATAGGCCACCGTGTTTAGATAGGCCGCGCCTAGGCTTGGCATTTTCATCACGTAGACGCATAGGGTTCCAGAGAGGGCGGCGACGGCGACGAGTTGACCGTCATCGGTGGTTTCGATTGTTGTCAGGTCTGAAACGTGGGATCGTGTTTTTAAGGGGATCGGGATTTGAGATTTGGAATTCAAAGGCAAAAGAGCCTAAAAATTGATATTTGAAAGAACATGAACCCACTCTTATCAACATCAACCTCCGTGATATAAAGCACCTCTTGTAAATGATCCATATTCCTCACTTTTATCTGACTATCACCAACTGAAAGAATTTGTCCACTATTCTCATTTGCACACACATCTCCCATATATCCCTTGTACTCATTAGTACCGAATACTTCATTCTGACTTTTTTCCGTATTCGCGCTGATACAACTGACAAATCCTCGATCGAATGCTGCGTAGACTTGACCGTCTCGAAACCTGTGAAGTTGTCATTAGGGCTCATTTTCAATTGAAAAATCGTAAATATACCATTTATAAGCTGTAATTGCTCCATAATTCGGCTGGAACTGGAAATTCGTCGGCTCGCTCAAATTACGAATTGGTGCCATGAATAATTGTTTTTTATCAGTGATACAAGTTATCTGTAACACACTCCTTAATTAAAAATAATCAGTCCCAATTATTCCTGGCTAATTCGATACAATGAAACCTAACTAGTTACAGTTAATACTATTAATTTCCAATCATCGCATTTTTGTGTAGTTTGTAGTCTCTTAGCAGCGCATTTTGTGTAGTTTGTAGTCTCTTAGCAGCGCATTTTGTGTAGTTTGTAGTCTCTTAGCAGCGCGCGTTCCCTTAGCAGCGCATTTTGTGTAGTTTGTAGTCTCTTAGCAGCGCGCGTTCCCTTAGCAGCGCATTTTTGTGTAGTTTGTAGTCTCTTAGCAGCGCACAATTCCTTAGCAGCGCATTTTGTGTAGTTTGTAGTCTCTTAGCAGCGCGCAATTCCTTAGCAGCGCATTTTTGTGTAGTTTGTAGTCTCTTAGCAGCGCACAATTCCTTAGCAGCGCATTTTGTGTAGTTTGTAGTTTCTTAGCAGCGCACAATTCCTTAGCAGCGCATTTTGTGTAATTTGTAGTCTCTTAGCAGCGCATTTTGTGTAGATTGTAGTCTCTTAGCAGCGCGCAATTCCTTATCAGCGCATTTTGTGTAGTTTGTAGTCTCTTAGCAGCGCGCAATTCCTTAGCAGCGCATTTTTGTGTAGTTTGTAGTCTCTTAGCAGCGCACAATTCCTTAGCAGCGCATTTTGTGTAGTTTGTAGTTTCTTAGCAGCGCACAATTCCTTAGCAGCGCATTTTGTGTAGTTTGTAGTTTCTTAGCAGCGCACAATTCCTTAGCAGCGCATTTTGTGTAGTTTGTAGTCTCTTAGCAGCGCATTTTGTGTAGTTTGTAGTCTCTTAGCAGCGCGCGTTCCCTTAGCAGCGCATTTTGTGTAGTTTGTAGTCTCTTAGCAGCGCGCGTTCCCTTAGCAGCGCATTTTTGTGTAGTTTGTAGTCTCTTAGCAGCGCACAATTCCTTAGCAGCGCATTTTGTGTAGTTTGTAGTCTCTTAGCAGCGCGCAATTCCTTAGCAGCGCATTTTTGTGTAGTTTGTAGTCTCTTAGCAGCGCACAATTCCTTAGCAGCGCATTTTGTGTAGTTTGTAGTTTCTTAGCAGCGCACAATTCCTTAGCAGCGCATTTTGTGTAATTTGTAGTCTCTTAGCAGCGCATTTTGTGTAGATTGTAGTCTCTTAGCAGCGCGCAATTCCTTATCAGCGTATTTTGTGTAGTTTGTAGTCTCTTAGCAGCGCGAAATTCCTTAGCAGCGCATTTTTGTGTAGTTTGTAGTCTCTTAGCAGCGCACAATTCCTTAGCAGCGCATTTTGTGTAGTTTGTAGTTTCTTAGCAGCGCACAATTCCTTAGCAGCGCATTTTGTGTAGTTTGTAGTCTCTTAGCAGCGCATTTTTGTGTAGTTTGAAGTCTCTTAGCAGCGCACAATTCCTTAGCAGCGCATTTTTGTGTAGTTTGTAGTCTCTTAGCAGCGCACAATTCCTTAGCAGCGCATTTTGTGTAGTTTGTAGTCTCTTAGCAGCGCGCAATTCCTTAGCAGCGCATTTTTGTGTAGTTTGTAGTCTTTTAGCAGCGCACAATTCCTTAGCAGCGCATTTTGTGTAGTTTGTAGTCTCTTAGCAGCGCATTTTTGTGTAGTTTGAAGTCTCTTAGCAGCGCACAATTCCTTAGCAGCGCATTTTGTGTAGTTTGTAGTTTCTTAGCAGCGCACAATTCCTTAGCAGCGCATTTTGTGTAGTTTGTAGTCTCTTAGCAGCGCGCAATTCCTTAGCAGCGCATTTTTGTGTAGTTTGTAGTCTTTTAGCAGCGCACAATTCCTTAGCAGCGCATTTTGTGTAGTTTGTAGTCTCTTAGCAGCGCATTTTTGTGTAGTTTGAAGTCTCTTAGCAGCGCACAATTCCTTAGCAGCGCATTTTGTGTAGTTTGTAGTTTCTTAGCAGCGCACAATTCCTTAGCAGCGCATTTTGTGTAGTTTGTAGTCTCTTAGCAGCGCACAATTCCTTAGCAGCGCATTTTGTGTAGTTTGTAGTTTCTTAGCAGCGCACAATTCCTTAGCAGCGCATTTTGTGTAGTTTGTAGTCTCTTAGCAGCGCGCAATTCCTTAGCAGCGCATTTTTGTGTAGTTTGTAGTCTTTTAGCAGCGCACAATTCCTTAGCAGCGCATTTTGTGTAGTTTGTAGTCTCTTAGCAGCGCATTTTTGTGTAGTTTGAAGTCTCTTAGCAGCGCACAATTCCTTAGCAGCGCATTTTGTGTAGTTTGTAGTTTCTTAGCAGCGCACAATTCCTTAGCAGCGCATTTTGTGTAGTTTGTAGTCTCTTAGCAGCGCACAATTCCTTAGCAGCGCATTTTGTGTAGTTTGTAGTTTCTTAGCAGCGCACAATTCCTTAGCAGCGCATTTTGTGTAGTTTGTAGTCTCTTAGCAGCGCGCAATTCCTTAGCAGCGCATTTTTGTGTAGTTTGTAGTCTCTTAGCAGCGCATTTTTGTGTAGTTTGTAGTCTCTTAGCAGCGCACAATTCCTTAGCAGCGCATTTTTGTGTAGTTTGTAGCCTCAGTTTCTTGTTAACTACTTGACTCGACTTAATTGGCTAATTAACTCTTATAGAATGATATGCCCCATTAAAGGCTTATTATCCCCCAATTACCATTGTCTCATAATTCTCCCCAATTTTCGAGCGCTGTCCAATCTCGATCCGTCTAGGCTCCCCGTTCAAAGTCGCCGAGCTGATCGTCTGTCCATCGATGCTTGAAACTACAGTAATCCTTATTATGATTATGGTAGATGGGTTAAAGGCAATTACCACAAATTGTGTTATCATCACTGCAGGATACAATGAGGTCCTCTTCCGAGAATTTGATATCGGTGACGGTTCGTTGATGCTTACCCATGAGGGAGACTTTTCTGGAAATTTTTTTTTAACCTACAGTACTTTTGAGGTTCCTGAAAAGGTACTTAAAACTGCCTTAAAAGCCCAAAGCAAGCTTAAAAAGAAGACCTTACCTCGCAGTCCGATGATTATAGACCAATACATTACCCCCATTATTGCCTACCACCAAAGTTGGGCTGACTTTTGACCAGGCAAGACATGTTGGAAGTTCTCTGAAAAAATATAGGTTAAAATTTGAAAATTTCTGAAAATTTCAGACTTTTGGGAGGCTACACCACTCTCCAAAGGTTCGGTAATTTTGGAGTTCACATCCCAAAGAGTTATAACAGATGAATTGACCAAAGCAATGGCTAGAATATCGCCTTCCTTATCCCAAGCAATGTCCAGGATTTGGCTGGAATTTTTAATACATTTTTTCAGTTATTAAATCCTCAAACTAGCATACCTGCCCATTAACATAGCGTCAATAATATTTCCCTTCTTATCATAATAGATTACACTATTATTTGGGCATCCAATAGCCAGATAATGCGAATTTGGCCTCCATTTCACTATTACACGCCCTGCACCGATTTCATCGTCTGTTCTGCGGTAGATTAGCTGAAATTAAGTATCTTAAAGGACTTAAAACACGGAATAATAGTGCTTACCTTCATTTTAACAGCGAAAATATGGAACAATTGATGTTTTCTCGCTAAAATCTCCTTGTTGCCATAGAAACCGCCGTACACACCTGCCCTTTTAATTTTAGACTTTCTAACATTTTTCTTAATATTCCCAGGTTCTTTCTCTCACTTTTTCACTCCCAAATAATTTTTGATCCTTTTTCTTTCATTTGAAAACTCATTTTTTAAGTTTTTTTCCTAACTTTCCTTATTTTTAAAAAAGTGCTATTCCCCCTCCGCAAACACCATCCGCATTGCGTATCTTGCATTTAATCGGACGACAAAAATTGCAGTTTTTTGCCTAATTTCCATTTTTGAACCGGTTTTTCACCAAGTTTTTATCATTTTTTGGCATCTTGCCATTTGAACGACGTCGGAAACGTGATTTGCATAATTTAGTACTCTATTTTCATGTTGTTATATAGTTTAAGCTTAAATAATTGTCATCATTTTTTATTTTGTTGAAAATTTAGTTTTTTAATAAAACAAATTAATTTTCCAATGTTCTGACAGCTTTGAAAAGTGCGATTATTAAAAAATGAACTTTCTAGACTTTTTTACGTGAAAAATATGTAATTTTCCAACAAAAAAATCATTTCTACAGAGATGTACTCCCTAAAACCAAAAGTGGTAGAATTCGACAAAGTGTGGGAATCTCTACGTCCAACGGTTATAGAGATCATGAATATGAAACCCATCAGCAGTATGATTTGGCATCATAAATTCAGGTATTTTTGTAAAAATTGATTTTTTCTCAAAAATAAAACTAGTTTTTTTAATTTTCAGTGATGTCTATGAAATTTGCGTCTCAATTCCGAATCCATTGAGTGAGAGGCTTTATAACGAGGTATATTCATCTGTAAATGCTGAAAATTCTCTCAAAAAATATAAATTCCAGGTCAAACTCTGTATTTTGGACCACGTGACCGCTTTAAAGGCACAAATCCAGGAATTCCCAGCAGAAGGTCTTCTCCAAGAGTACTACAAAATGTGGAAGGTTTTTCATGAAGGAGCAATTTATGTTCATCAGCTTTTTGGGTAAGTATTCTAGATTTTTTTCCAAAAAATACCCTAAAATTTGAAGATATTTGAACAAACAATTCGTGAAAAACAAGCAATGCACAGATTTGGAAAATTATTCAAGTTATGCTCCGTTTTTGCAAGCGCCGGATGTTAAGGAGATTGGATGTGTAAGAATTTTTAATTTTGGGGGTTTTTTGTTGGAAATACAGAATTTACTTAAAATTTCAGCCGAAAGTTAATTTTTGTTCCCAAAAATTGTTAAAAAGGATGCTAATAATTCAAAAAAATGTATTTTTTCTAGTTTTACAACAATATTAAACGGAAAAAATTTTAAATTCTATTTTATTTCAAAAATTTACTGTTTCAAGGAATTTTTAAATGAAATATTGATTTTCAGAAATTTTTTAAAAATTGGTCCAGTGTTTCTGAACAATTAGAATATTTTCAGAATTTACTGATATTGTATGCTTATCAGGTGTCGCGAATGATTTAAAAATCATAATTTCAAAAAATGTTTTGACTTTTTGGAGAATTATCGAGTTTCAGTTTACAATTGAAGAAAATAACAGAGTTAAAGTATTGCAAAATAACAATTTTTATAAATTTTATGAAAATAATCAAAAATGATTACAAAGAGAGTCGATAATATCTGAAGGTGTTTAAAATACCCTTCTGATAAGAAAACTTACTCATTTTGGACAAAAAAAAGTGAAAGTGAACGTTTTTTTTGAATATCAAATGGAAATCGCTAAAATATACTTTTTCTTAAAAGTGAATTATTCATTCCATCTCTCGGTCATCTGTCAATCGTTCGAAATATGGATTGTTCTCATAATTCCCTTTGCAAACATTTTCCTCAAAGATTATATCGTCCCAATTAGAAAGAAATATTGGAGCACTGATCTGAGCCCACATGTTCCTACGCGCGTTATAGTTACGCCTGAAACAATCGTTGATTTTGTAGCAACCTTAGAAAAAAAAACACTTACGAATCTAATAGATCTTTCTTCGACCAAGACAGTACAATTTTCGCATCTTTTGATAGTTCCGTCATTTTTTTCAAGCACAATTCATGCATATATAAGATGATAAATGCTGAAATTTAGACGGTTTCTTTAAAATGGAGATGTTTTGAATTATTACTGGTATTTTCCAAGAGGTGAACAGGAGATTTTTCAAATGTTTCTTTATTCCAAAATTGGATATAACATGGATTTCCATGACGATCTGAAAATGAAATTATTTGAGAAAGTAACAAAAACATAAAAAAATACCTTCCATGCGAAAAGAGTTGCAAGTTATTTCCTTGAATCCAAGTAAATTTTTCCAGTTTTCTTGAATTATTTCCAATATTGCTTGCCCTGCAATTTTATTTTTATCCATATTCAGCGTTTTAATTCCGAGAAATTGGTTTTTTTTTGTAATTTTTTGAATTACAAAAATTCCCAATTTCGCGGAATTGTTCTCAAACTAAATATAGGAATAGGTCTAATTAAACTCACTTCTAACAAGGACGACGATTTTTCTTATTGGTTTGTATGTTTCGCAAAACATGGATTCACAAAGCGATGGCGGTTTAATCAATGACTTTATCTCGATCCTTTTCGCTGGTTTTTCGATTTTAATTCTTTTCAATTGCGTTGTTGCTGTTTCAAAATCTGCGGATTTTTCGAAATATTCAGCTTTTCCTTGATTTGTCACTTGTAAGAATTTGTTCGAAATGGACTCCAACTCCTTCATTTGTGAATCATGAAGCTCTTTTTCCTTTTTCCGATTTTCAATCTTTTCTTCTACTTTTTGCGTCAACATTTCCAAGTTGGACTTTTTCCAATTGTTTAGTGCTGACAAATATGAGGCGTATGTGCCATCTATCTAAAAGGTTTTCGGTGTTGTTTTTTTTTTACATTGGAAATATTCTTGGAAGTACTTACGTGTTTTTTCACATTGATGAAGTCTTGATCGTTCTCAACACGATCTGGAAGCATACCAAACGAATCGACATCGAATTTGGCACGGACTTTCTTGGAATTTGTTTTTTTCAACAATTCGAATGCTTCATTCTTTTTAGCTTCGAATACCTCTTCGACAAATTGGTGGTCATGTCCCTGGAATTATATTTCTCTCTCTGGTTTTTTCAATTATCACCTTAGATACCTTATGAACTCCATATAAGTGGCAATTCAAACACATGATTTTACTTCCGATTTCACATTCCTTATCGTGACAATATAGTTCAGCTACATTGTATTCATGAAGTGGGCACATGAGAAGAGGTTCCGGTTTTTCGGTTACTTTGACAATTTTATGGGATTTGAAGATTTTTGAAGAATGTGAAAGTATTGAGCATCTTGAACATAAATTCACTTTACAAGCGGTACAAAACAAAACAGCAAGATGACTAGGATCTTCATCGCATGGTATTCCAACTGCTTTTTCTGCTTCGTATTCTGAATCCTCTTCAGTTTCATCAGTCGTATTTTTATATTGCAGTTCTTGGATCGCTTCCAAAATTGTGAAATTCTTCTTTAAAAACTTGATATTTCCATCGGGAACATCACTTTCAATTCGATCAAATGGACACACAACTTTCACATCTTTCATAATTTTTAATGCACATATTTCACAAATTGTATGTCCGCATCAGGGTTGCCGTTTTTTTTCGATTTTTTTTCGGTTTTCGTGATTTTCGGGTGTTTTACGCCGAAAAAGTTTTATTTATTTCGGGTTGCGCGAAGCGCGTAAATTTTTATTTTATTTTTTTCGGTTTTCTATCCTCATTTTTTTTCGGTGTTTCCGTCTTACGAAAAACAGGTTTTTAAATTTAAATATACCATTTTTTTACATCAATTTCCAACTATTTTACTAATTTTTAACTGAATGAAGGTAGAAAACCTTAAAATCGTTTTTTTTTCTGATGAAATATGATTCATTAATCACTTGGAACGCCGGAAAAAATTTTTCCGATAAAACGAAAAAAAATTTATTTTTTTTCGTGATTTTTTCCTGGCTGACGAAAAAATTTATTTTTTTTCGGCATTTTTTACTGGCCGACGAAAAAATTTAATTTTTTTCGGCCAAAAACTTTTTCGGCGGCACCCCTGGTCCGCATGCTGAAAATAAGAATTGAAAGTAGGAAAATACTGAGAAATAACCTGAAAGTGTTCTCGGAACTCGTTTTTCATCCTCATCATAACGTTCCAAACAAATTCCGCATGTGAAAATGTCCATTTTTTAGAAAGGATGGGCGTTGAGCTGAATTAGAATGTTTAGAATTATAATTGGTTTAAAAATATTTAAAAGAAAACTGTTTTTTTAAATTGCAAATAAATATAAAAAATAGGACGCGCACAAAACAATGTGAGTTGGCGTGCGCATATAGAAAAGAGCGGTAGGTACCGTATTGGAGGGGGAGAATGGACGCTGACGTTGTGAACTAGAGGAAGAGGATAGATAACAAAGAAACAAAAATGATGTTGAAGAGAAAAGGACAACTTTTTTTAAAAATAAATCCGGTTTCAAGAAATTAATTTTAAAAAAGAGTAAAATTTCAAAAAATAATCAAACGGAGCAAGAATAAAGTTTCTCTACGTTAAAGTAAACCTAAAACAAGTTTATTTTATTTAATTATTGTGAAAATTGCAATTATTTTAAATTTTCAAATCTTAATCCACTGATTTGAAATAGGAAAATTTTCCGTTAAAAAAATTTACGATTTTTTGAAGTGATAATATTTAAAAATTAGATTTTGTAGATTTCCAGCTAAATCTTTATCCAAAAGTTTAGAGTTTCGAGTAATTTTGAAAGAAATATTGATTTTTCGAAGTAGATTGTTAAAAATTTTCAAAATAACTATTTTTCAGAAAAAATGCAATTTTTCAATTTTTTCAAAAAATTTCAGTTTCAAGAATGTTTTTTGAAGAAATATTGATTTTTCGGATTTTAATCTGCTTTTTGAAATGTATCGCTAAATTAAAAAACATCTAGAAAAATTCAAAATTTTTAGTTATTGAAATGTTGTGAAAAATCGATTTTCAAAAAATGTAAATTTACCTTCCAGAGTTTAAAACAGAAGTTTGAAAGTTAAAAATTCTTTTTTTTTTAATTTAAGGCAATTCAGTAAAAAAATTAGTTTTTGTTTACTTACAATAACCCTTTAAAATTAATGAAATTGAAATTTGTTTCAGCTCGCCCTTGAAACCTGGCGTGAAGAATTGGTGAAATCAATCCTATCCCGACTTGTCATCCTATTGTTGGAAGCGATTGATGAGGATCGAAAAGGACTTCCACCGACACACTCGAAAATTGTGGCTGGGGTTATTGAGAGCTTTGTTCAGGTATTTATATTTTCTTTTAAAGAAATATCAAAAATTCTACTAAAATTTTCTGTAGATGGAAGACAATGATATGGACGCAAACGCATCGAACAGAACGTTTCTGGAGAAGGGAAGGAAAAGGGATCCGATTGCACAATTTTATCAGCAAAATTTTGAAGCGAGTTTTTTGAAAGAGACGGAGCTTTATTATTCGGCACTTGCGCAGAAGATGTTGTCGGAATTGACGTGTAGTCAGTATATGGAGGCGGTTATTCAGCAGTTGGAGATGGAGGAAATCCGGGCGAAGAAGTATTTGCATGATTCCAGTGTTTCTAAGGTGAGAAGTTTGAAAATTTAGTAGAAAAATATAAAAATGTTTTTTTTGTGAGTTTAGTTAACATTATATTAAAAATTAACGAATTTTTAATATTTGAAATCAATTTCAAAATTCAGGTCATCGAATTATGCCAAAAAGTGATGATAAAAGCGCACAAGGATAAATTGCACTCGGTTTGTCATGATTTGATCACAAATGAGGAGAATAAAGGTATTTTTTTGAGGTTTTCTGGAAAAATCAACATTTTCCGTAATTTTTTCCAGATCTTCGAAACATGTACCGTCTTCTGAAACCGATTCAAGCTGGATTGTCAGTAATGGTAAAGGAATTTGAAGAATATGTGAAACAAAGAGGTCTTGAAGCGATTGCAAGATTGACTGGGGATAATGTACCGCAGCAGTTTGTGGAGAATGTTTTGAAGGTTGATTTTTTTTGATTTTTTGAAAAAAACGGAAATTAACATTTTTTTTCTAGGTTTACCATAAATTCAATGACATGAAAACAGCCGTTTTTATGGATGACGGTGAATTTTCGAGTGGATTGGATAAAGCGCTTCAAGGAGTGGTTAATGCGAAAGAACCGGGAACGAATGTGTCGAAGGCTAGTGAAAGGGTGAGCATTTCTAAGAGATTTTTTGGAAAAAAATTAAAAATTTTAGAAAAATTGGGATTTTGAACGCTTTTTTAAAGATTTCATAATATAAATAAGGTTTGCACGAAAAATTACGAAAATTCCAGAAATGTCGGGATTTTATATAATTAAAACCAAAGAATTTCAGTAATTAACTCAAATTTCTAGCAAAGAAATTTATTTATTTTAAAATACAAAAGAAGCTGAAAATTTACTGTTTCAGAATTTTTAAAAAATTTTAATTAATAGTTTCAAGATTCCAATGATTTTCACAAACGTTTCTCGTTTTCAGCTTGCTCGATACACAGACGCTCTGCTCAAAAAATCGTCAAAAGGAGTGTCAGACGTGGAGCTGGAATCGAAATTGTCAAGCGCTATCGTGATTTTCAGATACATTGAGGATAAGGACATTTTCCAGAAGTTTTATTCGAAAATGTTGGCGAATCGATTGATATCGAATTCGTCGGTTTCGATGGATGCCGAGGAGATGATGATCAATAAGTTGAAGGTGTGGGTTTTGAGCTTTTAAGGTGAAAAATATGGTTTTCAGAAAGATTTTTATAATTTTCAGCTTAAAATTAAAATTTTTCAACGATTTTAAGCTGATAAAGATATCAAAATATGCCTGAAACTGAATTTTTGGCATCGAGTGATGAATTTTAGAGTTTTCTACTGAAATATCCGGTTTTTAAAAGAAAATGTGCATCTTTTGAATATTTCAATTCTAAAACTGGAATTTTCTAATTTTTCACTTAAAAATTTAAAACCCGGCTATATAATAATATTTTCTAAATTTTTATTATAGGGATTTTCAGCAAAAAAATCTGAAAATATGCAAGGCTTACGGTTTTGAATATTTTCAGCATTGAAATTTCAAATTTTAATTTTTCCAGCAAGCATGCGGCTACGAATTCACAAGCAAATTGTCAAGAATGTACCTGGACATTGGATTAAGCCAAGAAGTCTCGACAGAATTTGATAAGGTGATCTAAAACGCTGAAAATCATAAAAAATCGAACAATTTTCAGCACATTGAAACATTAGGAAAAGAAGATCAAGAAAGGGAGCCTTTTATTCCGGTACATCCATTGATTTTGCAAGCGGGAAGTTGGCCATTGAGTGCACCACAGATTTGTGGGTTTTCGACGGGGGATCTGACACTGAAAATTGAGAATTTCAGCAAGTTCGGGAAGCCAGAACCAGACGGCAATGGAATTGGAGAATTTCCAAGTGCCAAGGTTGTTCCAGCCGTGTATTCAGGAGTTTGAGAAGTTTTATACGAAAAAGCATAATGGAAGGAAATTGACATGGTTGTGGAATATGTCGCATGGTAAGGGGGGGGGGGGATACTGTAATGTTTCTATTTAAAAAATCTGACATCTTAAAGGCGATGTCCGACTCACTTACCTCGATAAACAATACGTTGTAACAATGTACATGCATCAAATAGCAATAATGTTGTGTTTTGAAAGGATTGACGAATTAAAGGTAATATTTCAGATGAAAATTTTTACGAAAATGTTGATTTAGGTCAAAGAAATTGGTGAACAAGTTGGAATTGCCGGTGATTATTTGCTCAAGAATTTACGAACAATCATCGATTCGTCGATTTTGCTGAGCAAGGTTTGGAATTGAATTTTTGATCTATTTAGAACATTCTTGTTTTAGGACTCAAGCTTGAATTTGGAGTCAACACTTCAATTGAACATGTCAATGTCGGCAAGAAGAATAAAGTTTAGATTGCAAATGCCGCAAATGGTGAAAGTTGTGGAGAAGGAGGTGGAAGTGGTGGCGAATACGGTAGCGTTTTTTTGATTTTTCAACTTTTAAATAAAAAATCAATAATTTTGTAGGTATCACAAGATCGGAAATATTATATGGAATGTGCAATTGTTAGAATAATGAAGACGAGAAAGGTTCTGAAGCATAATGCATTGATCGGAGAGGTACAGTTTTTTTTCCAAAAAAAAAGAATATTTCAAAAAATTCTGAAATTTTCAGATAATGGAACAAACAAAAGGACGCTTCACTCCAGATGTTCCATTTATCAAGAAAAGTATCGAGGATCTGATTGAGAAAATGTATATTCAAAGAACAGATCAAAATGACGAATATCAATATTTGGCATAGAGCCTTTGAAGAGAATTTCAGCTGATTTTAATTGGATCTGAAATCGTTTTGTTTGTATCATATAGCACCGGTTTCCATTCTTTTTTGATTCTGTTGATTATACACAATTATTACTACAATTAACTTTTGAAAATGTGTCCTTTAACATATTATTTTGGTGTATTTATATATAGATTTTAAAGTGTCTTTTTTGTTTCAAAATAACCCCCATTTTTTATTGATTCATATGTAGAATTGAAGATTTGTTTTTTGTCGAAAATTGATTTTGGAATTGGGATTTATTTCAGGAAAATCACAGTTTCCAAACTTTTGAATATTTACAAAAAAAAGAAGAAAATCAATGATTTATTATTGCGAAAAAATACGAAATATCAACAATTTCCAGAATTTACGGCGGTTGGAAAAATGAATTGTTGCTATAATTTCCATGGCAAACATATTTTATAAATGACGAAGAGCCACAATCGGCAACAAATATAGGAGCACTGAACTGGTTCCACATGCTTCTATATTCTTCATATTCGTCCCTGTAAAGCTTCGAGTTAAAAAATAGATAAATTACGGTTATGAAAATAGAACTTGAATTCAATCCCAATCTGTTTTAAAAATTTTCGAAGACCACGTAGAAGCCGAGAAAACGAGCTTCAAAACAACGGCCTAGAAAGGGATGGGGTTTGGACGTGGCCGAAGGTTTTTTACATGTTAATTTGATGTAAATGTATTTAAAATGCGTAAATCAGTCCTGCTGTTGAATTTTTCTATATTCTTCACATAATAATACCTGCGGACTAGTTTTCGCCAATGGAAATATTTTCTAGGCCATTGTTTTGAAGCGTGTTTTCTCGGCTTCTACGCGGTTTTGGAAAATTTTAAAAACATACTTGGAATGATTTAAAGGAGGACTTTACGCAGATTATAAATGAAGTTAAAACGCATATGGGTTTTGTAATATGGAAGGAGGGTAGGCCTTGTGTTTGGAGGCTCAAGTGTTTGGAGGCACATGTGTTTGGAGGCACAAGCGTTCGTTTTTGTAGCGTTTCAAGACCCGAACGATATTTCAGGCGCATGCGCCTTGAAATGTCTGCGTCTCTCAACGTCACATGATAAGGGCATGTGCAAAAATGTATATTCCGCGCAAGTGGGCGCGGCCAGTTTATTTACCCAAGTTTTAAGTCTACCGCAGGTTAACCTCAAACTTGGGAAAATGAACCGGCGGCGCCCACCTGGGCGCGGACTACATTTTTGCACATGCAGACAACGATCAGGGCCGGCAACCAACTGCCCTTATCATGTGACGTTGAGAGACGCAGACATTTCAAGGCGCATGCGCCTGAAATATCGTTCGGGTCTTGAAACGCTACAAAAACGAACACTTGTGCCTCCAAACACTTGAGCCTCCAAACACAAGGCCTACCCTCAATGGAAGAGAAATACGAGCGGGGACTAGTTTCTCGTCGAGTGTGAAACCTAGGCCACCACTTTGTAGTTCTCGTGGAATTCGTTTGGAGTTTAGTTGTTAACTCGTTTTAAACCGTTTTTGTTGGTTTTAAGGTTCTAGTTGTTGCTAGAAAGTGACTAGCAGGTGCTAGTATGTCATTCACTTGTTTTGAATCATATTTAAAGGAGGGTTTTACGGAGATTATGAATGCGCCTGGGATGAAAATAGGCTTCAGACTCATTCCAAATCTGTATTTAAAATTTTCTAAAACCACCTAGAAGCCGAGAAAACACGCCTCAAAACAATGACCTAGAAAAAAGGGCCACCGGCGAAAACTAGTCCGCAGGCGTGAAAAGTCCAAAAAATGAAAACAAAACATAAATTAAGATGAAAAAACATTAAAAAGGACTACTATAAGCATTCTGCATAACTATTTATTAACGAAACACGAAAAAAGCTCACAGGAAAAAGTTCGGCCAGGTGGCCCTTTTTTCTAGGCCATTGTTTTGATGCTTGTTTTCTCGGCTTTTAGGTGGTTTTAGAAAATTTTAAAAACAGATTTGGAATGAGAATGAAGCCTATTTTCTTCCAAGACGCATTCATAATCTCCGTAAAGCCCTCCTTTAACCCGTGTTTATCATTTACTTCTTGTTTAAAATCTAATAAATCGTCGTAAAATCTTCTCGCGTTAATTTTTGTTGTTTAAACTGGTTTCTCCACCACTCTTCTTTCGTGGAACCTGAACACCACCAGGGACCACCACATTACTGTTTTAAAAAAAAATTTAATTCAGAGAAGAAAAAACGAGTCACCTGGAAAAAAAGGGCCACCGCAGAAGAACTTGTGTTTCTAGTCCGCGAAAGTTTGGTTTCCTAGGCCAACTATTAAATTTGTGCTTGTTTATTCATTTTTTAAAACTTAAAAAAAATTTTTTTGCATTTAAAATGAAAAAAAACAGCAAAAAATAAAATTTTGCAATTATTTAGTTTCTAAACAAATACAACACTTCCTAGTTTTTCCCATTCTGCAAAAAAAATTGTAGAAAACAACAAAAAGTACAGTTATGAAACTAAAATTTAAAAAACAAACGTTCATAAGCTTGTTTTTCATGCAAAATTATAACGTTGTTTCATTTTAAATGCAAAAAACAAAAATAAATTTAAAAAAAAATAAAACGCACAAATTTAATAGTTGGCCTAGGAAACCAAACTTTCGCGGACAAGAAACAAGTTCTTCCGCGGTGGTCCTTTTTTTCCAGGTAGCTCGTTTTTTCTGTTTTTTTCTTCTCTGAATTAAAATTTTTTTAAACCCATTTATAACATGAGTATTTTTTTGCGTTTTAACTACATTTATAATCAGCATAAAGCCCTCATTTAAATACCTTTTAGAAATGATCGAAATTTTGAATAAAGTTTTAAAAAATGAATCCAAAAAAACCTACGCATCCAACAGCAATACTTTCGGCCAGCTCAGTATAATTGACGACTCTTTTGACAATGCCATCATTTTTTCCAAGCAAGTTTTATTCAGATATAAAACGACAAATGCTGAAAATATAAATTGTTTAAATTTTAACGAGTATGATTCTTACTAGTATTCTCTAATACGTGTATTGGGAATGATTCGAATGTTTTATCATCGCAAAAATAGACATAAAACGGGTTTCCCAGTTGATCTTAAAGAACAATTATTTGAGATTTTAAAAAAAACTGAAAAAAGAAATACACCTTCCATGTGAATGAACTCATTCATATCTTGCTTAAATCCAGCTAACTGTTTGCAAATTTCTCGATTCTTTCGTAAGAATTCTGGACCTGTAATCATCCCATTTTTGGAAATTGCAAATCTTTCAAAACGCACGATGATCAACGATAACGATTTTCCTGAGCAATTGGTGTGTTGCGAAAATTGTTGTTCCACATAATGTTGGTGACCTCACCAATGACATTAGGTTGGTCATTTCCGCGGGTTCCTCTATTTCATAGCTATTCAATGCCCCTGCAGCCGTTTCGAGATCTTTCGCCCTCTTGAAATATTCATTTTTTCCCTGTTTCGTTGCGTCCAAACACTTCTTTGCCAGCGCATCCAATTCCTCCAATTTCGAATGATACTTTTCTTTTTCCTTTTTCCGTTGTTGCAGTTTTTCATTCGTTCGCATCCCTACCAATTCTAAGCTTACATATTTCCACGCCTCTGCTGCTCTTAAGCATAGCATGTGTGTTTTAAGAATCTAGAATTTTTTGAAACTTTCATATAAATAGCATATTGCGTAAGTACTTACATGGCTTTTTGCTTCTTTATATTCTTCATCATTCTCTACACGATTCGGAATGTCACCAATAGTATCAATATGATATTTGACACATTCTCTCTTACTATTCGTTGTTGTCAACAGCTCTAATGCTTCCGCTTTCTTAATTTCAAGTATCTCGTCGATTGATTTGTATTCGTGACCCTGAAATCACATTTGAAGTTATATTATAGCAGAGCAAGTAGGGGGAACAACATGGGGAGTGAATTCCCCTGGTGAGAGCACTGTGAGTTAATCCCCTTTTTACGAGCCTTGCAAGGGGGAGCTCCGGCAAAGGACCGTGAGCCTGGGTATCGAAGTTTGTGTTGAGATTGACTCAGGGAACCGACACAGGGAATCTGCGTCGAACGACTAGCGTGCCGCGGCGGCTTGTAATCGACTCGCAAGTCGCGTGACACGACATCGGCTCGTAAGCGGCTCGCCCAATTTGGTATGCGTTACTGAGGCACGCGAGCCGCTTTTTGTAGGCACGCAAGCCCTTTACGAACCGCATGTATCCTTATTATTGTCAAAGATTTTCTTGGCCGCTCATTCTCGGCTGCAGCATCTACACGATAAAGGCGACGTAACCTCAACGGGCTCAAATCCAAATTTCTTAGTTAGGCCGCGACGTCTTCGATGTTATCAGCGGAGCAGCTGAAAATTAGCAGCCAAGCAAATTCAGCTTGACAATGGCTTGTTTGAAAGTGCATGCTAATTTTTTGCTGACGTTTCAATTTTTTGCTCACCGCGCGTCACGATGTCCGATACCCCGGTATACCCAGGGTCACGGCGTCTCCTTGTCAGTTTAGTCAGTTACCTTATGAACTCCATCTAAATGACACCTGGAGCATGTGATTTTACTTGCAAAGTTACATCCCTCATCTTGACAATATAATTCAGCAACATTGTATTCATGAAGTGGACACATCAGAAGAGTATCCGGTTTTTCAGTGATTTTAACCATTCTATGGGATGATAAGCTTTTCGGAATATGTGATGACTTTGCGCATATGTTGCAATAATGAGATTTACAGACGGTGCAATATAAAACAGCAATATGTGTAGAATCTTCATCACATTGTAATCCGAGTGATTTGTCCTCTTCATATTCGGTAACATCATCCGTTTCAGCTCTTTTAATCACATATTGCAGTTTTTGGATCGCTTCCAAAATAGCGAAATTCTTCTTCAACAGCTTAACATTTCCATCGGGAATATCGTTTTCGATTCGATCAAATGGACACAATAATTTTGAATCTTTCATTATTTTCAGCGCACAATTTTCGCAAATTGTATGACCACATGCTGAAAAAATGTGAAAAGTTGAAATATTGATTTGAAAAATACCTGCAAGCAATCTTGGCACCCGTTCTTCATCCTGATCATATCTTTCCAAACATATTCCACATTTGAAAATGTTCATTTTTCTAGAATATCATTGAACGAAGTGTTGCTGAATCTAAATGTTTCAGAAATAGTTGATTGGCAAGCTGCCAGGTTTTTTCCAAAACTTTTTTAAACTCTTGGATTTATTTTTTTTTAAAAGAAGTGACAGGCTGTCTTTAAGAAGGTAAAGGAGTAAAAAAACTGCAAATAGTGTAAGAAAAATAGAACGCGCGTACAAAAAGTGTGTGTTGGCTATGCAAAGATAGAGTAAGGCGGAAGGTGCCGCATTGGAAGGGGGGAGACGGGACGCTGCTGTTAGAGGGGGGGGGGGGGGGGGGGGACTCAATGGTCTTATGTCAATGGTTGCCTGCCAGATCTATCTCAAAAATACGTCTGTTGTTATAAAACAGACCAATAATGGTGTCTAATATGTAAAATTGGCCAAAAAAAAAGTTAACAGCATTTTTTGAAAAATTAACATGGAAAATTGATTTTTTCGATTTTTTTGCCAATAAAGGCGTCAAATGGAAGGCAAATACATACATCCAATGACTTGAGTGCAATTTTATGACAAGTTATTGTTTAAACGTGGATTTTTGGCCTTACATTGGCATTTTTACGCATTTTCGGCTATTTTTGGAAATATGATCCCCTTATTTTTAATTTTTTTTTTCAAATATCATTCGATGTTGTCAACAATAAAGTTGTAGAACTTAATGAGAGCTTTCTAATAATATACATATCTGCTCATAATTCGCAAAATGAACAAAGATATAGTCCGTCAAAGTTTTAAGACAAAACGGGGAGCTCCCCCCAAACACTGGGACACTTTGCAGGGTTTGTGGTATGGTAACCTTTTTTTCACTATTTTCGAAAAATTCTAATAATTTATTATTAAACAAAATCTAAACGTGCTGTAAAATTCGACTATAGGACTTGATTTTATTCACAGCCACCGTTTTTTCGAGCGATTTTAGACTGTCGAGGATTCCCGTTTTATCACCAATGAGTTTTTGATCGTAATTCCATGTTGTATTCCTCAAAACGGTTATTTTTTCTCAACTTTCAAAATTTCAATAACATACCCTGGAACACATTTATCAAGATTAATGGGGCCAGATAATGGGTTATACCAATTAGACATGGAACTTTGAATTGGTTTCAATACACGTTTTGGAGTTTTCAATAATTGCTTGGTTTTCAAACCATGGAACATGAAATCAATTTCTGGATGCCATTGCCAATTGGTTATCCAACCATCGCGGCACCATCCTGTGCCCTGAAATTGAAAATCAATATTTTTTCAAAAAAAAAAAGCCACTTTTTTCCTTTTTCTCTATTTTTCAACCACTAGAAATTCCAGTTAAGACCATTTTTTAGTTGCTAAAAAAAGTATAACCTTTTTCAATATTCGAATTTTTCCAAAATCCTGCCCGGCTCCAAGAATTGAACGTATACATGCTTCATAAGTGGCTAAATCTTCAAAATTTTTTGATTTGTTATAATATTGTCGACAAATCTCCAATTCTACATCGGCGTTTGGAAATAGAATTTCGGCGAGAAATAGCTGAATAATTTTCGTTTTCTAATGAATAGCTATAACAAAATTCACATGCAATGCTCCGTTATCAGTACCGTGGACACTTTTTGGTAACTTGTGCTCATAATTTGCATAATCCATTAATAATTTGATTGAAAATTCAGTATTTCTGACGATATACGAGCCCGCCGCGATTTCCCAATTAAAAAATCGATTATAGAAAATAATATCGATTTTCTCACTCATGAAATCTTCGATTTTCCTTATTTAAAAAAATGAGTAAGAATTTCAAGTGAAAACACAAAAATCATACTTTTTCGGATTTACGACTCCCATATCTGCATCGAGAAAAAGAATAGCCGAATACGAAGGTAATAGCTTTGCCACAACGCAATGACGACGGAAAAATTTCTATAAGTACTTAAACATTGAAAAAAAATTAGAAAATTGGAATAATGTGTAATAATCACATCATTATTCGTACAGTTGAAGTCACTATCGATTGCTAGAATGAATTTGTAGTCATGAATTTTTGAATAGCATCGAAATGTATCTGAAAATGTTTATTCTTCTGATTATTAAAGGAGTGCTTTACGGAGATAATAAATGTACCTTAAATGAAAATAGACTTCATTCTCATTCCAAATCTGTTTTTAAAATTTTCTAAAACCACCTAGAAGCCGAGAAAACGCGACTCAAAACAATGGCCTAGAAAAAGAGGCGGCGAAAACTAGTCCGCATGAAAAATCCAAAAAAAATTTAAATTAAAATGAACAAAAAGCATTAAAAAAGACTAAAATAAGCATTCTCCATAATTATTTATTAACGAAACACGAAAAAAGCTCATAGGAAAAAGTTCGGCCAAGTGACCACTTTTTCTAGGCCATTGTTTTGAGTTGCGTTTTCTCGACTTCTAGGTGGTTTTAGAAAATTTTAAAAACAGATTTGGAATGAGAATGGAGTATATTTTCATTTAAGCTAGATTTATTATATCCGTAAAGCCCTCCTTTTAGTCAATTTGAGTTCATAGAAACACCTACCAATAGCGATAGCATAATTTTCGGTTTTTGTTTCGTTCGTGACTACCATAACAATTGCAATTGATTTTGATTCTAATGACGTCTTTGTCTGTACATAAATTAATACAAGTATTTTCCAAAAAAAAAGTGGCTCAAACCTGAATTCGAGCTCGATTCGAGACACTTAATTCCGTGACGTCTACATAATTGAAAATCAATAACAAAAGGAAAGCAACAACAATGAGGATTAGTAGGTATGGTTTGTGATTCCTTAGATTATCTGACATTAGAAAAATTCTGTAAAAAGTTCAAAGTTTGTTTTTTCTGGCAATAATTGCCTACCAATATCGCCGGAAGAGAAATTGAAAAGCCAATACTCGAAATTTGAATTTTTTACATATGGTTTTTATTTTCGAAAAATTTTTGAAATTTACCGAAACATAAGTGAGCAGAGAGCACTTAAAAAAGGGTTTTTGATAAGAAAGTTTACTTATTTTGGACGCGCAAATAATAAAAGCGACAAATGTAGAAGAGAATTATAGGAAGGAAATGTGTATCGAAGAAGCGTTTATAGTCATGAGTTTTCAGAAAATGCAACTAAATTTTAAGTGAATGATTGTTATTTTTCTTAATGAATTTATAAAGATGAACAAATATTAAAAAATTCTATTACAAATGCTATAAACGTGGGGGGATTTGATATCTCAAAAAGTATAGAGTCCGCGGTTTGTTCAGTGGATTTTTAGGACAACTATTTTATTATAAATATTCTTTATTTGTAAAATTGATATGAATTAAAAAATTTTAAATGTTATTAGAATCTATATTGAAGTTTCTATCGATTGGTACCAAAATCAATAAAATCCTGTGTTTCAGTCTTGAGATATGATTTTTCAACCCCATACGGCTCTGGACACCACACTGAAAATTTCAAAAAATTAAAATGAGCCTAAAATTTTTTTTAGACTCAACTTCGAATTTCCTATCCAACGGTGCCAAAATTATCAAAATCCCATGTGAAAATATTGAAAAAAAATTTCGCATAAATTCAAAATATCAAAATTTTGAAGGAAGTGATCGAAAGACCCTGTACCAATATGTTGCCACAATCGAATAATTGGGTTTCGCGCAAGTTCCGACCGCGCTGCAAGGACACGCGCGCTTATGAATCAATAACCGTAAGTAACACATTTCTTTCAAACCAATGGTTTAGTTGGAATTCATTTTTGAGAAAATACAGACTTTAGTATTGTGCACAGTTTGAGGTTCATTAACTAAAAAAACGTACATAATAGCTCTGGAATTAGTGGAAACTAACACATATTTTATATGAATCTATTCGATGGCTTGTACAAATTCTTGTGGGGTCAACATAAACTTGTGAAAATCTGTCTAAAGTAGTGTGAAGCTGATGAAAAAATAGTGATGAAGCCAGATATCATGAAATATGTTGGTGTAAAGTTGTAAAATCCTTCTGTAAATTGTTCAAATAGACGAATATTTGTAGGCCAATTTGAAGTTTCTGTCTAAGCTTATCAGTTTTCCTCTGTTGAATTTTTCTTAATTTGTTTAAAATCCCTATTTCCTCACAAAATTCGATGTTTCAGAACCTCAGTTCGAGATGGTTAACACTATGAAGACCGTGATAAATAACAGTGGAGAAAAAAAAGTTGCAAAAAAGCCTGAAGAACTCAAGAAGAAGAAGAAAGTCAAAATTGTTATAGTTCCAAAAGTTAAAGTTTCGAAGACACTGAAAGGAAAGACTGTCATTACTAATCGTAGATCCTTTGTGGAAACGGTCATGGATGTCATCTTGAATTCTGAAGATCTTAAACGAGTATTGAATAAACAAATTAAAAAGGAATTGGTATGTTAATTTTTTTAAATTCTATGGTAACGATGTCATTTTTGAAAATCCATTCGAATGACGAGAAAAAATGCATTGCGTGTATTCTGAGATCATGAATCTTCAAGAAAAAATGTTAAAATACCTCAAGTGTTTGAAAAAATGCTATAATCTTGTAAATGTATCAAAAATAATTACGAAATTCTCATTCAAAACACAAAAATGTTTGTGTATGTGTGTCCATGTCCTTAAATTGAACAGATGGACCTTTTACATCCTTCTTTCTAGTTAAAAACATATACGGAAACTTATAAATTCTTGTCTACATCGAGAAAACCCAGTTGAAATACAGTTTTTGTAAAAACGTTTGAAAGTTAAGAAAAAACGCTGTACCTGGTATGTAAAAGAAAAAAATTGAGTAAAGCTGTAAAAAAATCCTTTAAAATATGCTAAAAAAGCATATATTTTCAAATAAAAAAAATTTATTGGAAAAAAATATTCATATACTTTTTTTTTCAAAATAAACACATGAACGCATTAAAAACGATACGATAAAATTCACATCAAGAAGAAAAAACTGTCAGTTACAATAGAAAATGCTAACATGAATTTAAAAATGACATGAATTCCGTTGTTGTATTCGAATGGGAGTTTCTGCTCTGATGTATTCCATTGGAATCTAATAATAAAGCAGAAGGCGGAGGTTAACCAAGATGTTTGGTTGAGTTGTGAATTCAACAACATATTACGCATCGTGCTGGAACTAGCTGTAATCGGATCCGGATCAGAGCTGTGCATTTCTCGAACAATATATTATTATTCTTATTATTCTCGTTTGGTTTGTTATCGGTGTAATATTTCCTTTACTTCTTATGAAGATAGACTCACTATCCTTAATATTGATTCCATATCAAAACGTATGAAAATACTATCTCTGATTCATGTTTGTCGCAAAAATCTGACCCATCAACCATCATTCTCCAAATTTTGTGCTCCTGGTATTACAAGGAGATATCCACTTCGACTGAGAAATAAAATGAAAAACACATACTCCGTTTTTGACAAAATCCTTCCATTATGGAATAAGTTATCACATAACTTGTTGGACTGTCCAAGTATTGAATCAGTAAGAAATACACTCAAAAAACTCCCTTCGAAATACATACTTTGATTCAAATTAAACATATTACTAAACAATATATATACATACTTTTTGTTACTATTTTTTTTTTATTACTTTCCATTCGCATCATTATTCAAATTGTTTTTCTATGTCGAATAAACACTGGTTGAATACTCTTACGGGTACCCAACCTTTAAGAATTTTATCATCTAGTTCAATGAGTAATTCATTTTGTTTATTATTATGTATGTTATATTTTGTGGAACATTGATGATGAAATAAATAAATAAATTTCTCAATTTCTCGGCATTCTCCGAGAAAATTTCTCGGCGAGAAATTTCTCAAGAATTTCACAGATTTCTATTGGGCTAAGGTTATTTTCTATTTTCTTTTCTCAACCAAAATGGGAAACAGAGCTGTGAATTTCTCGTTTCTCGGGTTTCTCGATTTCTCGTCATTTTCCGAGAAAATTTCTCGCCGAGAAATTTTCTCGGAGAATGCCGAGAAATTGAGAAATTTATTTATTTATTTCATCATCAATGTTCCACAAAATATAACATACATAATAATAAACAAAATGAATTACTCATTGAACTAGATGATAAAATTCTTAAAGGTTGGGTACCCGTAAGAGTATTCAACCAGTGTTTATTCGACATAGAAAAACAATTTGAATAATGATGCGAATGGAAAGTAATAAAAAAAAAATAGTAACAAAAAGTATGTATATATATTGTTTAGTAATATGTTTAATTTGAATCAAAGTATGTATTTCGAAGGGAGTTTTTTGAGTGTATTTCTTACTGATTCAATACTTGGACAGTCCAACAAGTTATGTGATAACTTATTCCATAATGGAAGGATTTTGTCAAAAACGGAGTATGTGTTTTTCATTTTATTTCTCAGTCGAAGTGGATATCTCCTTGTAATACCAGGAGCACAAAATTTGGAGAATGATGGTTGATGGGTCAGATTTTTGCGACAAACATGAATCAGAGATAGTATTTTCATACGTTTTGATATGGAATCAATATTAAGGATAGTGAGTCTATCTTCATAAGAAGTAAAGGAAATATTACACCGATAACAAACCAAACGAGAATAATAAGAATAATAATATATTGTTCGAGAAATGCACAGCTCTGATCCGGATCCGATTACAGCTAGTTCCAGCACGATGCGTAATATGTTGTTGAATTCACAACTCAACCAAACATCTTGGTTAACCTCCGCCTTCTGCTTTATTATTAGATTCCAATGGAATACATCAGAGCAGAAACTCCCATTCGAATACAACAACGGAATTCATGTCATTTTTAAATTCATGTTAGCATTTTCTATTGTAACTGACAGTTTTTTCTTCTTGATGTGAATTTTATCGTATCGTTTTTAATGCGTTCATGTGTTTATTTTGAAAAAAAAAGTATATGAATATTTTTTTCCAATAAATTTTTTTTATTTGAAAATATATGCTTTTTTAGCATATTTTAAAGGATTTTTTTACAGCTTTACTCAATTTTTTTCTTTTACATACCAGGTACAGCGTTTTTTCTTAACTTTCAAACGTTTTTACAAAAACTGTATTTCAACTGGGTTTTCTCGATGTAGACAAGAATTTATAAGTTTCCGTATATGTTTTTAACTAGAAAGAAGGATGTAAAAGGTCCATCTGTTCAATTTAAGGACATGGACACACATACACAAACATTTTTGTGTTTTGAATGAGAATTTCGTAATTATTTTTGATACATTTACAAGATTATAGCATTTTTTCAAACACTTGAGGTATTTTAACATTTTTTCTTGAAGATTCATGATCTCAGAATACACGCAATGCATTTTTTCTCGTCATTCGAATGGATTTTCAAAAATGACATCGTTACCATAGAATTTAAAAAAATTAACATACCAATTCCTTTTTAATTTGTTTATTCAATACTCGTTTAAGATCTTCAGAATTCAAGATGACATCCATGACCGTTTCCACAAAGGATCTACGATTAGTAATGACAGTCTTTCCTTTCAGTGTCTTCGAAACTTTAACTTTTGGAACTATAACAATTTTGACTTTCTTCTTCTTCTTGAGTTCTTCAGGCTTTTTTGCAACTTTTTTTTCTCCACTGTTATTTATCACGGTCTTCATAGTGTTAACCATCTCGAACTGAGGTTCTGAAACATCGAATTTTGTGAGGAAATAGGGATTTTAAACAAATTAAGAAAAATTCAACAGAGGAAAACTGATAAGCTTAGACAGAAACTTCAAATTGGCCTACAAATATTCGTCTATTTGAACAATTTACAGAAGGATTTTACAACTTTACACCAACATATTTCATGATATCTGGCTTCATCACTATTTTTTCATCAGCTTCACACTACTTTAGACAGATTTTCACAAGTTTATGTTGACCCCACAAGAATTTGTACAAGCCATCGAATAGATTCATATAAAATATGTGTTAGTTTCCACTAATTCCAGAGCTATTATGTACGTTTTTTTAGTTAATGAACCTCAAACTGTGCACAATACTAAAGTCTGTATTTTCTCAAAAATGAATTCCAACTAAACCATTGGTTTGAAAGAAATGTGTTACTTACGGTTATTGATTCATAAGCGCGCGTGTCCTTGCAGCGCGGTCGGAACTTGCGCGAAACCCAATTATTCGATTGTGGCAACATATTGGTACAGGGTCTTTCGATCACTTCCTTCAAAATTTTGATATTTTGAATTTATGCGAAATTTTTTTTCAATATTTTCACATGGGATTTTGATAATTTTGGCACCGTTGGATAGGAAATTCGAAGTTGAGTCTAAAAAAAATTTTAGGCTCATTTTAATTTTTTGAAATTTTCAGTGTGGTGTCCAGAGCCGTATGGGGTTGAAAAATCATATCTCAAGACTGAAACACAGGATTTTATTGATTTTGGTACCAATCGATAGAAACTTCAATATAGATTCTAATAACATTTAAAATTTTTTAATTCATATCAATTTTACAAATAAAGAATATTTATAATAAAATAGTTGTCCTAAAAATCCACTGAACAAACCGCGGACTCTATACTTTTTGAGATATCAAATCCCCCCACGTTTATAGCATTTGTAATAGAATTTTTTAATATTTGTTCATCTTTATAAATTCATTAAGAAAAATAACAATCATTCACTTAAAATTTAGTTGCATTTTCTGAAAACTCATGACTATAAACGCTTCTTCGATACACATTTCCTTCCTATAATTCTCTTCTACATTTGTCGCTTTTATTATTTGCGCGTCCAAAATAAGTAAACTTTCTTATCAAAAACCCTTTTTTAAGTGCTCTCTGCTCACTTATGTTTCGGTAAATTTCAAAAATTTTTCGAAAATAAAAACCATATGTAAAAAATTCAAATTTCGAGTATTGGCTTTTCAATTTCTCTTCCGGCGATATTGGTAGGCAATTATTGCCAGAAAAAACAAACTTTGAACTTTTTACAGAATTTTTCTAATGTCAGATAATCTAAGGAATCACAAACCATACCTACTAATCCTCATTGTTGTTGCTTTCCTTTTGTTATTGATTTTCAATTATGTAGACGTCACGGAATTAAGTGTCTCGAATCGAGCTCGAATTCAGGTTTGAGCCACTTTTTTTTTGGAAAATACTTGTATTAATTTATGTACAGACAAAGACGTCATTAGAATCAAAATCAATTGCAATTGTTATGGTAGTCACGAACGAAACAAAAACCGAAAATTATGCTATCGCTATTGGTAGGTGTTTCTATGAACTCAAATTGACTAAAAGGAGGGCTTTACGGATATAATAAATCTAGCTTAAATGAAAATATACTCCATTCTCATTCCAAATCTGTTTTTAAAATTTTCTAAAACCACCTAGAAGTCGAGAAAACGCAACTCAAAACAATGGCCTAGAAAAAGTGGTCACTTGGCCGAACTTTTTCCTATGAGCTTTTTTCGTGTTTCGTTAATAAATAATTATGGAGAATGCTTATTTTAGTCTTTTTTAATGCTTTTTGTTCATTTTAATTTAAATTTTTTTTGGATTTTTCATGCGGACTAGTTTTCGCCGCCTCTTTTTCTAGGCCATTGTTTTGAGTCGCGTTTTCTCGGCTTCTAGGTGGTTTTAGAAAATTTTAAAAACAGATTTGGAATGAGAATGAAGTCTATTTTCATTTAAGGTACATTTATTATCTCCGTAAAGCACTCCTTTAATAATCAGAAGAATAAACATTTTCAGATACATTTCGATGCTATTCAAAAATTCATGACTACAAATTCATTCTAGCAATCGATAGTGACTTCAACTGTACGAATAATGATGTGATTATTACACATTATTCCAATTTTCTAATTTTTTTTCAATGTTTAAGTACTTATAGAAATTTTTCCGTCGTCATTGCGTTGTGGCAAAGCTATTACCTTCGTATTCGGCTATTCTTTTTCTCGATGCAGATATGGGAGTCGTAAATCCGAAAAAGTATGATTTTTGTGTTTTCACTTGAAATTCTTACTCATTTTTTTAAATAAGGAAAATCGAAGATTTCATGAGTGAGAAAATCGATATTATTTTCTATAATCGATTTTTTAATTGGGAAATCGCGGCGGGCTCGTATATCGTCAGAAATACTGAATTTTCAATCAAATTATTAATGGATTATGCAAATTATGAGCACAAGTTACCAAAAAGCGTCCACGGTACTGATAACGGAGCATTGCATGTGAATTTTGTTATAGCTATTCATTAGAAAACGAAAATTATTCAGCTATTTCTCGCCGAAATTCTATTTCCAAACGCCGATGTAGAATTAGAGATTTGTCGACAATATTATAACAAATCAAAAAATTTTGAAGATTTAGCCACTTATGAAGCATGTATACGTTCAATTCTTGGAGCCGGGCAGGATTTTGGAAAAATTCGAATATTGAAAAAGGTTATACTTTTTTTAGCAACTAAAAAATGGTCTTAACTGGAATTTCTAGTGGTTGAAAAATAGAGAAAAAGGAAAAAAGTGGCTTTTTTTTTTTTGAAAAAATATTGATTTTCAATTTCAGGGCACAGGATGGTGCCGCGATGGTTGGATAACCAATTGGCAATGGCATCCAGAAATTGATTTCATGTTCCATGGTTTGAAAACCAAGCAATTATTGAAAACTCCAAAACGTGTATTGAAACCAATTCAAAGTTCCATGTCTAATTGGTATAACCCATTATCTGGCCCCATTAATCTTGATAAATGTGTTCCAGGGTATGTTATTGAAATTTTGAAAGTTGAGAAAAAATAACCGTTTTGAGGAATACAACATGGAATTACGATCAAAAACTCATTGGTGATAAAACGGGAATCCTCGACAGTCTAAAATCGCTCGAAAAAACGGTGGCTGTGAATAAAATCAAGTCCTATAGTCGAATTTTACAGCACGTTTAGATTTTATTTAATAATAATAATAAATGTTTCGAAAATTATGAAAAAAAAGGCTATTTCATACCATAAACCCTGCGAGGTGTCCCAGCGTTTGGGGGGAGCTCCCAGTTTTGTCTTCAAACTTCGATGGGCTATAACTTTGTTCATTTTGCGAATTATGAGCAGATATGTATATTATTAGAAAGCTCTCATTAAGTTCTACAACTTTATTGCTGACAACATCGAATGATATTTGAAAAAAAAACTATTAAAAATAAGGGGATCATATTTCCAAATATAGCCGAAAATGCGTAAAAATGCCAATGTAAGGCCAAAAATCCACGTTTAAACAATAATTTGTCATAAAATTGGACTCAAGTCATTGGATGTATGTATTTGTCTTCCATTTGACGCATTTATTGGCAAAAAAAATCGAAAAAATCAATTTTCCATGTTAATTTTTCAAAAAATGCTGTTAACTTTTTTTTGGCCAATTTTACATCTTAGACACCATTATTGGTCTGTTTTATAACAACAGACGTATTTTTGAGATAGAACTGGCAGGCAACCATTGACATAAGACCATTGAGTCCCCCCCCCCCCCCATTTCTAACAGCAGCGTCCCGTCTCCCCCTTCCAATGCGGCACCTTCCGCCTGAAATTTTTTTCTCGGCTTTCTCGTTTCTCGAAATTTCCTCGAAATCTTTTTTCTCGAGTTTCTCGTTTGTCGAAATTTTCTCGAACTTTTTTTCTCGGGTTTCTCGTTTCCCGAAATTTTCGCGAAATTATTTTCTCGCACAGCTCTGATGGGAAAGTGGGACGTATTTCTGGAAAAAACTCCGAATGCGCAAATATGCGCTCTGTGTAAAGCCACGCTGAAAAAAGGCAAAGACAGCTCGACGACTGGTTACTTGTATCATTTCCGGACAAAACACCAGAAGGTATAATTTATTGTAATTTTTCATTAAAAAGATAATTGAGTATAAGCCAAACAATTGGAAAACCGAAAAATTTGGTGGAAAAACATTTTTTAAAACAACATTTAGCAAAAAAAAAATCAAGTGCGCTAGAGCGCGTTTGCATTATTCGAAGGATCTCTGAGTAAGTTCACGCTCCAGACATTTTTTCAAAAAATGTTTCGGTTTTTAAATGTTCTGGCCTATACTCATATAATCTAATTCTTCAGGAATATGAAAAAATTTCCGGAACGATGCGGAAATCTAAAACTGCTCCAGAATATGCCGTGAAAAAGAAGAAAGTCCAGCTTACGTTACAGGTAGATTTTTAAAAGAATTGAACAAAAATTAATTATTTTTATTATCCAGGAGTCCTTCGATTACTGGGAACTGGAAGGCTCAAGGACAAGGGATATTGAAAGACGAATCATGCAAATGATCTGTATTGATGAAATGCCGCTCCAGACTCCAAATAAGGAAGGATTCAGCAGTCTTATGGAAATGGTGGCTCCTAGATTCAAGCTCAAGGACTGGTCGTACTACATGCGCAACATTTTGCCATCATTGTATACGGAATATGTGGGAAAACTGAAATGTGAATTGGAATCTGTTCCAGCCGTTTCAATTTCGCTGGATATGTGGTCAGATAGATCACTGAAGCATGAACTTTTGGGCGCCACCGTTCACTTCTTGGACAAAAACGGATTCCCTGCTCATCGAGTCATAGGCTGCGTAGATGCTTCCGAGCAAAAGCATACTGGTCTTAATATTTCGGAGATGACGAAGAAGCTGCTCAGTGAGTTCGGACTAGATGGAAAAGTGACAGCAATTCTGAGAGATGGGGCTTCGAATATGGGTCTCGCCGGTCGATTGTTAGATCTTCCAAGTTGGGATTGCTGGAGCCAGAAGCTCAACCTCGTGACGAAATCTGCAACAACACAGTTTTCGGAACTAGATTCATTGATTGAAAAGACGAAGCGCCTAATTCGGAAGATCAGAAAAAGTTCTGTGGCTAAGATGGAGCTGGATTCTCTTCAGGATTCTCTGCAAATTCCACAGACGTGCCTCATCAAAAGCGTCGATGTCCGCTGGAACAACCTTCACACCATGTTTGCAAGATTCCTGGACCTCAAAACTCCACTGTCTCTTCTTCTAGCCACAAACCCAACATGGGGATCGTTTGACGAAAACGATTGGAGTTTAATGGCGGCAACTGCGGAGCTTCTGAATCCCATTTTCCGAGCATCTCAGCTGAGCCAAGTGAGGAACCAAACCGTACAAAGTATAATTTAGAGTTCAATTCAGAGTCGTTGCGCAACTTCTTCCTCAATCATCCCAACTATCAAGATTATGTTGCGGGAGCTAGCAAAGCCTTCGACTTTCACTGCTCCGAGAACAAAAATGATCGAGAAGCTGAAAGATGCTCTGATGGACTATCAAAATTGCGATCATCTCAGAATTGGAATGTCTATCGATCCACGATTCAGAGTCAGTTAACGCTTATCATCCAAAAACATGTCATTTTTATTTTATAGTTTGCTTTCGGGGATACGGAGGACAAGCAGAAGCTCATTGAACTCCTTTCGGACAAAATCGAAACATTCCCGGATGCCGTCGAAAAGCAAGAGACTGCTCACGAAGGTGTCGCGTCTCTCTTCGATGAATATCTCATGGCTAGTTGTTTTTGTTGCAAATGCTCACTTATTTCAAATGTTGTTGTCCTAATATCTAACCCGGTAATATTCCAGGAAAACGGTAACTTGTTGAACGACAAAAAGCAGGATTCCAGACTGAATGAGGAAGTTGCGATCATTGCAGTGAGATTGAGAACATTTTTAATTCGTAGAATCCTGAAAACAGTAGTTATCTTTTCAGGAGGTGGAAAAATGGAGCAAAGGATCCGCGCAACCATCAGTGGATCCATTCGAATTTTGGTCCTCTCCGTTGAACCGTGCCAAATTTCCGATCATTTCCCGTATTGTTCCCTTCTATTTCTGCTCCCCTCCTGGAAGTTCGGAAACTGAGCGGGGTGTCGTCGAATTTTTGTTCACCGAAAGAAGAAAATGCATCTACAAAGAACATTTCAAGCCACTTTTGTTCCTCGCCGCCAATCTTCCGTTGATGGGTCTTGAGCGTTAATATTTATAATTTTTTATAACTCGTGATTTTTCGTTCGTGAATTCTCAAATGTGTTTAAATTTATAAATTTGTAGAAAATATAAACGATTTCAAATAATGTTCGCTTTAAACTGACAGTTTTTTTTATTTTGTAAGTTTTCAAAAAAAAAATCTTAAAATTGATCAGATTTTAAAATGCTTAAAGGCAGCTTGTCAGTTAACACGATCCAAAATCTAGGCAAAAATTCAAAATTCGAATGGGAGCCCAGGTGGTCCAAAGAACAATGCCAATATGTAGCCAAATTCAAATAATTGTGTTTCGCGCCAATGCCGACCGCGTTGCACGGACACAGACCGCGTCGCACGGACACGCGGCAATTCAAAATTTTATTTTTGCAACTTTGGACGGCTGCTATGACGCGTGTATTTATCGGTGTGATTTCGCATAAATTGCAATGTACTAATTAGAGTATGCTCTAATTTTTGAAACTAAAACCAGGTACGGTCAAATTAACTGAACAGCTGTCTTTAAAAATAAATGTAATCAACACTCTGGCAATCCCATTCCCCCCTGAAAAGCCCTGATGTAATATATCCGACAAACTCTCTCTGGTCATCAATTTTTGAAAAATATACGGGGACATTGAGATATTTCGCGTAGTCAGCAAAGTCGTCATACAATTTCCTGAAAATGTTTTTCAAATTGTAAAAAAATTTCGAAAACAAACAGATCAATCAATTTTCTCTGTTCAAAACCGCAAACAATTTCGTCACAGCTTCCCAAATGTTGGTTAACTCTCAGCATGTCTTCAGAAAAATATAGAAAAACTAAAGCTGAAAGAGAGAAATCTCGAAATCGTTTTTGGGAAAAAGTTAAATGTCTTACTTGCATCGTTGAGTTAATTATTTTCAGCTTTGATAAAATGGGAACGTTCCATATAAGATACACCTGGAAAAATAAGTTTTTTTCGCGAAAACTTACAAGGTTCATCTGATTTTAAAAATATTTTCATAAAAGCGATTCATTGCGAGCGATTCATTGCGCCAAATACCCATTTTTTTAATTTCCAAAATAGCCTTCTTGTTTTCGTCTGTAATATTTTACCATCTCTTTTTTTATTGAAAATGTTGTCTTACCATAAACAAAAATGATATTCCTGGCTCTGGTTATAATTGTCCGGTATCCCGGCTCGGCACCCGTTCTCATTTGTGCAAAAGCTTTCATAGTTTCACCTTCAAGGTTGTCGACAGAATCAATTATTGGTACATCTAGCGTTTTAAATTCAAAATGTTCTAGGTTATTCCCTTTCCTTAATTCGTTAAATTTCTCCCTGATTTTTCCGTACAAAAGTTTAATGTTATCCTTTTTCCAACTTTCCCATTTTGCTTGTTGAATGTCATAGAATTCATTAATCTAGAAGACGTTCCATTTTAAAGGAGCTAAATTTTTACTCACATTTTCACTGTGCAGTACATATTTTTCACAATTTTCCATCTCTTCCGCTTTTTGCTCGATCGTTTCAATATTTGCTCTATTGAGTGCTATAGCTCTATCTAGTTCTTTCAAGAATTCGTTAAATTCTTTATTGTGTTCATCAAACATTTGTCTCATATTTCCATGGTTATAGTTCTGAAAATTTTCTTACAGGTAGACTGTAAAATTAGTATTAGTAAAACCCAGAAATATTCGAAGAGTACGGTGCGCATTTCTGGATGCGACTGTAAGCAAATTTCCGTCATGGTGTTTGCACGAAATAAAATATAAAGTGAGGAGTTTTTGAATAATAAAAAGAGGATCGTTGTTATTTGGATTTTGTTTGTTTTCTTTTGATTTTGATTTTAATAAATTTGTTGTGTAAACGCTGTTTCCGTCATTTTCGTCGACATCGGTCAAAAAAATGGTCAGTTGCCACTTAGAATCTTACCTTATGTTCCCCGTTCAAAAAACACTTTGCACACATGATTCTGTGATCAATCTCACATCTTTCATCTAGACAGTATAATTCAGCAACAGTGTATTTATGAAGCGGAGAGTATTGACCTGTTCCAGAGAACTACGAAATTTTCACCAATTCATGATTCGAAAAACTTTATGTATAACTTTTGAGCAGCTTTCACAATAATGAGCTTCGCATTTGGTGCAATATAAAACAGCCAAAAATATATCACAAATAAATTGGTCACTGTTTGATAAGAAACGAATGTTTGTAGTATAGACTCAAAACAATTTTAGATTTTTTGTGTTCTTATCAAATTTTATTTTCTAATTTTCCACCAGTGGTCGGCATTTCTCATATTTCAGGCTTCGAAATGTCAAACTTTTCAACGTGTGGAATATGTTCCGATGGTATTAATTTTTTCGGAATTCTCTGGAACAGGTCAATACTGTCCGCTTCATAAATACACCGTTGCTGAATTATGCAAAAACACAATTTTCGGAACTAGATTCATTGATTGAAAAGACGAAGCGCCTTAGAAAAAGTTATGTGGCTAAGATGGAGCTGGATTCTCTTCAGGATTCTCTGCAAATTCCACAGGCGTGCCTCATCAAAAGCGTCGATGTCCGCTGGAACAGCCTTCACACAAGAATAATTGAGTTGACAATAATAAATGTTTCGGTTTTTCAATAAAGCGACCTATCTACTCCTCCTGATTTACGGTGTGCAAAAATAACATAAATTCAGATTCGGAAGACATGTAAGAGCACAGAAATAATTATAAAATCAAGAAGTAAGCTATTAGAGGGAACACGGGTTATAAAAAATGAGTTTTTGCTTACATATCACTGTACTTTTTCTGGGTTTCGCCGATAAAAAGTAAAGGAAGAACGTGTTGAAAATTGTTTGTTGCACGTAAGTATTTGGACTGAAGTTTAGTTCACATCGTCTGAACTGATATAATTTTAAAAAAATGACAAACCGCTATAAAACTCGGCATGACACAGAAATGTATTCGCTTTTCTATCTTATCAATTTTTCTTTATTGTCAACCCAAATATTCTTGATCATTGCGTTCAGGATGAAATTAAGTTATTTTTATTTTGAAAACTTTTTTTTTTAGAAATTTCCATTTAAAAAAACAATAATTGACTTTTTGTTATACTATTAGAATAATTACTTACTATTAGAATTATTACTTTAATTAAATTATGTTTTTGATTATATGTAAGAATACAAAATTTAGAAAATGGAAACTTTTAATTGTGGAATATGTTTCGAACGATATGATGAGGATGAAAAACGAGTTCCAAGAACGCTGGCAGGTACCTTCTCAGCATTTTCAATATTTCAATTCATATTTCATTTCATATTTTCAGCATGTGGACATACAATTTGTGAAATATGTGCATTAAAAATTATGAAAAATGCGAAAGTTGTGTGCCCATTTGATCGAATTGAAAGCGATGTTCCTGATGGAAATATTAAGAATCTTGAAAAGAATTTTGCGATTTTGGAAGCGATCCAAGAACAACAATATAAACAGACGAGTGTTGAAACTGAAGATGACGCAGAATACGAAGCAGAAAAAGCTCTTGGTATACCGTGCGATGAAGATCGTACTCATATTTCTGTTTTCTATTGTACTATCTGTAAAGTGCATTTATATTCAAGATGCTCAATACTTTCACATTCTTCGAAAATGTTATCTTCCCATAAGATGGTGAAAGTAACTGAAAAACCGGAACCTCTTCTAATGTGCCCACGTCACACATACAATGTTGCTGAATTATATTGTCAAGAGAAAGGATGTAAAAGTGAAAATGAAATAATGTGCACAAATTGTCATTTATATGGAGTTCATAAGGTCTCTGAAAAACATGTGACTTCAAAGTTCAATGAAACATTTTCAGGGTCACGAATACAAAACAATCGATGAGATATTTGAAACCAAGAAAATAGAAACACTAGATTTGTTGAATAAAACAAATGTTAAGAAAGGCGACGTTAAGTCTCATATTGCCACTATCGGTAAAATTCCAGATGATGTAGAGAATGATGAAGAATATGTCGATGTGAAAAACCACGTGAGTACATTATTTCAGTCACTGGTGTACACATGTGAATATACTCATTTTCGAAAAGACGGTGTTTTAGATTGTGGAATCGTGCAACAAATTTTTCGCAGTAATAAACAATTGGAAGCAGGAAAACTTGGATATGTTGATGGAAAGAGTAAAAGAAAAAATTGAAAATCAAAGGAAGGAAAAAGAGGATTATGATTCACAATTGGGGGAATTGGAAATTCTGGCGAAGAAATGTTTGAATATGACAAAACAAGGAAAAGCGGAATATTTCGAGAAGTCGGCAGATTTTTTAACTGCTGTAAAGAAACTGGAAAGCATTGAGGTTTCGGAACCCTCTAAATTGATAGAATTGAAGCCGTTGGTTCCATCACTCGACTCGCATTTATCGTCGTTCTGCGAAACGAGCACGTCGACTGCGAAACAATTGGAATTGAAGCCATTAATTCAACCTCCAACACTATGTGAATCATTGTTCTGCGATACAAACAAATCAATCAGGAAAATAGTTTATTTTTCAAGTTCTGTGATTTATAAAAATAAAACAGTAGAAAATATGAAAAATTGCAGCTACAAATAGCTTGCAAAAGCATAGGAGTCATTTAAAAAAGTTAGCTGGATTCCAAGAAGACAAGAGCGATGTTTTTCGCATGCAAGGTATTTTATCTAATGTTTTTTCGGTTATTGTGCAAACTACTCAGGGTATTATCGGCATCAAGCGGCTCGCGCGCTTCGAATCGGATTTTTGTGTGTTTTTCAGCCCATTTCGTTAACTATAGTTTTGGAGACTCCATGGGTCCTCTAATTGCAATATTGGGTTGCAATAATGCGTTGGGTTCCTAACTTGCACAACGACCTTTTTTTTGTTTTTTTTGGTTCTAACAAAATTTTCTTTAAGATCAACTTGGAAATCCATATTATGTCTATTTTTGGCATTATGAAGTGTTCAAAACATCATCAATAAACAAGTGTACACCGAATACGAGTAAAACATATAAATTAATAATTAATTGAATGTTTAAGAATTTCAGCCTTTTATTTGAATATATGGACGAATGAAAGTTTCATTGAAAAATTCAAGACTCTGCCAAAAGATGCAACAATTATTATACCAGATTATATAAGGGAGGATTTGATGAAGTATGTTTCTTTGTTGTTTTTTTCAGCTGAAGTTCTTTAACTTCATTTCAAAAATGTTCGTAATAAATATGGATATTTATATTATTACATTCTAAATAGAATAACCATATAGAAATAATTTCAATTTGTTTTTTTGAAGTGACTGGAACGAAGAATATCGAAATATGATGAGACATATCAGCGCTCCAATATTCAGTTGTAATGATTGTCGTAAAATTTTTATGGAAGTTGCGAAAGGAAATTACGAAAACAATCCATTTTTCAAGCGATGGATGAATGAAGAAGAACAAAATTCAATTGGTGGACAAATGAAGAGAGTGAATAAATAGGAGTTTTCTTAAAATAAATGTGATAATGGTTTCGATTAATGTTTTCTTGTTTTTAATTTGTAAATTTTGGGCTCTAATTCTCTAAAATTCCTCGTACAATTTTTGGGTGAAAAAAGTGTTTCTCAATTTCAAAAAGCTAAAATTTCACGCTTTCTGCAAGTTTTTCAACATTCAGAACCGCAGAATCGGACACTTCGGAGTTAATCAGAAATAAAGACGTTTCCAAAATGCTAGGATTTGTTTCAGAATCGTTTGAATCTTTTGGAAAATAAACAATTCTAAGCCATCGTTGCGTTTTTCGTATTGTCAACTCAATTATTCTTGATCATTGCGTTCGGAAGGCTGTTCAACATCACAGTCGCTCCGCACGCACGCGACGACACTCAACACACTTGAAAATATGAAAAATTAATTTTCCCGCCAATATTTCAGTGTGTTGAGTGGGAGGTCACCGCTTCGCCTGCGTGCGGAGCGGCTGTGAGGTTGAGCAGGACATAAGAACAATACATCGAACTGGTATTGTCAAGCTGATTTTTCTTGGCAGCTCGTTTTTGCGCGCTCTACGGATAACATTGAAAGCGTTGCGACCGCTCGCGTGCGACGGAACTCGCACGTGCAATTTTTTTTTTATTTCTGTGGAAGTGGGTGTTTTTCTACGTTTTTATTCGATTTTTTTGGTTATTTTTTTGCATGAAATCTTATTTTTGCAGATCACAACAAAATAAAGCCGCCCGCACCTCGAAAAATGGATAAATCGCTGAAAAAAAGGTATTTTTTAAAATTGTATTTTAAAAAATTATAATTCCGTTAATTTAACATTATTTTTCGAAACTTTTGCATAACATTAGCATTAATAAAAAGGAAAGCATAGAAACTAATGAAAATTTAGAAAAAAAGTGAGATTTTCGAAAAATAAATAAAAATTTGTGAAAAAAACGAAAATTTATTGAAATTCTATTTTTTCAGACGTGACAACGAATTACGGATGAAATAGAGGATGGCAAATGATCGCATTGATATTAGGTAAGATTTCAAAAGGATTGTATTGTTCCGCAAAATATATTTTCGTAGGTTAAACACAGAACTTTTCAGGTTCCAAGTTCTTCGAGCAGCAATGTCGATGTTTCTTCCCGATGATTAAACCTTCTATTGTTTCTTTTTTTACGAAAATATGTAAAAATAATAAATTGTTAACTATTTATTTTTTAACAAAACTATTGCAATGTATTGATTTGATGATTTTCAGTTTCGGTCCTCTATGTTCAACGACGCTCCTTCGAATGCTGATTCTGAAAAATTAACATTTAACTTACGAAAATAGTCATACACTCTTACGACAAGGCAACTGGAGCCTTCCCTTCTACTTCTTCCTTCTTCATTCAACAAATGAGCATAATCGGGAAGAAACATCGACATTGCTGCTCGAAGAACTTGGAACCTGAAAAGTTCTGTGTTTAACCTACGAAAATATATTTTGCGGAACAATACAATCCTTTTGAAATCTTACCTAATATCAATGCGATCATTTTCCATCCTCTATTTCATCCGTAATTCGTTGTCACGTCTGAAAAAATAGAATTTCCATAAATTTTCGTTTTTTTTAAATTTTTATTTATTTTTCGAAAATCTCACTTTTTTTCTAAATTTTCATTAGTTTCTATGCTTTCCTTTTTATTAATGCTAATGTTATGCAAAAGTTTCGAAAAATAATGTTAAATTAACAGAATTATAATTTTTTTAAATACAATTTTAAAAAATACCTTTTTTTCAGCGATTTATCCATTTTTCGAGGTGCGGGCGGCTTTATTTTGTTGTGATCTGCAAAAATAAGATTTCATGCAAAAAAATAACCAAAAAAATCGAATAAAAACGTAGAAAAACACCCACTTCCACAGAAATAAAAAAAAAATTGCACGTGCGAGTTCCGTCGCACGCGAGCGGTCGCAACGCTTTCAATGTTATCCGTAGAGCGCGCAAAAACGAGCTGCCAAGAAAAATCAGCTTGACAATAGTTATTCATAATTTCACAAATATCACTTGCTTGAAACGATTATATTTTTAAATAAAAAACTTTTTTTTTAATTTTCAAAACTTCAGATTTACAGAATGAAATATTTTGAAAAGTCATCCACTGAAACCGAAATTTTGAAAGAGAATTTTTTTTTTAATTTCAATTTTTTTAAAATTCAAGTTTCTGAAAATTTGAAAAAAAATTGAAACGGAAATTACTTGCTTGAAAATTTCAAAAATTTTTGCATCGTTTGATTGAAAAAGGCTAATTGTTGATTAAAGGAGTCATTTCTAGCAAATTGCACCAATTTTATGCGATTGTGAGTGTTTTTTTCTTTATCAGTTGTTGTTCGCAATTAGAAATAAATAAGCTTATCTACAATATGATAAGATTATGTTGGTACTCTCATTGTATTTATTTTGCAATATATATTCCTTACCTAAGAAATTCGTTCCTATAATATTTTTCTAAATTGTTTATGCAATTTTGTACTCGAAAAATGACAAGTTTTGAATGTGGAATATGTTTAAGACCATATAACAATGAGGACCGTGTTCCTAGGATCTATTCAGGTATTCTTTTATCGAAACCATGTTATAAATGTTGCCTAATCAATCTGAAATTCAATTTTATATACTTAAAATGAAAATTTTACAAAAAAAATAGAAATAAGAGCACAGGGAATCGAACTTAGGTCTTAAAAAATGCATCCACTAAAGAGACATCTAAATTCGATTCCGGGAGGCCCTAATTTCCACTTTTTTGCAAATCTTTTTTAGGTATTGATATAAAATTTAATTTCAGATCGGTTTAGCAAACATTTATAGTATAGTAAGATTTTCAAAAAAAAAACCTGCGCATAATATAGTTGAATATTAAATGTTTTAGAATGCGGACATACAACTTGTGAATCATGCGTCCTTAAAATTTTGAAAGGTTCAGAAGCTTGCTGCCCATTTGATCGACAAGTCACTCATGTGAAGAATGGGGATGTTAAACTTCTTAAGCAGAATTTTGCACTTTTGGTTGCAATTAAAAGTCCGGAGAAGGAAGAAAAAGAAGTGGAAGCTTCTGTCATATCTTGTGATAAAAATTCTGACCATACTGCTGTTTTTTATTGCGCCAAATGTGAAGCACATTTATGTGAAACATGCTCACAAGCAACACACGAAGCAAGAATATTTTCATCTCATAAAATGATTAATGTGACTGAAAAGCCGTTTTTGTATTGTCCAGTTCATATAAACAATGTTGCTGAATTATATTGTGAAGATTTAAGATGTAAAAGTGATAACAAAGTAATGTGCACAAATTGTCTAATAGACGGAGTTCATAAGGTATATTAACCAATATTAAAAATTCAGATGGCTTTATGAGTCTAGTCACTTTGAATT
The DNA here is from genome assembly GCA_964036255.1 of Caenorhabditis virilis. NCBI lineage: Eukaryota > Metazoa > Nematoda > Chromadorea > Rhabditida > Rhabditidae > Caenorhabditis > Caenorhabditis virilis. The sequence continues at coordinate 16,745,743 of OZ038417.1, read as the reverse complement.
TCAGTTTATTGGATTCGTTTCAAGACCGTTACAAGGGAAAACCCACCAGTTTTTAATAAGATATAGTTGATTCGTAAGATAATTTTACGCAGGTAAAGGAAATGCTTTCATAAACTGCTAAACAACAGCTTGAGTATCATTTTTTCAAGCTCAAAGTCTGAAAATTTGCAAAAAATCGAATTTTGCTGAGATGTACTTTCTTAAACTCAGATTATCATTTTAAAAAACCATTCTTATGTAAAGCCCCAGGGGGTACAACCTGTTATTCCAGTTTCTCTCTCTCTCTCTCTTTATTGCAACATCATTAATCATTTAATATACATTCTTATCTATCTTCTCATCTCTTTAGAGAGGAGAATCTAGATAACGCCCCTTATAATATCATGTACATTTCACTCTTGGTGGTAGACAGCCATTAAGATCGGTTGTCTGAGGAAGTCTCTAATAAAGAACTTGTGAGATTTCCTTGTTCACACAATACAACACCCCAACGAAGTAGAGGTCTTGGTCTGGCGATCCAAGCCTTCAAATGGAGGTTCCACCAGTAGGTGGCCAGTCTTTCGCCTAGGAAAAAGGGCTGGTCCGCCGCGAACTGCCGAGCGTCAAAGGATTCTGCTACAACATCTATATTTCCTGAATCTTCCGCTACACCAGGAAATCGTCAGATTCTGTTATTCTGCTGATATTCGCTTCTAGTCAACAGAATTTTCGTTCGTTTGTTCATGTTGATTCCGTGTGGGGAAAATCAATTCGACAGTTCAACATCAATTTGGAAAGACACAGTTTCAAGGATTAAAAGAGTAAATTTTCTAGTTTCACGGCGTTTCGTTTGATTGTAATTTTGGTTGAAAATGTTAAATATGTCCTGCGATGAAAATTTAGAAAAAAAAAGAAGAAAAATATTTTGAAGCAAAAAAGTGCTATGAATTTTGGTCCCGATGAATTATGAAGTGAAAAAAAAATTGATAAAATTGAAATATATCCCGGCTGGCGGAGAAGGACGGAGGAGAACGGCCGATGAGGGAATTATAATGTGAAATATTTTTATTGAATTGAATTGTATTTTTTCATTCAATCATTTTGAATTTTTGACAATGCTTGATTGTTGCTTGAGTAGAAAATATTAATCCTTATCCAAATTAAAAATGTTAATTTCTATTGTTAAGGTTTTGAAACTCTTCTGATTTGATTGCTCCCCTCATTAGAATTGAGATTTGATCTTAAAAAGCCCGTGAAACAAGTTTAGCGCCCAATAAGTAATTTTAGGGTTGATAGTGAATGCTGAACGTCAATTAAGAAATTTTCATCTGTCGAATTGATTTTGTTGTATTGCCTTAAGATCTTAGAACACCCCAGAGTCCTCATAAGTTCAGAAACATCGTTTATTATTGTAATTCCTTTCAACAATGTTAGTCTAATTGAAGCCCAATACCATCTTACAAAACATCTTATCATGCTTCAAGGGACGAAGCAGCTGTTGAAGGGGTGGGATGTAAAGCCCCAGGGGGTACAACCTGTTATTCCAGTTTCTCTCTCTCTCTCTCTTTATTGCAACATCATTAATCATTTAATATACATTCTTATCTATCTTCTCATCTCTTTAGAGAGGAGAATCTAGATAACGCCCCTTATAATATCATGTACATTTCACTCTTGGTGGTAGACAGCCATTAAGATCGGTTGTCTGAGGAAGTCTCTAATAAAGAACTTGTGAGATTTCCTTGTTCACACAATACAACACCCCAACGAAGTAGAGGTCTTGGTCTGGCGATCCAAGCCTTCAAACTTAGCTGATTTTCAAATCTCAACAAATTTGAATGAAAATTTTAATTTTGATCCAAATTTGTTGAAATGTGGAAAATCAGCTAAGAATGGTTTTTAAAAAAATAAAATAATCTGATAGTTCTACCCAGCTATATTGAGCCAAGTTACAGCTGTTCAAAGTTCGATTTTTTTTGAAAAATTTCAGACTTTCAACTTGAAAAAAATATACTCAAACTATTGCTTAGCAGTTTATTAAAATATATTCTTTACCAACGTAAAATTCTCTTTCAAATGAGCTATGTCTCATTAAAAACTGAGAGAAACGCTTCTGGTACTTCCCTTGTTAAACAATTCCATGAAAAAAATTGATTTTTTGTCGATCTTTGGGGAAATCGAGCAAGGATAATCGATTTTCTAAGTGGGCCCAAAGAGGTCCGAAACAGCCTAAAAAGTGTCGAAAAATGGGATTTTGTAAAATTTTTCATTTTTTCGGGCCATCTGGTTCTACAGAGCGTCATCTCTGATCGGTTTTCAGAAGGAGAGACACAAAAACAAGTTTTCTATTAAATTTTTGTTTAAAAGTCTCTTGGGTCTTGAAGAGAACCAGGTTAAAACTGTAAATTAAGAAATATAATTACAGGATCATAAATACAACCAAATCACAGAATGGTTGGAACCAATGAAGACCGTATTATTCGATTTGTTGGGCGAAACAAATTTTAAGATGAAAAAAGTCAAAAAGTTTATGAAAATTGTGGAAGATGGTGCAAATTTTGAAGAATTCCGAGCTGCGAAAAATCACGTGAGAAAATTAAAATTAGTTTTCATCTAAATTTGTAAAAATCCCAATAATTGAGACATTTTAAGATCAAGCAAATATACAACAAACAAGCGGAAATTTTGGAAAATTGGAAGAAAACTAATTTGGAAATTTTAAGGAACAAAAAACGAGAAAACAAGGAACATCGAAGCAAACAATTCGAATATTATAATTCGAAATTCGAGGAACTAGAAATTTTCAAGAATAAGTGGTCAGATTTTGCGGAACAAGGAGTGAATGCATGTTTTGAGAAATTAGACGTTATGAAACAAATGAAATTAGAAGTTGAAGGAATTGAAGTCAAGGGACCTGAAGAAAAAATCGAGTTTCAGTTTTTGACTGAGCCTCCATCATCATTTTTTAAAAAAATCATGTTTCTTCCTTGAAATTATTATGCACATATGTCTCAAAATTTTTGAAATAATTTTTTAATTGAATAAATTTATTTTTTTCAACTTTAAAAATTAAATTACGTGCAATTTTAGAAGATCTTGCAATTTAAAAAAATTCCTTTAATTTTCTATTTTTCCGAGGGTTACTGTAGCCATTTTTCCGCAATAGTGCGTCGCCGTGTCAAACCTGCGCACTTCTCGAGGAAAAGATGACAAATCGAAATTTTTTTCGAAAATGCAATTTTGCGTCATTTTCTTCGATTTTTACGATTTTTTCTATAGGAAAATGTTTTTTTGTTGTAAAAGTTGAAGCGAACAATGATAAAATCCATAAATTTCGGCATTTTCAGTCCTAATTCTCGCAATTAAAGCTTTATGTTGTGCCTTTATAAAGCAAATACTGATTCTGGCATTTTTTGATAAGCTTTTTCTTAGCGAAGTTGCAGTTTTAAAGAAGTTTAGTCACGTTTTTCGAAATCGGAGGGGTCGAAAACCTCACAAACCCTACATTTTATTAACTTTGATGAATTTTTGAATTTTTGAATTTTCGACCATTTCAGACCTGCAACTCAATATAAATGTAGTATGGTGTTTCGTTTGACCAACAGCGAATAAAAAAAAAACTTTTTCTGCGTCTCTCACTATTTCGCAAAGGCCGGTCACCAGCAAAGGGTCGCTCATTCTGTTGTGCGGGTGACCTGATTGACGGTGACCCGAGTTTTTTAATTGATTTTTTGTTGTTTTTGTGTGCGACGCTGGGCGTCCTTTTTAGACGTTTTTGGGGCGTTTTTTCGTAACTTTTTTAAGCGGTTGTTTTACCGAGGAGTTATACAATTATTCATTAGAAATAAATTAAATGAAACATTCATTTAATGACAGAATTTTCAAATTTATAATCAATTTGGCCTTTTTTTGAAATTTTGAAATGTTCGCGTGACATTTAAATGTTTCCCGATTCTTCATTTTTTAACCAAAATTATTCGAAAAGGTTTTTTTCATTATTTTTTTCAAAAATTTCAAACCGCGCGGCTAAACATGCGATGAAATCGCTTGCGCGTCGCTTTTAAGTTTTTTTTTCTTTTTTCTTTGGGGTACGAGAAAGCAACAAGAATACAATACATTTGACACGGAACTTGGATTCTTCGAAACGGTTCCTTTTTGTCAATATAAGCTCGATTGATCTAACAGAAACCTTCTGAAGGCCGGCTGTTGGAGAGATTGTCATTAGAATGACAATTTCAGTGGAATATTGGACCAACGACGTGTTTTGAGATACGTGAATGACAGAAAGAAGCTTTTGAGGATTTGCTGGCTGTCGGTGAAATTGTCATTAGAATGACAATTTCAAAAACAAGTGGAATTGGGGAAAATGAATCGAAAAGTTATTTTTCCTCTCTTTGAGAAATACCTTCTTGGATACTTTGGAGTCCGTTGTTTCTAGCTATTACAGCTGCGGGAAAATTCTTTCCGTTCTATGCGGCTTTCCCTTGCGATGGTAGGCCAGGTCTTTTTTGCGACGGTGTACCCTATTCTTCTTCGGTTGCTGACTATCCCTCCTGTCATTGCTCTGGATTCAATAAACACGTTCAGATTCTCCGTCACATCTTCGATCCATCTTTTCTTCGGGCGTCCTCTTTTCCTTGTCCCAATTCGTGGATACCATTCGGTACATATTTTCGCTAGATTTTCATTGCTGCGACATGCTAAATGTCCATCCCACGCGATCTTCGTCGATATTATGAAATTTTGCACATTGAAGTTCCAGCCTTATATTCCTGCCGCAAATTTGATTCCTTCTATTGTTCTTTCTTCTGATGATATCGGTGTTCTATCGGTGTTCGTAGTCCATGTTTCCGAAGCAAATGTTAGAGCAGGGAGTATGTTCTGCTTGGAAAGTATTATTTTATTCCGATCTTCCATCTTTTCGAACTTTGGCTTGACCGTGTTGAACTCTGCTCATGCATATTTTATTCTTCTCGATATTTCTTCTTCAATGTTGGTGAAGTTGTCATTAGAATGATAATTTCAAAAGCAAGTGGAATTGGGGAAAATGGCTCGAAATATTGTTTTTGCTCTCTTTGAGAAATGGAAAAGTAATCCATAACTCAGCCAAATGTAGTAATACGGTTTTACAATAAGAGCTACAAAACTGACAGAAGCTTTCTGGAAACGGCCGGCTGTTAGTGAAATGTCGGAACAATGACTTGTATTGAGATATATGAATGACTGACAGAAGCTTTTGAGGATTTGCTGGCTGTCGGTGAAGTTGTCATTAGAATGACAATTTCAAAAACAAGTGGAATTGGGGAAAATGAAGCGAAAAGTTATATATGCTCTCTTTGAGCAATGGAAAAGTAATACTTTGCTCAGCCAAAAGTAATAATACGGTTTTACAATAAGAGTTACAAAACTGACAGAAGCTTTCTGGAAACGGCCGGCTGTTAGTGAAATTGTCATTAGAATGACAATTTCGTTTAAGATGTCGCTTAAGGAAAAGTAGACTGTATTCTTGTTTTTCATATTTTAAAAAAACCAGTAGTTTTTCTTGATTCTGTTGTACCTATAACTCGTAGAGAATTAAGCTTCATCTTTTTAGAATAAACGAACTCTATTTAATCAATTGCTTTTCCATATTTGATTACTTTTTAAAAACGGACTTAAACATGGTTTTGTGTAGTTTAATAGGCCGGATATTCGATTTTCTGCATGAAACGAATAGTTTTGAAAAATAACAACTATAAATACTAGAACTGGTAGCAAAATTACAAGAATTTCGATCAAGTTCGATTCCGGGTGCTAGTTTTTTTTTGCATTTTTCTTAAATTTCTGGTTTTTGGTAATTCACAGCTCAGCTAAAAGTAATAATACGGTTCTACAATAAGAGTTGCAAAACTGGAAGAAGCTTTCTGGAAACAGCCGGATGTTAGTGAAATTGTCATTAGAATGACAATTTCGTTTAAGATGTCGTCAATGGACTGTTTTCTTGACTGTCATCATTTTTTGAAAAAAACATGGTTTTGTGTAGTTTAAAAGGCCGGATATTTGATTCTACGTTTAAAAAGAATAGTTTTGAAAAACAAAAACTAGAAATACTAGAAAATGGTTGCAAAATTACAAGAATTTCGATCAAGTTCGATTCCGGGTGCTAGTTTTTTTGCATTTTTCTTAAATTTCTGGTTTAGTATATAGAATTGAAATTCAAATCGATAAGAAATAGCTCCCTTTAAGAATATTGTCATTTTTATCTTCTCTCCACTTTATTCGTGTTTTTTCTCCGAATTAAAATTAAGTTAAATGTTTATTTTTACAGATCTCGAAACCGAAATCTGTATTAATGAAACAAGATCGGTCCGGAATTGTAAAATTAAAAACTATTAAAATTAAGTGTCTTTTTTCTGCGCGCGTCAGAAACAGTTCTCTTTAAGAAACTTTAAGATTTCGTAAGTAATTAGTAAGACTTGGTAGCATCTCTCTACAGACGTCGTCTGTGCTGGTTGCCGATCCAGTTTCATTACTGGGTGCGCTGTTCGGTTTAGTTATTGGATACGGGCCCACTAGGAACAGTGGGTGTCGAAGTCGTACCACGTCGGCTAGATGACGCGTATCCCCTTTCGGGGGGAGCGAGGTTGGGAGACCTTTTGGAAAACGACGCGGCGTTAACGCAACCAGCTTATATGGCACAGAGGTTATAAACGTAGAGAGAGGTGACGGTCACAGCTGGAATTTAGGAAAACTTTTTCATATTAAGAGTTCCAGCTGTATTTTTTTATTCGGAGATTAGTTGTAGTCGGGTTGCTTGCAACTTGACATTGTTCCTACAACGACCCTTCGAGCATAATTGCGCGTTTCTATTTTTTTTTCTTGACTTCTTTTTTTAAATTAAAATCTAGTTTAGTCTTAATAAAAAAATGAATTTGAAAATCTTTTCCATTTGACCGATCTTGTAGAATTTTTACGTTTTCCTGGCGCCTAGGAGTTTGTACAAGTCACAAAGCATCTTTGCATCATCCAACGACATCAAGGGCCAAAATGAGTGGTTCGACAAAAAGACTGCTCAATTACATTTCTGTACACTGGAGGTTAGTTTATTAGAGATTTAGAGCACTTTAACTTCGTTCGGCGACCGCGACGCATCTGACAACACTTGTTTGGTTTCAAATAAGAGATTTAAAACCATATACGCGAGTTGCGAGATGCGTTGCGGTTACACGCATAAAACTAATGTGCACAGATTTTAGAATGTTCTTTTCAAAACGTAAAACTATTAAATATTATATATTTCAGGTGTCTGCTTGGATCAACACCCAATTGTTTCAAAAGTGAGAGTTGAGTTAATCGGAGCAGCAACAAAAATGGAACAAGAGTTGGAGATCGAGGAGTCGCTGTTTGGAATGTGTGCAAGTCACACCACTAAGTGTTTGAAATTAAACATTGAACTTCAAAAGATTAATCAATTTTTTTTCAGATTGAATCAGGGCGATATCGAAATGGTTCAGTCAATTCGTGGTGAACAACACAGTGGAGCAAGTTGTCAGAACACGGATGCTCGAAGATGATCGAAATAGTTTTGAATCGAAACACTTGATTGATCAATAAGTGGCATTTTTCAGTTGTCGCCTAGAAATTTGAAGGATCCGAGTCGAGCGAATCTCGACTAGCACCTAGATCAAGGAGAAGCGGAATAATGATGGCAGTAGGCTCAAGACAACAACGAATCTTTGGCGCCGTTTGGAATTTTCAACTTCCAAAATCTATTGCGATTTTGAACTAAGGTAATTATTGCCCTTTTTAATATTGATTTAAGATCCACTTTATTTTCCAGGCTTCAACTTGGTGCACATGCCAATTACTTCGGTTGTGTTTTCCCATTTTTGGTCAGGCATTTTGATTGGGATGCGATTCGGGAGGTGATTACACGAATTTCGTTCGAAAATGGGGACTTTTTGACCAAGAACCCGGCAGCCAACGTCTGGAAGTATGAGTTCACTCGATGTGCGCAAAAAGTTCGCCAGAAATTGGAAGGTGAACGTTTTTTAAATGTTTTCCTCGAAGAAAATGTGTTCCAACAGCGGAATCTTCGATTGTAAGCAAATAATATAGAGTTGGAAACTGACATTTTTCTACTTTTAAAAACCACAATTCCAACATTTTCGGAATCTAGACTATTAGTTGATTGCGTTTTGAAGCAACAAATTAGAATTTTCAGCAAAAAATAGTATATGACGCTTATAAATCGAATTATTTAAGAATTCGAAAATAATGAATTTTTATGGAAATCCCCTAATCATAGTAAATTTCTAAGAAAACTAGATTTATACGAGTGTTTGTAGCTTTATTCCGAAAACATCATAAACTAGACTAAAAATTAATATACCCCGAAAAAATTGAGAAATTCTAGTTTTAAAAAAACTAATTCCCAAATCCTTGCAGATTGTTCCACAGTGACAAGATCGGCGATCAATAACTGGAGGAACCACACCAAATGACGCCAATCCATCGATACCAATGAAATCAAAGCCCGCTGGATTATCGATTACATTGATTAATAGACCGATTGAACATTTACTCCGTGATTATCATTTGGAAAATGCCAAAAAAGGTAATTTTTCAACAATTTCTCTTAATTTTCACCTGTTTCAGGATCAAATCTACAAGAAGATTGCGCGATTTGTTCATGGGAGTGATGCGACTTCGTCAAGTGCATTTCAACACTGTTTACATCAACAGAAGCAGTTTTCAACATCAGATCGGACTATAAATGGAAGTTGGAAAGAGTTGAAGTGATTTCCAAGCAAAAACTCATCCGTGCAGCTCTTTGGGATCAACATTAGGCCGCCTCGGTGGATAATGGAGGAAAATTTGGAAGAAACATTGTTTGCGCAGAATTTCGTCAGAAATCAAGGTTCTGGCGACGTTCAGAAGTTCTTGTTCTTCAAGGAGAAGTTCCCATTGACATGAGAACAATTTGTATCAACTTCAATTTGGCGACGAGATCGGCGATTGAGAGTAGCTGGAAGAACTACACCAAATGGCGAGTACTGCAGTGGTTGAACATTTGCTTCATGCTTATCATTTGGAAAATGCTACAAAAGGTAATCATTTTTGAATGAAAATTGTCAAAAATATGAAATTTCAGTACTTCTCGATGTCGAATGGACAAGAATGTTGGGGATTTGTTCATCAGAGTGTTGCGACTTCTTCAAATACATTTCAACACCGTCAACGTCAACAGAAGCTGTTATCACATCAGATTGGACTACAAATGGAATTTGGAAAGAATTGAAATGATTTCCAAGCGAAATCTCATTCGTACAGCTCTTTGGGATCAACATTAGGCCGCTTCGATGGATAATGGAGGAAAATTTGGAAGAAACATTGTTTGCGCAGAATATCGTCAGAAATCAAGGTTCTGGCGACGTTCAGATGATCTTGTTCTTCAAGGAGAAATTTCAATTGACATGAGAACAATTTGTATCAACTTCAATTTGGCGACGAGAACGGCGGTTGAGAGTTGCTGAAAGAACTACACCAAATGGCGCCAATCCATCGTCACCAATGCACTCGGAATCAGCTGGATTGTCGGTTACATTGATTAACAGAGCTGTTAAACATTTGCTCGTGATTATCATTTGGAAAAATACCAAAAAAGGTAATTTTTTTAAAAACAATTTCAATCATTTGGTAAATTATAATTAGAAAAAATTGAATGTTTTTAAGTAATTTAATTTCAGGCCTTCCATGCAGTTTGCTCAATTCGTGATTCACTTTCAAACGTTGTCGCTTTGAAAGATCTAGTTTCATTGGTTACGTTGATCAATAGATCAGTTGAACATTTGCTTCATGCGTATCATTTGGAAAATGCTACAAAAGGTAATCATTTTTAAATTTAAAAATGTCAAAAATGTGGAATTTCAGTACTTCTCGATGTCGAATGGACAAGAAGATTACAATATTTGTTCATTAGGGTTATGCGACTTCTTCAAGTGCATTTCAACGATTTTGATCCGGATGACAAGAACATGAAATTGGCTGCATTCCACATGGTAAATTTATTTCTGAAAAGGTTGTGAGTCTTTTCTTTGGAAAATGAAACGATTAAAATATCGGAAAATTGTACTTTTTGAATTTCATTTTTCCGAATAATTATTTTATTTGGAAATAAACATATATTTACAGAATCCGTCATCAGGAGGATGGCTGGGAGCACAAGAACCACCAGGAAGCAGAGCGCCAGGGCCTGCAACCCCACAACACATGAGTTTCGGACAACTTGCTCCAGGCTCTTCAATTCCGGATTTTGTACCTCAAAGAATCGGAGTAATTGGAAGTGGACAGCAGATTGGACCAAATATTCAAACACCGCAACATCCGATGACAGAGGAGATCGCTGAAAGAAGCACACCAGCTGGACAGACTAACTGGGGAGCAGTTGCAAGAGCGGCGTCGGTTATCCGAAAACAAGTCTTCCGGCGAACCGAACTTGAAATTCGGTTCTTTACTACACGAATGTTGATACGTTGGTGACGGCGGCAGAAAAAGATGGTGCTGAAATTGCGCAGCCACAAGAGGCGGATGTTGACAAGATTTCGTTCTTGTTTAATAATTTGTCGTCGAATAATCTGCAGCAGAAGAAGGAAGAGGTTTGTTGAAGCATTAATTTCTAAAACATATTTCAAAAATTAAATATAATTTTAGATTGTTTCATTGATCAATGAACATGGCGATGGATTCACTGTTTGGCTTGCTCAATACATTGTGATGAAGCGTGCAATGGATCCGGATGAGAAGAACATGAAATTGGCAGCATTCCATATGGTAAATTAATTTTTGAAGAAAAAAACATTCAAAAATAATACTTTTTTGTTTAGATGCGTGCAATGACTGCTGGAATGGCAATGATCACTTGCCGAGATCCATTGGCTAGTACAATGATAGGAAATATGACACAATCATTCCAAAGTTCATTGAGATCTTCAACGTCTAATCCAGAATTGAAACAAATGATCGAATTGGCATCTCAAACAATCACTCAGGACAATGTAGAGCTTGCAACCAATTTCATAGTCATAACTGCTTGTGAAAAGGCATCCGCCGAAATTAAGAAACGATTGGAGGCTGAATATCAGAAGAGAATTCTCGCTAGACAGAGTAATGAAGTGTTCAAGGATGAAGCGACCGCGATGATTCAGAAGAAGCTCCCTCCACAAATTGCAATTCCTCTGGGAACAATTGAAAAAGCGAATTTGGCTGTTTATGAACAGTTTAGCAGTAGAATTTGTGGATTCAAACCGTCGAATGATGAAGGAGGAGCTGAGCAGGATATTGGTGGAACACCAGGAACTGGTGCAGCTACAAATGTGCCACCAGCGAAGGAGATGGAAGCGATTTGTAATCAAATGCAGCATTTCATCAAAGAGGTTGATCAGACGACTCAAGCTCAGCCACATATCAATCATTTGGTAAATTACAATTAGAAAACACTTATTTTAAAAAAAATCAATTTCAGGCTTTCCATGCAGCTTGTTCAATTCGTGATTCACTTTCAAATGTTGTTGCGTTGAAAGATCCAGTTTCATTGGTTACATTGATCAATAGGTCGGTTGAACATCTGCTTCATGCTTATCATTTGGAAAATGCTACAAAAGGTAATCATTTTTGAATGAAAATTGTAAAAAATATGAAATTTCAGTACTTCTCGATGTCGAATGGACAAGAATATTGGGGATTTGTTCATCAGAGTGTTGCGACTTCTTCAAATACATTTCAACACCGTCAACGTCAACAGAAGCTGTTATCACATAAGATTGGACTAGAAATGGAATTTGGAAAGAATTGAAGTGATTTCCAAGCAAAAGCTCATTCGTGCAGCTCTTTGGGATCAACATTAGGCCGCTTCGATGGATAATGGAGGAAATTTTGGAAGAAACATTGATTGCGCAGAAATTCGTCAGAAATCTTGGCGGTGGCGATATTCAGAAGATCTCGTTCCTCAAGGAGAAATTCCCATTGACATGCGAACAATTGACGAAATTGCATCAACTTCAATCGGCCTGGGCGGTTGAAAATACTGGAGGAAACACACCAAATATCACCAATGCATCGACACCATCGCAATCGGAATCAGCTGATTTCATTGTAAGTTTTTTTTTAGGATTTAAACGCCCGAGAAAGTATGGGAATTTCAGATGTTATTCAATGATTCGAAATGGCTCAACAGCTTCCATATGCTGAAGATTCATAGCGGCTGATCCATTGACTAGCAGAATGTCAATCCCAACCGGATGTTGAATATTGGGCCTAATTTGAGAGGAAGTGGTTCTTCACAGGGTTTTCTGGAAGTTGGGCAAGCTACCGCCGTCGAAGCAACCATCAAGTCAACAATTTGGAAGATAGAGGTATTTTGAAAATTAAACTGAAATGAAACCTAAGCTGTGTTTTCAAACCATTTTGTGGTTTTATATTGTCAACTCAAATATTCTTGGTCGTTTTGAGGGCTGTTCAACCTCAAAAACGTTCCGCGCGCACGCGACGCAGTGGCCGACACTCACCACATTGGAAATTTTCGCGGAAAAATACACTTAAGTTTTTCAGTGTGTTGGGTGCCGGCCACTGTGTCGCGAGTGTGCGGAACGTCTGTGATTTCGGACGTAGACAATGATGCAAACTAGTATAAAACACCAAAATGGTTAAGAAACACTTTAAATCAATAGAAGAAAACTCTTATACCAATTTCATTTGAGAAAATCGAGTAAATTTTCTTCATTTCTGATTGTGAAAAATGTTTGGCTTTAAAGATTTCCGAGCTGATTCTCAATTTTAGCTTCATTATATTGTTTTTAAAACCGTGTTTTATCTTCAACTCAAATGTTTTTGATAACTGCGTTTTTAAGGCTGCTCAACCTCACCATAGGTGGGATAGTGTTTTTATCGAGGAGGAAGTTATTTATTTATTTTTGGGAATTGAAAGTTTGTATTTTTTTTGTTAAATTCAGATTTTTCTAGAAAAAATGTTAATATGAAGTTGTATTTTTTAACGGCTATCGTGATTTTGATGCGAAATTTAATTTAAAAATCTGAAAATAATTTTTTTTTTTGAAAATTTATTAGAAAAATATTTGAATGGATATCAATAACATGAACACATATTTTCAAAACTTCTTCATTAAAATTTTCTCAAAAAAAATCTGAATTAAACAACAAAAAAAAATTTTAAAAATCGATAAATTCCAAATAAAATTACTTCCTCCTCGAGAAAGTTCACCGCTCGCGTCCAAAACTTCGGCAAGATCGAGTTTTGAATCTTTCAACGGTGTTTTTTCGCGATAACAAAAGAAATGTAAATGTAAAAAAATGTATTTGCTGTCACATCTTTTAAAATATGATTTAAAAACAATAAAATGAATACGAAATTGAGAATAAGGTTGAAAAATTGTTCCCACAATGGCCGAACTTGGATTTCCAGTCCCCGTATGTTATTTTCTAGGCCACGTAACTTCCAAAATTTCCAGATTATTATTTTAATTTTATTTCTCTTGGTTTTGGAATGTTTTTGTTGAAAAAAGTTACTTGATCATTGTATAAGTTGTTGAAAAAATAGAATTTCATTTTCTATAAGATTTTTTTCTTGAAAGAAATCTTTTAAAAGAGCTGTAATATAAATAAGATTCTGGAAATTCTAAATATTATATGGCCTAGAAAAACAATCAGGGATTAGATATCCAATTTCGGCAACGAAGCCAACTATTTTCAATCGGGATTTTAAGAAAAATACAACTTTGTTCATTTTTTCGAATGAATTTGCGATAAAAGTGGTTTTTATTGATTGACACACCCTTAAAGGTGTTCTTCACTATTTTTGAGTTCTCATTTCATTTTCATACCATTCGCCGCATTTAAAACCCTATCGAAGAAGTTCGAGTACTAACAGCAACGGAAAAAGAAATGCTGCGAATAAGATGAAAATGAAATGAAAACACAAAAACAGCGAAGAACACCTTTAAAGGAGTTCTGTAGGAGCCGTTAATTGTCTTTGGGATTAAAATATAGCTCGTATTCAATCCGAATATATTTTTAATTTTTTTCTAAAAGGTACCTAGAATATGAGAAAGCTCGCTTTAAAATAATGGCCGAGAATAGACTTCGGCCTGGCCTAACTTCCCGTTTTTGATTTTTACGTCAGGTGTTTATGTTGAATGATTAAGTTTTTTGAGAAATAAAAAAAGGTTTATTTTACATGATTGATCGCAAAAAAACCTACAAGTAGACTAGTTTTAAAGTGTTTTTTAGGCCATTGTTTTCAAGCGAGTTTTCTCGGTTCCTACGTAATTTTATAAAAAATTAAAAACTGATTTGGACGTCTATTTTTATCCCGGTTACATTTACTGCTTCCGTAAAGCCCATGTTTTTCATTTTTTAATCATAAATTTTTAGCATTCGTCGTCCGGAGGATGCCAGAATCACCAGAACGAAGAGCTCCGGCAGCGAGTTGGAACGAACAACAGAAATCTGTTGTTTGAATTTCGAGCTGGCCACCAAGGAACCGAACGAAGACGACAAATGCTAAATGCTAAATACTTGTTTTTTCTTTTACTTTTATTCTTAATTTCTTTTCTATTTGTTGGGAAGCCCCCCAAACAGGATGTCCAGCTCGGAGAGTAGAGGTGATTGCACAAATTGCCTCGTTATGCCTGGATCATTCTTATTTGAAATAAAGCTGAGAAGGGGGCTTCTCAACACAACCAGTGGTCGGATCTCGAGTCTAGTATCGGCCTGGTTGCTCGGAACTCGGTAGGAAGTGTCCAAACCCGTTCGGTTCGCACTGGTTCGCAAAGCTCGTATTGTCCGTCCATCCACCCATTCCGATTCAAAAACGCTCTCCATCACTCACCACACACCAAAATCACCTCCACTCATCACACCAGCACCGCCACATACTGCTAAGATCGGTTTTTAAAAAGTTGTCATGCACATGAGCGGATTTTGAATCAGTCCTCTATTGTCCAAGAGTATTCTCGAAAATGTTATCCCTCCGCAGAAAAAATCCAATATTAATTTCAGCAGTGCCTCGGAATATAGTGTATTTACAGCCTTAAAAACAAAGCCCACCATAATAAAGTTTTGGGTTAATGAAAATACATCAAATACCATCAATAAAATAAGTAATTTTAAAATAAAATAAATATCCACATAATTATGCAAATTTTTCCATCAATCCCAATTTGCCAACCCGTTGCTATTTGATTCCTTGCCATCTTCCGATTTCCCATCCAAATTTCTCCATTCTTGTTCCAAATTCGTTCCGCGTACCATTTCTTCGTCACTCGGTCCCATTGTCAAGTCCCAATAATGCTCCGGGGTGTCGGGTAGCGGCTGATGAACGTATCGGTGTCGACTAACCTGGAAAATTTGGGACTTTTTGAAAATTTTCAGCAAACAAATTAAATTAACTACCTGATTAATAAATTTTTGCTTCTCATTTGGTGTCATATCCAAATTATCATAATATCCTCTACAACATTTACACGAAGTTCCATGCATCAATTCTTTCCTGTCCGCTTTTTTCCTATAAACCTGACCATCTTTCATCTGTGCTCTTGCTTCTTCCTAAAAATCCCGCATTTTCAGCACTATTTTAAAAAAAGTAAAAAATGAGTCCCCTAACCTTCTTCCTCTCGGCTCCATTCTCACATCGATCCAAAAACTCCTCATCCACCAGCTTTTCCATCATTTTCGCTCTTTCATCAATCATTTTTCCAAAATTTTCGCGATTTTCAGCTTCTTGTTGAAGAATTCTCCTCTGTTTTTGAGGTCTTTGAAGCACTGCTTTCGGATTTTCAACGATTTCAATAATTTCATCATCTTTTTCCTGAAAAATGCCGAAATTTGGTTTAAAACTTAAAATTTCGAATTTTTCAGAAAATTTTAATTTAAAAAACAATATACATTGTGTTCAATAAATATAGCAGGACGCTTCAGACAGATTTGTAAAACTACGAGACGAAACTCCGAATAAATTTAATACAAATATATTTGTATACAATTTATTAAGAGTTTTCCTAATCCTTGCGTTTGTGTTTGAATCGGAGTCACGTATTGTAACCGAGTTCGAGCCCTCGTTGCTCGCGGGTTTCAGTTTACATTTTTCAACGTTACTGACCGCTCAATTATCATACGAATGTGAAAATTGGTCGAATGAAAGTTCGATTCTAACTTCAAACATATATTAAACTTAAACGAGCTAATCTTAATCTAGAACAATAATTTTTCAGTATCGAATGTAGCTAAGGGAGAACGATAAAATAAATAAAACGATTCCAGATTATTTTCTATTTTTACTGTTTCTTCAACAAAAAAGTGCAAATTTTATAGTTTTTCCTACGATGTCCAAAATCAGGTATAGTCCTCTCACAAAATCGGTTATATAAACGTGGGCTTCCCTCTTCTGCGAGAGAGTGTTATTTGGCGAGAGGTAGTTGTCTGCGTATAGTCTCCCCTCGTTATATTTCTCATGCGAGCGTGTCGGTTTTTTAGAGCGCGCTTGCTCGTTTATAAAGCCGATTTTGTGAGCAGCTAATAGTGAAGGATGATCCAAGTTCCCTAAAAATTATTACTGCACGTTAATAAGCTCCAAAAGGTTTTTTAAATATAAATAAACGTTTCTGATTAGTTTTTGGATCAGAACTAAGAAATATGAAGCTGTCAATATGAACGAACATAAACTCACGAGATGCGAGCATGCGGTCATGAAATTGGGTCTGGTTTTTCCTTCACCATTTCTCTAAAAAAACGTCCTAATCACATGAAACTTTGAGATTAATAAGAAATAACATCAGGGAATTGAAATCAGTAAAATTCTCGTAAGAAAATTAAGTTTTCGTTGTACCACAGTAGGATATTCTTCCTGCAGTATTTATTGAACACCCTGTACACGTGATTTTTTACTGAAGTTTAAAAATTTGAGTTAAATTGCAGCTTTATTTTTTTTTTAGAGATAAATATTTCCAGACTTTTTAAAATGCCTAAAATAAATTTTTTGGATAAATTTCTAGATTTCATTTGAAATATTGAAAAAGGGGTCAGATTTTTTAATTTTGTAAGTAAATAATTTCTGAAAATTCAATATATACCTCCTCTTCTTCCGGAAAATCAAAAATCGGCCTTTTGGCTCTCTCAACCGACAAGTTCAATTCCGCCTGGCTCAATGCCAACACCCGCTTCTTCGGCCTATTCTTCGCGGGACTCGGCGTTTTCAGCGGTACCGTCTCGTCTAGTAAAATCGCTGCAATTGAGGCCGACTTTTCCGGCGTTTTTCCATACTTTTCCAAAAGTTTCATATATGCCGGCTTCTCCTTCGTCTTCTTGTTGTGGTACGGGAGTTCGGTTTCAGCTCTTGCTGCGGATATCTGAAATTTGTAAAGCAAAAATTGTTAGAAAATTTGAAAAAATTACATTTTTCTGTCCAAAAATCATCGGGCTACTACTGAATTCCAATGGTAGAGTGGCGTCGAGATTTGTAGCAATATTCTGAAATTTTCATACGTATAAAATTAAATGCAAAGTGGTATTTACTTATTATAACACTTAAAAACCCGCATTAGTCCCCAATTTTCCCAACTTTTTAATTTTAAATCAAAATTTTCTATATAATCTCACCATTTTCCGCTTAAAAACTGGACTATTGCTGAATACTAGTGGTATAGTGGCGTCGAGTTCGTCGTTCATTGGAAGATTCTGCAAAAAGAATGAATAATTTTACGAGATTTAAAAAAATCCAAACTTTTTAAATTTTTATGAAAATTTCCGCATTTTTAAAATTTTATACACCAATTTTCAATATCTTCCATTGCAACACATTATTTTCACATTATTCTGAATAAATGCAAGTGCGCATGTATGATAAAAATAAAGCTTATTCGACTAAAAACTCGATTCTACATGGTGGGGAATAAATATAGCGCCGCAACTTTGCGTAAACGCTGGCGCCTTTTCCCATTCAGATCGGCCATCATCGAATGTTCGAGGCAATGAATGCGTTCTTCTGAGATTGTTCAGAAGCTTCGTGTGGGAAAATCGGTTGTAAATTGGACTCTGAAGCGTTTCAAGGACTTCGGAACTTTAAAAGAAAAGCAGAGAAGTGGTCGTCCGGTCCTGTAACAACTCCTGATGTCGTCAAAGCGATGAGAGAGAGAATCAGAAGAAATCCGGAAAGAAGAATGAGAAAGATGTCCTCTGAGTTCGGAATGAGTCCAAAATCGATGAGAATTATTGCCAAACAGAAGCTTCACATGCTTGCTTATCGTATGCAAAAAGTAGCGTTCCTGACAAACTGGTACAAGGACCTTCTTCTGAAAAAAGCTCGAGCTCTCCTTCGCGGCACGCTGCAAGGCACGCACCTGAAGACCCTGTTCACAGATGAGAATTTTTTCACTATTGAAGCCAATAAAAATAGACAGAACAACAGGCTAGGGACTTTGAGACTGCCTGTCAAAAGGGAAAAATTCTCAATAAGACTTCTCATCCGGCCGCAGTAATGGATTTTGTAGGAATCTGTGCCGATGGAAAAACACCGCTCGTTTCCGTTGATGTTGGAGCGAAAATCAACCATGAATACTACATCAAGACGATTCTCGAGTCCGCAGTATTGCCTTGGTCCAAATTTCACTACTGAGACCGTGATTGTATCTTCCAGCAAGACGGTGCACCTGCTCATACCGCCAAAGCAACCTAACAGTGGTGCAAAACCAATTTTCCGGAATTAATCGCTTCCGCTGAATGGCCGGCTTCTAGTCCTGATCTCAATCCCATGGATTTTGCAGTGTGGTGATATTTGACCCAGATGGTTTCCACGAAAAACTATCCAAATTTGGGGGCCCTGAAGATTTCTCTCGAGAAGGCCTTGGACGATCTTGATGCCAACTACCTCCGTGCCGTCATCGACTCGTATCCGAAGAGACTTCGGGCAGTTATCAAGGCAAAAGGTGGAAGATTCGAAAACTGTTAATGCCATTATTTTTGTTATTATTTAATAAAGGTTTTGTTGAATTTGGAGAAAAAAATCCTTTGATTTGAAGTTTTTATACCGTCTCGAGTACGGCGCTATATTTATTCCCCACCCTATACACGTTAATTCGCATTTTTTTCTAGTGAACCTTAAAAATACCTCATTGTCTGGATAATTCTCAGTCTCCAATCCATTTTCCGAATCAAATTCTGAGCTACTCGCTTCTACCGTACTTTGTGAAGATTCCGTCGAACTTGTGGTGTTTGGCGGAAGCTGAAAAATTTCTGATTTCGGTTTTTTCCAGAAATTTTTAAAAAATTAGCAACTTTTTTAATCATAACAATTTCTGCTTTAAAAATATATGAATTTAAAACATGGATATATTACAATTATGTGAAATTTGCGGGAATTTCATCCAAAAATTTCCAATTCCAAATTTCGTTATTAGCAAATTCGTCTACCAACAAAAATATAAGAATAACAATATAACTTACTTCATTCTTAATCCAATTTTGTTATAAAATGCCAGGAAATCAAGAAATAATATGATGGAATATTTGAATTTGCAAGAATCCCGCTCGTTTCCAAAAGTACACGCGTCCTAATGTGTTTGCGTACCCTTTTTATATATTGCGTACAATACACACTTTCAATTTATTACCGTATACCCATAAAAATTATGAGAGAGTAGAAATTAGTAGTAAAAATTAAATAAATATACAAATTTAAAATTCTATGTTATAGTTGATATTGTCAATGTTTGTTTAATATGTAAATGCCTAAGAAATTTTTATTTAAAGATTATCAGTTTGTTGTCCACTAATTTACAATTTTTTATAATTCTATTATTAATTTCTTTTTCTTTAAACCAATTTTCAATAAATTTGTTTTTAAGTTCTTTAATCCTTCTTATAATATTTTCATATTGATTACTACTGTTAATAATCCTAGAAATTTCGTTTTTCAAAGTTTTATAGCTCATGCTTTTTGGTATATCGTTATCTGCCATGGGATATCTACTATAGTCATCCGTTTTGTTGTATATGTCAAATTTAATTTCATTAACCTCCAACTTCTCAATCGACTTCCTCTTCTTCAAACTTCCCCGCTTCGGTTCATGAATGGTTTTCAGTCCAAAATGTCGACTTCCCTTGTCTATCCTCCTCGCTTTAAACAAATACTCATCCATTCGAATTTGCTTCGGTTTCTGCGCACGTTTCTCAGCTCTTGGTGACGTCTGCAAAAATCTCGATTTTTAAAATGTATTCACAGAAAGACGTTCTAAAAAGAAAACCTACCAAAAAATCGTCCTCCATTTGCCTTGTCATCTCATCCTTCCTTCCCTGACTTCCACTTTTCCTCCACTTTTCAAAATACGATTCTGCTCTTTTCTTAACCCTCGGCTTCATCGTCACACTAACCGTTTCTCGAATTTCAGACGTCGATTGCGTCTGAAACGGATCCACCGATTCTTGTTCCAAAGTTCTAGATCTTCCCGTCGAAATCGGTCCCCTCTGCTGCGTCGCTCTTCCAATATATTCCATCTCGATCCGTTCCGTCCGGTACGGATCGATCCCGTTTTTCAGAGCTCTTGCCAAACTTTGCGATTCATCCGCGAAAATGTCAACGGATTCTGGAGGGGGTTGGGTGGCTCTTCTCATCGGATTTGGTACCACGTTCCATCCGGGGCTATGAACCATTGGAACATGCCTTTGTGTTCCATGGGACACCACAGGGGCATGCCTCTGTGTTCCATGTGACACTGGGAGGACATGCCCAACCCTGTAGACGTGAGGTGCTTTTTGAGGTGGTGTCACAGCGAAAACGTCAAAACTTTGATCCATTGGACTTTGTTGATATCTTGCTTGTTGCGGTCGCTGTTGTTGATGCTGATATGGCGAGTTCTGGAGAAAATCGTATTTAAACGGACATGCAAAAAAATGTTTTTTTCATGAAATTGCCGAGAATTGACATTTTTGTGGAAAAATAAAAAAAACATCCAGAATTCCAGAAACTTAAAAAACCTATTTCTTGAAAAATGACAAAATTTTTCCGACTTTTTGAGATAATTTTAAAAAAATTCCGTTTCAAAAAAATTATTTTTAGAATTTTAAAAAATTAATCTGATATTACAAGATTCATTAGTCTTATTTCCGAAATTTTGAAATTGTTTTCAAATTAAAATTTCGGGTAAATTTGCCCCCAGTCAGAAATTCAATTATTATTCATTGATTTTTTATTGATTATTCTCATCTGCGTCTCATAATTCTTATTGATCTCTATTTTCTCTTTTATTCATCCGTTGACTCTACTGTATTTAATGTTTTTCGGTTCTTTTTTTCAAGGTCAGTATTTTTCTCAAAATTTTCTGAAAATTTTATTTTGAAGCGGTTTTAAGACATTTTTTAAAGTAAAAATATAGAAATTCGAATTTTCTGAATTTTTTTAAATTCTTTGAAATTCTTCTCAAATCACCACGAGTCTATTTCTGACAATCTATTGTCAACTCAATTATTCTTGATCATTGCGTTCGGAAGGCTGCTCAACCTCACAGCCGCTCCGCACGCACACGACGCGGCTGCCGACACTAACACACACTGAAATCGGCGGGAAAATAACATTTTCAAATTTTCCAGTGTGTGTGAGTGCCGGCAGCCGCGTCGCGTGCGTGCGGAGCGGCTGTGAGGTTGAGCAGCCTTCCGAACGCAATGATCAAGAATAATTGAGTTGACAATATAAGAATTAAGAAAAAAAGGTTAGCCAAAAAAATGTATGCTTCTTTAAAAAAAAATTCCAAAGAACGCCCGAAAATTCTGATATTTTCAGATTCTATTCCTGTTTTTTCCAATGCGCTGAAAATCTAAAAATTAACATTGTGAATTTACCAGAAATTTAAAATTTTCGAAATTCAGAAATTTTTCGGAATTTGAAAAATATCCAAAAATTTCATTAAAAAAAAAAAAAATTTCGGAAATTTACATTTTCAGACAATATCTTAAGACATTTGTTTTCTGAAAAAAAAAACACTGAATCTTTCAGAAATTCAAAAAATTAATCTAACGTCTAATTTCAGCCAAATTTTACATGAGAAAATCTGAAATTTCAGTTTTTTTTCAAAACACTTTCAAAAAACAAATCCTACTCACCCTTTTATTTCCCGCTCCATAATATCCCGAGTATCCACCACCATAATTCATCTGAAATATACTTTTTTCAAATTTTTCTTAGAATTTCAAAAATATTGATAGAAATCCGGTAAAAAACCATGAAAAACTCAACAAATGTCCTAAATTTCAAAAATATCAGACAAAAATTCATTCCAACAACACACACAAACAGAAAATAATAATAATAAAGAGAAATACACAAACGTTAGGCCAAAAAAAGACGAAAAAAAACTTTGAAATAAAAATTTTCAGAAAAAAATATAATATAATAGAAAGGATAGTAACTATAAAATAATCCATTTTCAGAATTTTTTGAAAAACAAAAAAATATTCGAAAAAAAACTGAAAATGCGGAAAAAAAATCGAAAATTTCATTTTCTATAGGTTTTCAGACAATTTTTCAATAAAAACCTGGAAATTCAGAATTTTCAAAACAATTTTGAAAAATTTTAAAAAAAACCTAATTTTCTTTTCAATTTCTGGATAAAATGGGATTTCCCAAGGATCTGAAAATTCATCGAAAAAACTGAAATATTCTGAAAATCACAATTTTTCCAGCTGTGGATCCAGAACTTAATAAAATTTTTTAAAAATGCTTAAAATTCCAGATGGTATTCAAAAATTCAAACAAAATTGGAAAAAGCTGAAATTTTCAGCCAGCTATTGAAATTATTCTGAAAATTTCTTTTTTTTTAAATCCTGAAAAAAAGCTGAAAATTCAAAAAATTCAAAAATTGTCAAAATATCTTGGATTTCCAGATTTTTTACTTTCAAAAAATGTCTTAAAACCGCTTCAAAATAAAATTTTCAGAAAATCTTGAAAAAAAATACTGACCTTGAAGAAAAAGAACCGAAAAACATTAAATACAGTAGAGACAACGGATGAATAAAAGAGAAAATAGAGATCAATAAGAATTATGAGACGCAGATGATAACAATCAATAAAAAATCAATCAATAATAACTAAATTTTCACAATAACAGTTTTAAAAAATCGAAAAAACCACAATTCTCCTTATTTCGTTCTTTTCAACACCATTTCTCCGGAAATTTCAGCCGAAATTCAACACATCCGATCCGAATCGTCGAATTATTCCTCAGCTCCACAATTCCCGTCTCAATTCGACCATTTTCCAGTTTTTGCACTTGTTTCAATTTCGATATTTCTTGTTCACAATGACACGTGATTTTTGTACTGTTTGGCGGCTTTTTTTCTGCAAAATTTCGGTTTTTTTTGTAAAAAAAAGAAAAAAATCGTTTAAAAATTTCAGAATACTTAATTTTTTAAAATAAAATTCCAGATTTTCCAGAATAAACTTCCCCTGAAATTCAAATTTTCAAAAATAGCAGTTTTTTGCCGAAAAATGCAAATTTTCAGATTTTCAACAAAGTCTCCAGAACAAAAATCTGAAATTTCAGTTTCTGAAAAATTTGGAAATTATTTCACATTTATTTCTAGGATTAAAAAAAAAATTTCCTGTTTCTAAATTACCTTAAAGACAGCTGTTCAGTTAATTTGACCGTACCTGGTTTTAGTTTCAAAAATTAGAGCGTACTCTAATTAGTACAATGCAATTTATGCGAAATCACACCGATAAATACACGCGTCACAGTAGCGGTTCAAAGTTGAAAAAATAAAATTTTGAATTGCCGCGTGTCCGTGCGACGCGGTCGGTGTCCGTGCAACGCGGTCGGCATTGGCGCGAAACACAATTATTTGAATTTGGCTACATATTGGCATTGTTCTTTGGACCACCTGGGCTCCCATTCGAATTTTGAATTTTTGCCTAGATTTTGGATCGTGTTAACTGATAAGCTGCCTTTAACAAAAAAAATAAGTCTACTTTAAATTGTTTCGAGATTCCCTAATTTTTCAGAGCTCTAATAATTTTCAGCTCCTTTTTTTAAATTCCAGTATTGTCAACTTAAAAATTTTGGATCAATTTCAATTTCTACTAAAAGACCGCAGCGCAACCGCTCGCTTGGAAATTATAGTGAAAGTCTGAAATTTCCAGGAATTTATAAATTTCCACAAAATGTTTTGAAAAAAAAATTAAATTCTAAAAAAACATTTCCTGTTTCACAAATCGAATGGGGCATTTTTTGGAATTTTCAGAATTGTTTTTGAAAATTAATGTGAATTCTAAAAAACATTGATTTTCATAAAACTCTCGAAAATCTGAATATCTAAGAGTGTTTCCCAATAATGTGAGATTTTTTTTGAGAACATCAGGAATTTTCATTATTTTTTATTTTATTTATTTATTATTTATTTATTTACGCGCGGAAAAGCAACGTGAAAAAATGTGAAACAGTTCACAGTCGAAAGAATAAAAATATTAAAAAAAATATGATCATAACTTTAAAACATTTTTCTCGAAAAAAACATGAAATTTCAGATTTTCTGCTGAAAATGTCTTAAAACATTGTCTGTAAGTCTATAAAAATCAAAATATAAATTCTGAAACAGCAAATTTTTCAAAAAAAATTGAAAATCTGGAAATTTTCTAACAATTTTTGAAAAACCCATTTTTAAAAATTTTAACTTGATTTCCAGAATGTAATTTTTATCAGAAAATCGAAAATTTTCAGATTTTCAGCATTTTTTGCCTACCTCTATGAGAATAATTACAGTATTTTTGAATGAAAATACAATTTCTCATTGGAAATTTTCAAAAAACCCACCAATAAACCTAGCTCTCAACGCCTCTTCATGTGGCGTCAACTTCTGCCGAAACACCACCACACCATTCACCAACACAATCGAATGAGCCAGTGTTGAGAGGAAAAACCGGCGACTGACCTGGAAAAAAAATGCGGAAATTTTCGAAAACTTCATATATTTTCAATTGGAAAATATTATTTAATTCTGGACGTATTAAAAAAATTCCATTTTCAGAATTTTCTTTATTTTTTTACTATTGTCAACTCAATTATTCTTGATCATTGCTTTCAGAAGGTTGCTCAACCTCACAGCCGCTCCGCACGGACGCGACGCGTTGGAGGTGTCCCACTCAACACACTAAAATATTGGCGGGAAAATGAATTTTTCAAATTTTCCAGCGTGTTAAGTGGGAGGCCACCGCGTCGCGTGCGTGCGGAGCGGCTGTGAAGTTGAGCAGCCTTCCGAAAGCAATGATCAAGAATAATTGAGTTTACAATATGAATAATGAGAAAACAATCAATTTTATGACATTCAAAAAAATAACAATTTTGAAACTGAAAACTTTCAAAATACGCATCAAAATATTAGAAAATTAAGTTCCATTTTCAGAAATTGTAGTGTTCTTCTAATAAACGCCCGCACTCGACAAAATATCAATTTTCAAACTTCACAAATTTTTTCAAATAAAAATTTTGAAACGGAAAATTTTCAAAATTTTCGAAACACAATTTTTGATAATTTTACGTCTGAAAATATGTTTAAAAATCAATTTTCGGAATTTTCAATAGTTTAAAATAAAAACCTTCACACATAGTGAGTAGTTATATTTTCAAAATTTCAAAAAAAAAATGTAAATTTCCAAACTTGGGATTTTTGACGACTGAAAATAGGATAAAATTAAATTTTCAAATATTTCATTACTTTTCATTAGAGGTAGAGATCTCAACCGTTTGTTACCGTTAGCAGTTAGGTAAGAAATTTAAAATTTTGAAAATGTTTTGAAACTGAAAATTTTCAAATTTGTCGTAAATGTTTGACAGCTAACAAAATACATCACAAGTGCAAACAAATGAGAAAAGAACATTTAGGAGCTAATAATTTTAACAAATACAACTCATAAAACAAGAATTGTAATTTTTATGACTTGCCGTAAGTTTTTGATTTTATAAAAATCATGACAAAATAAAACTACCTCGGTTTCACGGGGTATTTTTTACTACAGCTAGCATTGAAAAAATAGACCGTCATCGATAGAGCGCGCTTACAGATTGCGGCCTAACTATTGTGCAAAAATTCTTCCATATTGTCTTCTGCCATTTATTTTTGAACTGGGGCGAACGTTTTGAGCATTTTTCTTTACTTCTACAAATTTTCATGATTTTTCAAGACCAAATTCTTATTTTTGTGATGCCTGGGCCTGTTCTAAAGAAAGAATTAGTACGATCTAAGCTGTATCTAAAAAGCCTTAGCAGTTTAAAATTTTAACACTAAATTTGCTAATTTTTGAGAGTTTTTCAAACTTTAAAAAACCAAAACGGAAATTTAGAAAAATTGGAGACCAAAAAGGTGAAGGTTAGATGTCTACACGCGTTTTGAAAGTAATTTCGGAAGTTTCGGTGTTTGTATAAAAATGCCTTAGGGGAATTAATAGTTACCAATTTGCATTTTTTGAGTTGCATCGCAATTTTTCCAATAATCCTATTTCTTTTCAGTAAATTTGCTTTTTTCACACATTTTCATACTCCACATTATCTCAGAAAAGAAAAAGCAAAATGTATATTTCAATTTATTTATTCAGGGGGAACCGATCCAGCGGCTTTCTTACCGCGAACACACAACGAGACCACTAGACTACTGCGTTTTCTTCAGAGAGAGTGTGTTTGCGCGCAAAGTGCGCTCTATCTCACTCCGGTCCACTCTCCGTAGTAAAAAAAAACCCCGTGGGTTTGAAAATAAGATAGACCTTGAATAATAAATTTGAAACCGAAAATTAAAATTCTTAATTTTAAAGAATTTCCATGCAAAAAAGGTTAAGTTTTTAAAAGTTTTTAATTATATAGTGTTTTGAACACTTCCAAATCATTCTGAAAATTTTTGCTAAAAATTCTGAAACAGCCATTTTTTTTTTTCGAAATACAAAAAAGTCATAAAAATGCCCATTTCAAACCGATATTTCAGCAAAAATAACATTTTTTAAATATGAAAATTATTATTTTTATAAATATAATTCTCCCAAACGATCATTTCCGATAAAAAAACGAAACGTTTGAATAAATTTCTGAAACCGAAAATTTATATTTTTTTTTTCCAAATCGCTAGAACTTTTCAACTACCTGACATAGACCATAATAAATATTTTTCAATTAATTCTGAAAATCAAAAAAAATCGTAACAGTACTTTTTTTTTGAAATTACAAATTTTTAAGATGTAAATCTAATTATTTTAACAAAAATTCGAAAAAAAAAAAAAGTGACACCGGAATTTTTGTAAATGAGTTTTTTTGCAGACAATCTATAATTTCAATTGTTTATGATAAAAATATATGAAAAAATAGAAAATTTGATTTAGAATCGAGTTTTTCAGTATTTTCAAGTAGAATAAGGTCTAGAAAAATCACTAATACGTTCGTAAAAATTTCGAAACTGCAAATGTTTTAAAAAAAACTAGAAAACTCTATATCTTTACAGAAAAAAGTGAAACAAATTTTAATTATTTAAAAATTACGTTAAAAAGGGACATATTTGATTTCGAATCGAGTTTTCCAGCTTTCTAAACACAAGTAAGAATTTCAGCTTCTCTCCAACAGAAAATGGCTAAAAATATCCACTTTTCAGCTTGAAAATTCCAAATTGAGCAAATTTTTTTCAGAAAGAATATATTAATATATGTGGTGAAAAAGTTTAGATTTAAAAAAATGAAACAAAGATTGTTTAAAAACGACTATTCCAGGAAGTTCAGAAAATTGTTAGATTTTCAGATTCTTTTTTTTCACATTAAAGGGGGGCTGAGGGGACGAAATAAATAGTTTAAAAATGATGAAAGTATGATTGTTGATAAATAAATGAAAAAAAAATTCCGAAAAAAAAATCATACCCCCCTCTCTTCGCCCTAATGGCCGAAGAAACGCTTTTTGTTTTCTAGGCCATTTGTTTTTTTCTCGGCCGCCTATTTTTTTATCTTGTTTTTCTCTTCTTTCCAATTTTTTTTTCAGAGAAAATTATCCATAAAAGAGTATTAAAACAAATAAACGTTCAAAAGAAATGTATAAAAGAGTATTAAAAAAATATTTTTCAAAAAATAAAATTAGGCGGCCGAGAAAAAAGAGACGGCCTAGAAAATCAAGAAGCGTTTCTTCGGCCATTAGGGCGAAGAGAGGGGGGTATGAGTTTTTTTTCGGAACTTTTTTTTCGCCATTTTTGAGTTTTTCTTTGGATTTTTTTTTCATTTATTTATCAACAATCATACTTTCATCAATTCTAAACTATTTATTTCGTCCCCTCAGCCCCCCTTTAAATGACTAAACACCTTCCGCATTTTTCTTTGTAGCCATCTGTATTGTTCTTTTCGTATAAATCAAATTTGTATGTAAAAATTTTGAAAAATTTTTTTTCAAATTTTCAAAAAAAAACCCCCTTATCGCAATTTTGAAAAAATTATTGTATTTTATATCATTTTCGAATTTAAATCTCAAAAAAAAAAACGAAAAAATAAAAATTTCCAGAACTTGAAAAAAATCCATTTTTCAAAGCTTTATTTTCGAGCAACTTCCTTTACCAACTTCCAATAATGAAATTAATTTTTTTTAAATCGAAAAACAAACAAAAAAAATCTCTGAAATCGGTAAATTTTTAATTAAAAAATCTAAAAATTGAATAATTTTAGTTTTACTTTAAAATTTTGAAAAAAACATATTTATAGGGTGTATTTTCAATATTTTTTCAACTAAAAAATGCAATTTTCAGATTTTTTAAAACTTAAATTAAAACAACTCTAAAAACCCATTTTTGCAGCACCAAAATTCACCTTTTTGACCAACTTTTGAATTTTAAAAGTAAATTACAACATTGGAATGTAAATTCAAGACAAAATTGTTTGTTTTAGAAATTTTCACGGTTTCAAGCTTGTTACGAACAAATTTGGTTTATTTTAGAAGTTAATATATCAGTATCTAATCACGGTTAAGAACTATTTTCAATAAATTCTGAAAATTAATTTTTAAAAATCTGAAACAGGATTTTTTTGGAATTACAATGTGAAGAACTTCTAAAATTAAAAAACTAAATTTTCAGATTTTTAAACTGAAAATCATTAGAAAAATATAACTATTATAACTATTGAATAAATGTAGAATGTAGACATTTTTCAAAAACCAAAATATCTGAAACCGTAAATTTTGCAATTTTTATTTTTTGAAAATTTCCAAAAAATGCTTCTAAAAAAATGTTTTAAAAAAAATTCCAACTCACATTATCAAAAACAATATCACAATGATAATCCTGAATCGCTTTACAATGATTCTTCGACAACCGATCCACCAACACATGACAATCCGTCTGCGTTCCCATCTTTGTCAATCCCCTCTGAATAGCAAACGGCAGAATTTTCGCCGATATCGGTTGGCACACTTCCAGCATCCCCCAAACTGTGACATTCGACAGAAAGAACCGCGGCTCAAATGGAATCGTTGAATTATATCGATGCTCGAAACATCTCTCCCGTAGTTGATCCCATTTCTCTTGGCTCCATGTTTGAAGGGCTTCGTCTCGGCTCCTGCAACGAATATTCATTTTTGTATTTCAATTTTAAAGGAACATATCAATTTTTGGGACATTATTCTAACATCTTATTGAATTTTAGAAAAATCGTAAAAGATGGCATGAAGACATTAAAAATCTTGCTAGAAATTAAAATTTCAACAAAATTCTGAAACCGAATTTTTTTTTTAAATAAAAAATTACCAAAGCTTTTGAAAAATCTAATCTGAAAATGAAAATTCAGCAATTTTAAAGGCACATGACTATTTTGATTGCAATATTTTAAAAATAAGGTTTCTATGAAAATGAGCAAGTAAAAACAAGTTTTTTTCTAATTTTAAAGGCACATAAGAATTTTTTAAACGAAAAATGTTCATTTTTTGCCAAAATTTTTATATTTCATTTTTTAAAAAACACAATTTGACTATAGCAATACTTGGTGCGATTCGACTGAAAATTCATGATGTTATTTTTTTTACAAAATTCTGAAACCGATAATTTTTCTTGAAAATCCAAAAAATTTCAATTTTTGAAAAACATGTTTTTAACAGATTTCAATGTTCTGTACGTTTTTTAAATTAATTTCTTTTAATTTTAATAATTTTTTTTGAATTAATTCCAAAATAAAAACTGAATTACATTTATCGAGCATTTAAAAATTTAAAAATTCTCGAAATTAAAGCTTTTTTCGTCCAAACTTTCGAAAACTTATGAAAACGAGTTCCACTACCAATGTTTCTAGTTTTCCCAAAAAAAAATTTGTAAAAATTTTGAAACCGCATTTTTTCTTGATAATTAACTTTTGACATGTTAAATATTTTCAATTTTAAAACCAAAAATGTTTTTTTTTTAATTTAAAATTTTCAAGTCACAAAAACTTATAGATCTCTTCTCAATATTCAGAAATTTTAAAGTCATGCGGCTTTTAATTTAAATGCATAGCTTAATTTTCGAATTTTCGAATTTTCAGCAATTTAGGCGCGTTTTTTATAAATTTAAAAACTTCCGGAACAAAGAAAAATTTTGCTGAAAGTTTCCGATAATAAAATTTCTAAATTTTGACAATTTTAAAGTTTTTAAAATCTTTTAAAAATCGATAATTGATTGATTCAGAGTTGATTCAAAAAATAAATTTTCAGAATATAGGATACATCTGAATTAAACAAAAAAACGTGGAATACGAAATATCTGGAATTAAAAAAAAATGTTTAAAACAGAAATAATTTTTTCAAAATTTTCCAGTTTTCGAATTTGCAATTTTTAACAGCAAAAACGATCCAATTTAATTTTTCCAGAATTTAATTATTATATTTCCGAACTTAATGGAACTCGGTATTCACAATTACGAGAAACCAAAAAATTTTGATGTATTGAAAAATGCAAAAAATACAAACATTTTATTATTTTGACATGTTTCATGGGTTCATATTACAAATACCAAATTATTGCTTATTTATAAAGTCTAATTTCACTGTTGATGATTTTATAAAAAAAAAATCATCAAAATTGTCCTGAGATCGAGTATACTTTTTCGTCAGGGAAAATACAAATTTTTTCTGAAACCGAAATATTTCCGAATTTTTAGAATTATTTTCCCTCAACCTTATTTTCTGAAACTCACTTGAAAATGCATGATTTAGAGCGAAAATCTAGAAATTTCGAAGAAGATTAAAAGTTTGGATTTATTTTTAAATTTAGATTTTCGCCATGCTTAACTCAATAATTCATCGGAAATTCATAATTCTAGACAAAGTAATTTTTAAAAAATTTGAAACAGACATTTTTTTCTAGAATTTATTAAAATTTCAGATTTTCGAAAGGACGTGTGGCCCATTCAATACAAAAACGGGAAAAACCTAAGGTTTTCGCACTTTTTGAAACAGGAATTTTTTGAATTTTATGGCTATTTTATATGACTATCATATTATCGATAAATCACGAACAATATTAAAGGAGGGCTTTACGGAGATTATGAATGCGTCTGGGAAGAAAATAGGCTTCAGACTCATTCCAAATATGTATTTAAAATTTTCTAAAACCACCTAGAAGCCGAGAAAATGAGCTTCAAAACAATGGCCTAGAAAAAAGGGCCACCTGGCCGAACTTTTTCCTATGAGCTTTTTTCGTGTTTCGTTAATAAATAGTTATGCAGAATGCTTATAGTAGTCCTTTTTAATGTTTTTTATCTTAATTTATGTTTCGTTTTTCATTTTTTGGACTTTTCATGCCTGCGGACTAGTTTTCGCCGGTGGCCCTTTTTTCTAGTCCATTGTTTTGAGGCGTGTTTTCTCGGCTTCTAGGTGGTTTTGGAAAATTTTAAATACATATTTGGAATGAGTCTGAAGCCTATTTTCATCCCAGGCGCATTCATAATCTCCGTAAAACCCTCCTTTAAAAAAAAACTCTCATTTTTGCTTGAGACCATTTTTCCAAGAATTCTTTGAAAATTCAGAATTTCAAAATTAGACTAAAAAATCTAAAATTACCATAATTTGAGATTTTTAGTTAAATATTTATTTTTCAAAAGAAACAAACATTTTTATTATTTTTAATTAAAAAAACCCACACAAATTTAAAAAAATACATTAGAATGTTTTTAAAAAGTTCGGACAAAGACCAACCAAATAAATTTACTGTTTCTTAAAATCAATATTCTGTAATACATCTCAAAATTTTTAATTTTCTATTCATGTGTATTTAAAATTAGAAAAAAAAATCTCAGAATTAAATGCAAAAATTAATTAAAATGCACAAATTTAATAGGTGGCCCAGGAACCCAAACTATCGCGGACTAGAAACCCAAAACTCTTCCACCGCTCGTATAATTATTTGAAAAAGTCAATTTTCAAATTCGGGCGTATTCTAATAAACGAATTCCGAAATTCCCAGAAAAATCACATTTCGAAACAGTCAAATTATTTGAAATTTTTATAAATTAAAATGAAATAATCTTATTAATTACTAAATTGTTACGGAAACTATATATTTTTTAATTGAAAAGGAGGCTTTTTTGTGCTTCCTAAAATTTCTCGAATTTCCTAAGAATATCGTGTTTTCTTTTGCAGAAAAATAGAATCCAATAAAGGTTTGAGAGCCTAAAATGGGAAAAAAACTCCAAATTTGAAACAGTATGAAACAGAAATTTTAAGAATCAATTTTTTTAATTCAAAATCCATAACTTCCAAGTTCCAAATATTTAAAAAAAACCCCACTTCTTTCCAGAATTTCAAGAATGATAAAATTTTAAAAAGTTTAAGGAATGTGAGAGAGGTATTCCTCAAATGTTTCTGCAAATAATTGCTGAAACTGTGATTTTTTGTTTTCAAAGACTTTTTTAAAAACAAAAACTAGTTTAAAGATAGGGTAATTAAAATCCATATGGGGTAAAAAATAACTGGCACCGTGTCTTTAAAAAAACAAAAATTTCCCAAATATTAAAATGTTGAAATTCGCATTTTTCCCATTTTTAAAGGAGGGTTTTACGGAGATTATGAATGCGCCTGGGATGAAAATAGGCTTCAGACTCATTCCAAATCTGTATTTAAAATTTTCTAAAACCACCTAGAAGCCGAGAAAACACGCCTCAAAACAATGGCCTAGAAAAAAGGGCCACCGGCGAAAACTAGTCCGCAGGCATGAAAAGTCCAAAAAAATGAAAAACAAAACATAAATTAAGATGAAAAAACATTAAAAAGGACTACTATAAGCATTCTGCATAACTATTTATTAACGAAACACGAAAAAAAGCTCATAGGCAAAAGTTCGGCCAGGTGGCCCTTTTTTCTAGGCCATTGTTTTGAAGCTCATTTTCTCGGCTTCTAGGTGGTTTTAGAAAATTTTAAATACAGATTTGGAATGAGTCTGAAGCCTGTTTTCTTCCCAGACGCATTCATAATCTCCGTAAAGCCCTCCTTTAAGAATCGTTTGAAAATTAGTAACTGTAACGTAAAAGTATTTGATTAATGCATAATTTCTAGAAGCTTTAATTGAGATTCTTGTAGAATTTTATATTTTTCAAAATTTTCTATATATATATAAAATCAATAAATTTGAAAACCAAAAAATTCTAAAACTTGGATTTTTAAGGCTCCCACGAATTGAATTGAGTAACTTCCAGAAATTAAAAAAAACACCTCTAAGAAACCGTAATTTTTTTAAGTACCAGTTTAAAAAAAATCCTAATTCATATTTCGACAAAATTTACAGTAAATTTACGTTGTTAAAATTAATTTACAACATTTTCAGGAAACTAGAAAAAAACGTGATACAGACATTTTTGTTTAAAAATTTCTAAAAATATTATTAATTTTCAAAAAATAAACAACCAACCTAAAATAATCCTCTTTCGCCATTTCTCCAACCTTCTCAATCATTTTCTGCGTATATTTCAATTTGATATTATTCGCTTCCATTCTCAGCTTTTTCCTCATTTCCTCTGACATTGGTTTCGTTTGGGATTCTGACGACGATGAGGCCTGTGGGTTCGCATTTTCAACCGTCAGTTTTTCTGGCGGCGAAATTGAAGATGATGCATCCGTCAGGTGCCCGTTTTTTAGATCAACACTTCCACGTTTGTTTACACTTCCTTCTGCAAAGGATGGGGCGATTATTTTTTGAAATTTTACTGTTTCAAAAACTTTTAAAAATCTATATTTTAGCTTTAAAAATCGATAGATAAAAATTGACAAAAAATAGAGATGTGTATTCTTGTAATTCATTTTTATTACCGGATAAAACTAACTTCTTCTAAAAACTTTAAGAAATTGCTGAAAGTTTCCCAAATTTTCAATCAAAAATCACTTACTGGGCCTTCCTCTCTTTTTCCGCTGTAACGGTGTCGCTAAATCATCTACCGAGTTCGATTTGACTTTTATCCGTCCCTGAAAACAAAAAATTATAATTGATTTCATGATTCTGATGAAAACTTTGAAATTTAA
Source organism: Caenorhabditis virilis (assembly GCA_964036255.1). Lineage (NCBI taxonomy): Eukaryota > Metazoa > Nematoda > Chromadorea > Rhabditida > Rhabditidae > Caenorhabditis > Caenorhabditis virilis. The sequence continues at coordinate 16,711,244 of OZ038417.1, read as the reverse complement.
AGGCACATGAACATAAAAATTGAAATTTAAAGGCACATGAACCTAAAAATTGAAAATTAAAGGCACACGAACCTAAAAATTGAAATTTAAAGGCACATGAAGTTAAAAATTGAAATTTAAAGGCACATGAACCTAAAAATTGAGATTTAAAGGTACATGATCTTCAGAATTCAAATTTAAAACCACATAAACCTAAAAATTGAAATTTAAAGGCACATGAACCTAAAAATTGAAATTTAAAGGCACATGGACCTAAAAATTGAAAATTAAAGGCACATGAACCTTAAAATTGAAATTTAAAGGCACATGAACCTAAAAATTGAAATTTAAAGGCACATGAACCTAAAAATTGAAAATTAATGGCACATGAACCTTAAAATTGAAATTTAAAGGCACATGAACTTGAAAATTGAAATTTAAAGGCACATGAACTTGAAAATTGAAATTTAAAGGCACATGAACTTGAAAATTGAAATTTAAAGGCACATGAACCTAAAAATTGAAATTTAAAGGCACATGAACCTAAAAATTTAAATGTAAAGGCACATGAACCTAAAAATTGAAATTTAAAGGCACATGAACCTTCAAATTGAAACTTAAAGGTACGTGAACCTTTAAATTGAAATTTAAAGGCACATGAACTTTAAAATTTAAATTTAAAGGCACATGAACCTAAAAATTTAAATTTAAAGGCACGTGAACCTAAAAATTGAAATTTATAGACACATGAACCTAAAAATTGAAATTTAAAGGTACATGATCTTCAGAATTCAAATTTAAAGGCACATAAACCTAAAAATTGGAATTTAAAGGCACATGAACCTAAAAATTGAAAATTAAAGGAACATGAACCTAAAAATTGAAATTTAAAGGCATATGATCCTAATAATTTCAGATTTTTAGAAAATTCTTCCCATTTTGATAATTTCCGGCTTTAGAACTTATACATTTTTCATTTTGAGGATTGGTTCCCGCAAACAAACTTACATTTTTCTAATGAAGTTAAGGCACGAGAAATGAATCTTAAAGTTTAGGCATTTATTTGAAAAATTTTGAAATCGTAATTTTTTTTGGGAAAATTTGAAATTTAATTTTTTTCGATTAAAAAATTAAGATTTTCTTTTTCTATAATCAACAAAAAATAATGACTGTTTCATTAAGAGTAGAACAAATAGTTTCAGAAATTTTGGGAATCGACTGAATTTCGATTTTGCTTCAAAAATCATTCAATGTTTGAGTTCACTAAAATTAAAGGCACATGATCTTAAAAATCGAAATTTAAAGGCGCACGAGCCTGAAAATGGAAATTTAAAGGCACATGAACCTTAAAATTTTAAAAAACTCACCGCCGATCTCTCCTTCCTCTGCTTATTCTTCTTCGTCCCATCCGACGACGTTCCCTGCTCATTCTCTTTCGACTGTAAAGGCGTTTCTAACACCATTGCCGACGACGTCATCGTCGTCATCGTCTTCGCCGCTTTCACCGCATCCGGCGGTGTCGGCGTCCTGTCGGGCGTCGTCAATTCCTTGTCATTCTCGTCTTTTTGCCGATTTTTCGAACCGGGCGGTCTGCCGCGCTTCCGTAATGGTTGCACACTTCGTAGTGGGATTGTTTTGTCGGGCGCCGTTGACGACTGAAATTTTCAGTTTTTTAAGACTATTTATTTTTCAAAAAATAGTTGGACAACCTAAAACTTTTTACTGTTTCAAAAAGAAAAACAACCTGGTATCGAAAAATAGGTATTTCGAAAAAATATTAGTTTTAATTTTTAAAAAATATTATAACGTTGAATTTTTAAAAATTAAAATAGTAATTAACTAATAATTGAAATTAATAATAACAAATAAAGCGATGTTCCAGATTTTTACCATAAAAATTAGAAAAAAACAGAAAAATAAAAAATTTTCGAAACCGGAAATTTTTAGACATATTTTTCTCCTTAAATATTTTTTAAAACCTAAATTTTGGTGTTTTTTTTAAATAACATCATTTTAAAAAATCAAATTTTTGAAAACATTCAATTTTTAAAAAATTAGAGAAAAACACGTGTAATTTTTCTGGAATTTTCGGCAGTTCTTCAAAAAATTATTAAATTTCAGTTGAAACTGGAAAATTGTTTTAAATGAAAGACGATTTTTTTTGGCAAGTATTTTAATTTCCTTTTTAAAAATATCCTATTAAAATACAAGCTTAGAAAAAATGCCACAAAATTAATTAGTGTATAATTATCGAAGGTGAAAATTTCATTAAAATTATACACTTTTTTCAAAAAATTTTAAACAAAAAATTCCCGTTTCAAAAATTTCGATTAAAAATCAATTTCCGGTTAATTTTACTTATAATTTACTTTTTTAAGGCCAATATCGATATAAATAAAGAACTAACCCCCAAATTCTGCTGCTGCTGCTGCTGTCCGGATGGTCCCGCCTTAATCGAATGCAACAATTCCCTGACAGCCGCCTCAACGTCCGCCGTGTCTTTAACCTCTTCATAATCCTCTTTCGGCCATATCGCATAATCGTGATCTTGTAGAAATGGATGTCGTTGTCGCCACCGTTCTTTTTCCTGCAAAACATTTTGACAATAATAAATTACTGTTTCAAAAATGGTGTGTATTTAAATTTCTTTCATTAATTTTACTTTTTCACAACAGTGCGTAACATAAGTATAGAGCACCCCCTAAAATTGATTGTCCTGGTGCGCACTAATATGTGGCACTAATATAAAGCAAAAACTGAAAAAATCCGAAAAATTCCGAATTTTAAAATTCTTTTTTTTTCAAAAACTTCGACAAAATTTGCAAAATTACATAAAATTCTGAATTTCAAATAATTTTTTAAAAAACCCAAAATTCGAGCATTCAAAAAAGTAGTTATCGCTTTTAGACGCGTTTTTTTTTAAACTTTTTCAATAACTTTTCTCTGAAAATTTCAGAAAACATTTCACCATTGGAAAAATAGGTAAATTTTCGAAAAAAAAATGCACAGTTTTAAAAATTTTCTTTAAAAAAATAAGCCAACTTTGATACTTCTTCGAAATAAAAAATCTAAGAAAATTCGCTAGAAAATATCCTAATTGAAATTTTTTGAAAAAAATCACAGTTTCAAATGTTTCTAAAAAAAAAAGTACTGTGTTATCAATTGATGTTTGATAACATTTTTTGAGAAAGAATTCTGAAACTGTAAGTGTTTTCAGAAAATATCATTGGCCGTATTGTCGACAAACGTTTGTCGGTTCGTTTGTCGGAGCCCTGCACCCCGACAAACAGTTTGTCGCTGAAAATAGTTTGTCGCGACAAACTCGTTCATGCATACGGCCTCATATCCTCGTTATTGTTTACAAATCAAAAGGTTATCAGTTTCTCTCTCTCAAAAATCTAAAATTTTGACAATACTAAATTACTGTTTCAAAAATTGTGTTTATTTAATTTCTTTCGTTAATTATGATTTTTTAATATAAGTGGCACAAATTTAAACAAAAAAAAAACAAAAATTCAAAAACATTGAGAATTTCAAAATTTTAAAATTATTTTTAAAGGTATTTCCCTAATAACCTTTTTCTGAAAATCTCAGAGATGAAAAATTTTAATTTTCAAAAAAAAAAAACAGTTTCAAAATATTCTTTTAAAAAAATAAGCCACCTTCTTATACTTCTTCTTATTGTCAATTCAGATTTTCCTGATCATGCGATTTGGTTTTGATCTACCCAGAAAATCTAAGTCTCTCACATAGTCGTGCTATTTTTAAATGCGAGCGGTTGCGCTGCGGTCTTTTAGTAGAAAATGGATGATCCAAACATTTTTAACTTGACAATAAAACAATTACCAATTTGTAAAATTAAAATGAAAAATTCCAGAACATTAGCTAGAAAAGACCCCCAAAATGTCTGCTAAAAATTTCAGACATTAAAAAACAATTAACGTTTCAAATGTTTCTAAAAAACAAAAGGTACGGCTCTATCAATTGATCTATGAGCACATGCTACTTCTAGTATTTTCAGAAAATATCAGATTCTCATTTTTTTTAAACGAATCAAAATGTTATTAATATTTTTTCCCTTAAAAATCTTTAAAATTTCAGCAAAATGTTTCAAAATCTAAAATTTTGACAATACTAACCAAGGATCATTTGAAGTTTACCCAAACAATCGTTCGAAATGAGGTTTAAATGAACGGTGAAGATCAGAACTATGAGTTCTGAAAAAATTAGAGTACAATACGAAGGTATGCTTGAGAGATGCTCATGTGACGTCACGTATGCGTGTAGGATATGTGGTGTGTGTATGGTGTGCAGACTGAAGTTGACAAGCTTGAATAACTGTAACTCGTGAACGACTAAACCAAATTTAAAGTTTTATAGCTCATTTTGAAGCCAATGAAAAATTCTATAGAACTATAATAGAAATTATTAAAAATGATGAGAAACTTAATAATAATCGTTAAAAAACTGAAAAATCAGACTTAGATGGACGCGAAGTATTATTTCTTTTAAACATTTCTTATGTATTTTTTCCAAGGAATTCGAAAAAAAAACTTTCAAAGTAATGCTTAGTCGATAAAAGTGAGTTTTATCGAGGTTTGTAATTTTTATTATAGTTCCATAGAATTTTTCATTGGCTTCAAAATGAGCTATACAACTTTAAATTTGGTTGAGTCGTTCACGAGTTACAGTTATTCAAGCTTGTCAACTTCAGTCGACACACCACATATCCTACGTGACGTCACATGAGCATATCTCAGGCATACCTTCGTATTGTACTCTAATTTTTTCAGAACTCATAGTTCTGATCTTCACCGTTCATTTAAACCCCATTTCGACCGATGGTTTGGGTAAACTTCAAATGACTTCCCTAGTAAGAGCAAAGTCTGAATTTCAAATAATAACAAAAAACCCCAAAATTCGAGCATTCAAAAAATTAGTTATCGCTTTTAGAAGCCATTTTCTTTAAACCTTTTTGAATGACATTTTTCTGAAAATTTCAGAGAACATTTTACCACCAGAAAAATAGGTAAATTTTCGAAAAAAAGGCACAGCTTTAAACATTTTCTAAAAAAAAGCCATATTTAATACTTCTTCTTCTTTAAACAATTAATAAAATTTAAATGACAAATTTTGGAATTAAAATCTAAGAAAATTAGCTAGAAAAGACCCTAATTAAAACGTTGCTAAAAATTCCAGATTTTTTCTGGGATATTAAATCCCTGTTTCAAATTTATCTAACAAAAAAGTACTATTTTATCGATTGATTGATCACATTTTCGTAAAAGGATTCCGAAATTTCTAGTGTTTTCAGAAAAATATCATATTCTCGTTTTTTCACTCTCAAATCTTTAAAATTTCAGAAAAATCTAAAATTTTGTCCATTTTTTGCAATAATAATCAATTACTGTTTCAAAAAATTCGAAAGCCACATTTTTTTTTAAATTTTTAATTGAAAAAAACAAATTTCGAGATTTTCAGCATGAAAAATTACGTTACGCCGTTCTTGAAGCCATTTTCTTCTGAACTTCAGAAAAAAGCAAGTTTTTGATTAATTTTTTCTGAAAAATCGATAATTTCAATTCCAAATAACCAATTCAATTGGTTTTTCTTATTCTGCAAAAATCTATTTTCTAAGAAAAATCATTCAACCAATTTAAAAAAAATTCCCCTCCTCACCTTCTTCGTCGGCCTTCTATGCTTATGCCCATTCGAACCCCACGTATTCCCAGGTGACGCCTTCATATGGTGATTATTCGACGTCGATGGTGTGCTCAAACAATACGGCACACTTCCTCCAACCTGATCCTGAATACTCGCTGCCGCCTTCTGATTCTTGAACATCTCGTATTCCGACATTTTCTGCGGTAACCGAATTCCGTCAATTTTTGTCGGTGTTGGCGGTGCGCCCAACTTCCGTTTCAATGTCCCGTTTTCTAGTGGAGCGGCGTGCACTTGCGGAGTTTCGTATGGTCTTGATGGATATGGGAACGAAGAGGACGATGTTGAGGGGGTTTGTTTTGATAGTAACATATTTCTGCCGATATAGTCCACAGTTGGAATTGACTGTAAAAATAGAAAATTTTTAGAAAGGTGAGAATTGAAATTTAAAGGCACATGAACCTAAAAATTTAAATTTAAAGGCACATGAACCTGAAAATTGAAATTTAAAGGCACACGAACTTAAAAATTTAAATTTAAAGGCACATGAACCTAAAAATTGAAATTTAAAGGCACATGAACCTAAAAATTTAAATTTAGAGGCACATGAACCTAAAAATTGAAATTTAAAGGCACATGAACCTACAAATTGAAATTTAAAGGCACATGAACCTTAAAATTGAAATTTAAAGGCACATGAACCTAAAAATTGAAATTTAAAGGCACATGAACCTAAAAATTGAAATTTAAAGGCACATGAACCTAAAAATTTAAATTTAGAGGCACATGAACCTAAAAATTGAAATTTAAAGGCACATGAACCTAAAAATTGAAATTTAAAGGCACATGAACCTTAAAATTGAAATTTAAAGGCACATGAACCTAAAAATTGAAATTTAAAGGCACATGAACCTGAAAATTGAAATTTAAAGGCACATGAACCCACAAATTGAAATTTAAAGGCACACGAACCTTAAAATTTAAATTTAAAGGCACATAAACCTGCAAATAGAAATTTAAAGGTACATGATCTTCAGAATTCAAATTTAAAGGCACATGAATCTAAATATTGAAATTTAAAGGAACATGGACTTAAAAATTGAAATTTAAAGGCCCATGAACCTAAAAATTGAAATTTAAAGGCACATGAACCTAAAAATTGAAATTTAAAGGCACATGAACCTAAAAATTGAAATTTAAAGGCACATGAACCTAAAAATTGAAATTTAAAGGCACATGAACCTAAAAATTGAAATTTAAAGGAACATGGACTTAAAAATTGAAATTTAAAGGCACATGAACCTGAAAATTGAAATTTAAAGGCACATGAACCCACAAATTGAAATTTAAAGGCACACGAACCTTAAAATTGAAATTTAAAGGCACATGAACCTAAAAATTGAAATTTAAAGGCACATGAACCTGAAAATTGAAATTTAAAGGCACATGAACCCACAAATTGAAATTTAAAGGCACACGAACCTTAAAATTTAAATTTAAAGGCACATAAACCTGCAAATAGAAATTTAAAGGTACATGATCTTCAGAATTCAAATTTAAAGGCACATGAATCTAAATATTGAAATTTAAAGGAACATGGACTTAAAAATTGAAATTTAAAGGCCCATGAACCTAAAAATTGAAATTTAAAGGCACATGAACCTAAAAATTGAAATTTAAAGGCACATGAACCTAAAAATTGAAATTTAAAGGCACATGAACCTAAAAATTGAAATTTAAAGGCACATGAACCTAAAAATTGAAATTTAAAGGAACATGGACTTAAAAATTAGAATTTTAAAGGCACATACCCCTTTCCTCTTCTCCGGTCTCGTCGATCCTCTTATCACCGCATCTATCGTCTTCTCAATCGAACATTCACTCTCAATCTTCCTCTCTTCATTTTCTAATCCTTTCTCTCGATATTCCCTATTTTCAGCAACCTCTGGAACAACCACTGCAACAACTGACGACGGTTTAATAAACAGGGGTGTCGATTTCGATGTCGACGTTAAATCCAATTCCTTTTTCCGATTCTTCTCAGCCAACCATAATTGAAACGCACTTCCAGTTGTTGTGACGGCGGTTGGCTGAAAGTAAAATTCCCATATTTTCAGCCTAAAAAAGCTGAAATCCTTACATTTTGAATTTTGACAACTGCTGTCGTTTTGCTGTCAGTCGCAGTCTGTTGTTGTGTACAATTTTGAGCATATTGGGATGTGCTTGGCTGAAAATTTTGAAAATGATTTAATAAATTTAAAAAAATGTTTTTTTTTCGAACATTCTCAGCAAAGATGGTCTAGAGACTCAAAATCTATCTTAAAGACAGGGCGTCGGTTGAAAAATTCGCCAAATAAAAGCGGGCATGCGAAAATAGTCCCCGAATATTCACTGAGTAGTGAATATTATTTTTGGAACAGGAAAATTTTTAAGTGAAATATTTTGCAATACTTGGACTAATTTTAAATTAAAAAATAGTCGATTTTTTAGAGAAAAAGATGAGGTTATGAAATACAATATTTCTGGGGAAAAACTGATAACAGGAGAAACTTCTATAAAACTAGGTGCTTCCCACTAAAAATCATTCAGTTTCTTTTTTCTTATCTTTTTTTTAAATTAGCAATTATTGATTTAATTTCACAATATTTCAGTTCAGTTGAGACCTCTTTGTTGTAAACAAACTTTAGGCAGGATGAAATTAAAACATTTTTATTTTGAAAACGTTTTTTTCAGCGATTTCCATGTTAAAAAACATAAGACTAATTAGAACCAATTAAAAATAATATAATTGGAGTAATTTTTCAGAATAATTCAAATTTCAGAAGCCTTACTATTAAAAAAAAACAATTTTTATAATTCTAACTATTTATTCAAAATTGTCGAAACATCTGGAAATTGCTGACAATTTGATGAAATCTAAAAAAATTATTTTTTTTTGAAAAGTATCATTCTTGACTAAAGTTGAGAATGCGAATTACGAACTATTCCTACACCGTTTCACAAAAGGTGTTATTATATACTAAGATATTGAGGGATACAATTGTTTAATAATGAAAGAAAAGAAATTGAATTAGATGATATTGCATGTTTTCAACGCTCACAATTAAGAGACGATGTCCCAGTCGCGTTGAATCATCGTGCCCTAGGCCGAATAATTGTGCTATCAACTTGAAACTTCGTATGTGAGTGTGTTAGGGGTCAAAGATTATTTTCGTACCACAAAACCTGTGAAGTGTCCCGGCGTTCGGGGGGAGCTCCCCATTTTGTCTTACAACTTTGACTAGCTATAACTTTGCTTATTTCCCGAATAATGAGCAGATTTGTATATTATTAGAAAGCTCTCATTAAGCTCTACAACTTTATTGTTGACAACAAAGCGCAAAAAAATTTTTTTGAGTATGAAAATGTTGATGATAGAAAATTAGATTTAGTTTTTCATAATTTTCAAATGAAAAACCCCCCAATCCGGTATGAAAATTTTACGAATTCCTGTAGAAAATGTTCTTTCCTATCGAATGATATATAGAAGATTAAAAACTGAGGGGACCATTGTTTCAAAAAATAGGCAAATATGTCAAAAAATGACACTTTTTGGCCAATAATACACATTCAAATGAGCTGTAAATACCTTAAAATTTAGCTTTTTGTTTCAAATTTGAACTGAAAAGGTTGTTTTTATCATTTTCTTCCATTTCGAGCCATTTTTGACAAAAAAATCGAAAAAAAATTTTTTTTTGAAAATTTCGATGACTTTTTTTTGGTCAATTTTTCGAAAAATTTTGTAAAAAATATTTTTGCGTTTTTTGCCAATTTTATGTCGTAAACATCATAATTGGTCGTTTTTTATAAGAACAGAAAAATTTTTGAGCAAAAAACGTTTTAAAAAATTTTACACAATTTTTCGAAAAATTAACCAAAAGAAAGTCATCGAAAATAAAAAAAAAATTTTTTTTTCGATTTTTTTGACAAAAATGGCTCGAAATGGAAGAAAATGATAAAAACAATCATTTAAGTTCAAATTTGAAACAAAAAGCTCAATTTTAAGTGATTTACAGCTCATTTGAATGTGTATTATTGGCCAAAAAGTGTCATTTTTTGACATATTTGTCTATTTTTCGAAACAATGGTCCCCTCTGTTTTTGATCTTCTATATATCATTCGATAGGTAAAATCATTTTCTACAGGAATTCGTAAAATTTTTATACCGGATTGGGGGTTTTTTCATTTGAAAATTATGAAAAACTAAATCTAATTTTCTATCATCAACATTTTCATACTCAAAAAAATTTTTTTGCGCTTTGTTGTCAACAATAAAGTTGTAGAACTTAATGAGAGCTTTCTAATAATATACATATCTGCTCATAGTTCGGGAAATAAGCAAAGTTATAGCTAGTCGAAGCTGTAAGACAAAACGGGGAGCTCCCCCCGAACGCCGGGACACTTCACAGGTTTTGTGGTACGAAAATAATCTTTGACCCCTAACACACTCACATACGAAGTTTCAAGTTGATAGCACAATTATTCGGCCTAGGGCACATACTAACCTGTTAAATTTAACGCGACTCAGACATTGTCTCTTAATTTTTTACTCACTAAAAAGTAAACCCCTATAAATATTCGAAGAGTACGGTGCGCATTTCTGGGTGCGACTGTACGCAAATTCAAGTCACAGTGTTTGCACCAAATTCAAATTAATAGTGAGGAATTTTTATATAAGAACAGTTCTCGTTGTTATTTGGGTCTTTTGTTGTTTTCTTTTGATTTTATATTAATAAATTTGTCGTTTAAACGCTGTGTCCGTCATTTTTGTAGACATCGGTCAAAAAAGTGGTCAGTTGCCACTTAAATTTATTTTGTAAGGGATTTGGGAATTAGAGACAAGTGAGCTCGAAACCCAAATTACCCGCTTCTAAAATGTCATTTGAAAAATGTTTGAATTTTTGCATGTGTGCAACTTTAACTTTCACTTTTTATTTGTTTTCCCGAGTACGTACATTCCCTTATCAAAGAGTTTCTAAAACACACTCAAATGTAATTTTTTACTTTAGTTTTTTGACTCTCCTCAACATTTTTATTGATTTCCTGTAAAATATTCCAATTCATTGTTTGACAATATTTATAACTAGAGTAATCATAGGTGATTAAGGTAATATTCGAGTAAGGTAATTATACTAATTATAGGTAATTAGTATAAAATTTTGGGGTCTTGGAACCATTTTAACCCAATTACCCACCTAAAGTTTTTTATACTAATCACCTATAATTACCTAACTAAAGTGTTATACTAATTACTTGTAATTAATAAACCCAATTTGCAATTTAAGTTCATAATTACCTACAATTACTCTAATTATGAACTTAAATCCAAAGTGTTTACAACTGAAATCAATTTAATTTATTTTCAATATCATTTTTTAGTTAGCAATTTCAGAATATTATTCAGGTGATATTCATCTATTGTTCAACTTCGTTTAAAAAGTGGAAGATATGGAATGTGGAGTATGTCATCAGGAATACGACGACAATGAAAAACATGGTCCGTACATTATTCCAGGTAAATTTCTTAAAATAAATTGAAAATTAATAAAGATTGTTATAGGATGTGGTCATACAATTTGTGCAACATGTGTCAAAAAATTGTTTGAAAACAAAACAATTAAATGTCCATTTGATCGAAAAATAACTCATTTTATTGAAGAAGATGTTATTAAATGTCTCAAACCGAACTACAAAATTCTTGAGGCAATTACTGGAAAGAGGAATGAATTGAAGAAGGAATTAAAGAAATATGAGAAAGAATATGAAAAAGAAATTGCTTTCGGAATACTATGCGCCGAGAATGACGATCATATTGCTGTTCTCTATTGTACCGTCTGTAAAGTACATTACTGTAAAATATGTTCAATAACATCGCATTCTTCAAAAAGTCAATCCACTCATAAATTGGTGAGAGTAACCGAAAAACCGGAACCACTTCTAATGTGTCCACTTCATGAAAGCAATGTTGCTGAACTATATTGTCAAGACATAGAATGTGACATTGCGAGTAAACTCATGTGTGTGAAATGTCATTTATATGGTGTTCATAAGGTATTTAAGTTGATAACTTCAATACTCACAAAAGTTACATTTCAGGGACACGATTACAAATCCATCGAGATGTTAGAAGCCAAGAAAATAATGGTAGACGATATTTTGAATAAAACAAATACTAAAAAAGAGCTAATTAAATCCCACCTCAATTCGATTGGTGAACTTCCAGAATGTGTGGAAAACTATGAAGAATACTTCAAGGTGAAAAATCATGTAAGTATCCACTATTTAAAAAAACAGCGTCCATTGTTTGGGATGTAGGCAATAAATACCTTTGAATATTTATCGATTAGTTTGGAACTTGGTAGAATCGGGTCCCTGGTTCGGTTTGTGTGACACTGAACAAAATCACAAATTCACAGATTGGTGGAACCTACGACCAACTCCAGCAAGAATTGGATAATTGGAAAAAAACAAACTTGGATGAGTTGAGGAAGCAAGCAAATGACATAATTCAAGAACAAAAAAAAGAAAAAGACAGTTATTATTCCCAATTGGAGGAATTAGAGACAGTTTCTCATGAATGTTTGACTGTTAAAAAACAAGGAAAAATTGTTTTCGAAAAATCGGCGAATATTGAAATGATTGGAAAGAAATTGGATGGTGTTAATATTAAAGAACCGGGGGAGCACATCGAGCTTGTGCCATTAATAAAACCTCTTCATTTTTTATCGGAAACGAAAAAAGCAAAAAGGAAAATTGTTTTTGTTAATCATAACGGTGAGTTTATTGAAAATAAAAAATAGGATGATCTTGATTTTTTAAATCCAGCCGTGTTGCAAAAGTTCCGGGATCTGTTGAAAGAAGTAGATGGATTCAAAGGTGTCGTGAACAATTCTTTTCACGTGGAAGGTATTTTTCTAGCATTATTTATTTTTCTAACAAGTTCTTTCTTTCCAGATCGACATGGAAACCCATATTATGCTTATTTTTGGGACGATATTATTTTCAAAACATCATCTATCAACATGTCAGAAAATACCAGTAAAATAACCAATTAATACCTTAAAAACTATCGAATTTCAGCATTTGTCGTTTTATGTCTACATGAAATGATCATTGAAAAAATGACAGAGTTGTCAAAAGATGCAAAAATTATAATGGGTTGGTCAAAGGCAAGATTGATGGAAAAGTATGTTTTTAATATTTTTCTGGATCAAGTTTCACTTTTTTGAAATTTGCCTTGAGATAATAGTAATTCGTTTTCAATTTTGAAAAATCTGTTTGCATCATTCAACTAATTTTGGATTTTTCAGCATCCACTATAAAGATAATAGCGTCAAGTTTAATCAAATAAGTGCTCCAACATTCCTTGCTCAATGGAACGAACCATTGTTTATGAAACATGTTTTCGAGGGAAATTACGAGAATAATTCATTTTTCGAACGATTGCCAATTTGATCAAATGAGTTAAATAAATGATGTTTTGTATTATAGTTGCTCTCAATCAAGACACCCCCTGCTTTGCACGATTGACAATTAATGAATAAATAAAGCGAGGACTTCCACCAACAATGAAGTTTTTGAGTAAATACATAAAGTATGGTCTAATCGAATCTTTTTCACTCCTAATTAAAAAATTGCATCCCTGAATAGTTGAATATAACGCGTTTTGTGAAACATTGGAATTGAAGCTGGAATTCCCGCCAAAAGCGGTGTTGCATGTGCGCCCCAATCTGACTGTATTTCGTATTTTTAAATACTGAAAATATATAGTATGATTTATAAAAAATGTAAACATTTCAACATTTAAGCCGCGAATGTCGTTATAATTAAGTTATATTTACAGAAGTTTAATTGGCGTTGTTAATTATTAGGCTAATTGAGATAAATAATTTAAATAGCCTTGCTGATCAAACGGCGAATTAGGTAGCATGGAGCTCAAAAACCAACAATATTAATAAGGATAATTTAGTTCATAAAATTTCCCTTTTCAACATAATTATAAATAATTTCTTAAATTTAATTAAAAATTAATAAAGATTGTTATAGGGTGTGGCGATACAGTTTATGCAACTTGTGCCAAAAAATTGTTTGAAAACAAAACAATTAAATGTCCATTTGATCGAAAAATAACTCATTTTATTGAAGAAGATTTATTATTGCCAACTAAAAAATTCTTGATCATACAAGTTGGTTTTGACCTACTTAGAAAATCTGAATATCTTTCAGTCGTGCTATTTTTAATTACCAGCGGCTGCGCCGCTGTCTTTTAGTAGAAAATGGATTATCTAAAAACTTTTAACTTGACAATAAAAAAACACACAAAAAAGCTCAATAGAAAAAGTTCGGCCAGGTGGCCCCTTTTTCTAGGCCATTGTTTTGAGGCTCGTTTTCTCGGCTTCTACGTGGTTTTAGAAAATTTTAAAAACAGAGTTGGAATGAGAATAAAGTCTGTTTTCATCCAAGTTTCATTTATTTTCTCCGTAAAGCCCACTTTTAAAAACAAAAAAAATTAGATACAAAGATTGGGTACTTATTCAGCACCAAGTTCAAGGGGTGTGTATTTGTTTGTCCCATTGTAATTCGGTTCCTAACTTGCACAACGACATTTTTTTCTTTTTTTTTAAACAAAATTGTCTTTCAGATCAACTTGGAAATGCATATTATATTTATATTATGAATGAAAAAGTGTTCGAAGCATCTCCAATAAACATCTATCCACCGAATACAAGTAAAAATATAATCACTCTAATTTATTGGATGGGAAGAAAGTTTAGAGTACGAGGTTAGGGACGAGTGGACATAATATCGGAATATGATGAGACAAATCAGCGCTCCAATATTTAGTTGTAATCATTATGATAAAATGTATATGGAGAAAATTGCGAAATTTTAAAAACAGAGTTGGAGTGAGAATGAAGTCTATTTTCATTTAAAGGCAGCTTGTCAGTTAACACGATGCAAATTCAAGGCAAAAAATCAAAATTCGAATGAAGACAAAAGTGGCAAAAAGAACAATACCGACATGCAGCCAAATTTAAATAATTGTGTTTCGCGCCAATTCCGACCGCGTTGCACAGACACGCGCGCATTCAAATTTTGATTTTTTCAACTTTGGTCCGTTGCTATAAAGCGTGTATTTATCGATGTGATTTCGCATAAATTGCATTGTACTAATGAGAGAACGCTCTAATTTTTGAAATTGAATTCAGGTAGGGTCAAATTAATTGAACAGCTGTCTTTAAAGTGCATTTATGATCTCCGTAAAGCCCTGCTTTAACGCACATTTTCGACGTTTGGAATTAGATTAATTTTTTTTTAGAAAAAAAAAGATACTATTATAATAAACAATCAAAACATAGGAATTGGCAGAAAATTCAAAAAAAAATTGAACAATTTTCTCAAAATATACGAACCTCTATTTTTGAAAAACGCCTCAGATTTTTTAAAAATCTGTTAAATTAGTTTTTTAAAAATAAAAAACAAATAATGTGTGAATAATGAAATTTCAAATATTATGAAATTTAAATGGGTGTCTTCTTTGGAACCCCTATTTTTCTAGAAATTATGTTTATGCCGTCAAACCTACACAATCCATGGAAAAATTGGAAAAAATGTTCAATTCTTCGAGTATATTTCTAGGATGTTTCTTGATTATTTTTGTAAACATCCAAATTATCGATAACTATATTTTCCTTCGAAAATAAAATGAAAAGGTATTTTGTCGGCCCTTAAAACTGGAATTCGATACTTTTCCAGAAATTTTCCGCTTCATAATTTTCTGAAAACTGTCTGAACAAGGTATATGCTTCATTCGTACGTCGTGAAACTTCCACTAATCTTTAACTTGTGGAAATTTGAGAAAACATTTTTTGTAACCGTACTCAGGGAATTATCGGCATCAAATGGGCTCGCGTTCCGCCACTATAATCGGCAAGCAAGCCGATTACACGCCGGAAAGGCTCCGAAACGGCACCGGTGCCGAAACAGCGGCTCGTAAACGGCACGAGTGCCATTTTACCGCTGCGCGCGAGCAGTTTACAAGCCGAATAATTTGGGACGTTTCAATAAAATGGCACTCTTATTTTCCCGAAATAAAAATCCCAATTTTCCGACAAAAATCTTGAAATTTTAATAATTTTTTGCAATTTTCAGCACTTTTATTGATTTTTTAAGCAAACCATAAATATACCCACCTGTTCACAACTCCTCAAATTTTCCTCTTCAACCTTTTTCTCCTTCTTCTCATTCTCTACTACTTCCGATGGCGGTAATACTAGCGTTGTTGGCTGAAAATTTCAGAAAAATACTTTTCTGTCAAAAAAAATCGAAAACTCTTCAAAAATACCTCCAAATTCGAAGTTGCGTCTAATTCTTTCGCCAGTTTCTCCAAACCCGTGCCAGGAATCGAGGATGAAGAAGAAGAAGCAGCTTCTACTGTATTTTCCCTCGAAAATCTCAATTTTTCAACACTTTCAATCAAATTCTCCAACACCGATTTGATCACGCCCTTGATTTCCGAGTCCGGCGACGTTGGTGGTAGCGGAATCGAGTTTATCTGGAAAATTTCATCTCAAATTTTTGAAATTCGATTTTTTCGCACAGATCAAGATTTACACATGGGATTTTGATGATTTTTGTACCAAACGATAGAAAATTCAACGTAGATTCAAAAAAACACTTGAAATTTTGAATTTACCTCTATTTTTAAAGATTTTTAAGCTCATTTTGATGCTTTGAAAAATGTTAAATTTTAAAAAATATGGAAAAATCAAAATGTTAATGAAAAACACTCTTTAATAAACTCACTAAAATTTTGGAACAGTCAAAATTTATTTTAAAAAATTATTTTCAACAAAAAATGTTAAAAAGCTAATTCTTTATTATTAAAACTTTTTTTAAAAACTAGTTTTTTCTTGAAAAAAACTGAAACAATGAAATTAAAAAAAAACAACTGAAAAACGCTGAAACTGACTGAAAAACGCAGTAAAATTGAAATTCTTAGGAATTAAAGAATACGCCAAAGCCTTTTCAAAATTATATTAAATTTTTGGAAAATTTGAAAAATGACTTTTTTTTAATTAAAAAATTTCTAATTTTTCTTTAAAATGTATTGTTTCAAAAACAAATTTTATAAGTTTTAAATTCAATATATTTATAAATGTTATTTTTTTCGTTTAAAAAATCTGAAACTGTGAAAAATTACACATTTCAGAAGGGGAAGGGTTTTTCTTTAGGCCTTTTGTGGCACATTTGCACCAACGTGAAGCTAGGATCCTGATATTTTGCATGGGGGGTATCAAGCTCCCTCTTAGAAAAAAAAATACATAATTTATTTGACCACGCCCCCCTTTGACCTAGTGAAAAAAATCCGGGTGGTCCCAAAATCGAAATTTTTAGTTTTAAAGATAAAGTCAAAATCTCTTCGGGAATGGATTACCCACACATTTTTGAGTATTTTTCATGTTGGCACCTAATTTCGAGCTCGTCGACATTATGCCGAAAATTTGATTTTTCTGAAAAAGTGGTCCAATTTTTCCAGTTTTTCCCATTTTTCGATATGACGATGTACTTGGCCCCGAATGGAAATATAGAAATTTTTAATCCTTACGATGTTTGTCATCAAATTCCATGTTGACTTAGCGGATTGTCTGTAACCTTTTTGGGGTTTCATGGCAAAATAGGCGAGATTTTAACTAAATTCCAAAGGGTCCCCCCACATGGAAAATTTTTTCAATTAGCAAATTTTTTCCAGTACATTCCTATATATCTCATAAAAAACTAATATTTTCTTACATTCCATATTTTTTCCCATTTTCAGAGCCTAATTTCTGAAGTCTCAACACTAAAAATGTGTTTTTTTTGAAATTCAAAATTTTTACCGTTTCAGACATTTTTAACGCCGTAAATTAAAAATTGTAAAAATATTCCATATATATTAATTACTGGAAATAATCCAAAACCCGCAGCAAAAAATTTTCTAAATAATTCCAGATAATAAACTGCAATTTTTTGTTTTAAAAATCGATTTTTTTCTCTAAATTTTTACTGTTATAAAATTTTACCAGTAAAATTCCGTGTTTATTTTGTTCAATAAGATATATTGACTGTAATCAAATAAAAAAACAATATTTTCAAAATATATTTAAAAACAGCGTGCTATTCTTGACGTAATTCCGGAAAAAATCCAAAAACCCAAAAAAATCTTGTTTTTTAGCCAAATTTTCACGGTTTCAGATTTTTTCGAGTAAATCTAAGGTGCCAGCCTTTTCAATATTCTTTTTTTTGAAACAGTAAAGTTTTAAAGCTAATTAGAAACTTTTAATTTGAATCATTCCATTTTTTTTGGCCGTTCGCATTTTTTTTTTGAAAACTATGGCAACTTTGACAAATTCTTCAGAATTGCAATTTAAAATCATTTTCAGCGTTTGTAAGCCGGAATACTTAAAAACTTCTTAAAAATATAGCTTTTTTTCTGAAATTTTCACAGTTTCAAAATTTTTAAAAATTTCTGCTTCAAAATTAGCTCTGTTTCAAATAATGAAATTCCTGCAATTCCAGATTGGCAATATATGTCGAAAATAATCGAAAAATCCTGGTAAAAATTAGATTTTCTAATTTTTTTTGCTAAAAAATTGAAAATTTCCGCCTTTTCCAGATTTTTGACGAAAAAACGTACACTTACATTCAATTTCTCAACCATTTCTTCATCCAACTTCTCATCTTTCACCTCCTCTTTAAACACTCCAGTCTCGTTGTCAATCGGACCTGGAAAACAGCAATTTTCAAGTCAAAAATTTAAGATTTTTGTATTAAAACAAAAAAACTCACTCATCGATCTAGTAACCCGAAACGATGTCGGCGACGAAAAATCCGACGGAAAATTCGATAAAGTCGACGACGCTTCTGAGCATTTCGTCTGCAAACTGGGCGCCAAAATCAATGGATTTTCAGCTTTTTCAGCCTTCTTTTCACATTTTTCTTGAGCTTTCGGCTTCTCCTTTTCAACAACGTGATTTTCAGCTTTTTCAGCCTTTTCCTCCACCTTCTTCTCCACTTCCTTCTCCTGCACCAATATCGCATTTTCAGCATGAATAGGATTTTCAGCAATTTCAGATTTTTGAGCAATTTCAGCACTCTCTTCATCCTTCTCCTTCTTCGTATCATCCGCTTTTTTCTCCTCAATTACAATCGGAATTTCCACTTGAATTCTTGATTTCCGGCCAACTTTTTGAGGTTTCTGGAAAAAACAGCCATTATTTGGAAAAAAGGAACAAGACGCGAATTTCACAAAATTTTGTCGATTGAAATCATATTTTTAATTCCAAATCTTTTCTTTCAAAACCCAAAAATTTTAAAAATAATTTTTTAAATCCAAAAACAAATCCTGAAACCATAATTTTTGTTGAGTTGTTCAAATTAAATTTTTTCCAAATAATTTCAAAGTTACACCCAATAACTATGATTCTAGCGTTGAATTTAAACAAAACGGATCAAAAATAAGAAAAAAAAAAGACTACCGTCCGATCAGCCTACTTCCCATAATAGGAAAGATCTTCTCGAGCATCATCACCAGAAGATGCAAAAAGACACTTGAGTACTATCTTGAAGAAACGCAAGCTGGTTTTCGGAAAGGAAGAAGCTGCGCCGACAACATCCAATTGATAAGTCAACTTTTCGAAAAGTGCAATTCAATATTCCACTGATCTGCGTTTTATCGACTATTCCACAGCATTTGACAAAGTCCAACAATCGTCAGTTATCGGAAGTCTCAACGATGCAGGAATCCCGAATTACATCAAAAACGCGTTCGAGTCCATGATGTCAAAAAGCTCAACAATGATAGAAGTCCACGGTGAAAAATTGGAAGTGGAAATCTGTTGCGGAGTGAGACAAGGGGACTGTGCGTCACCAACGCTATTCTGCACGACACTCCAGAAAATCCTTCGAGAATGTGACACCGAATATGAAGGAGAAGGGATCGAGATAGACGGCACAAAAATCCGAAGATGCGAATTCGCCGACGACGTCGTTCTCATTGGGAGTTCCGATCAAGACTTGGAAAAGAGACTAGAAATTCTTGAAAATATCAGCACCAAACATGGACTCCAAATTAATGTGTCGAAAACCGTACTCTTGAAAAATTCTGCAGCAGGAACAGATTCGATAAAATGTAAGAACGGTATTTTAAACGTCTCGGAAGGGTGCAGATATCTCGGGAGATGGATCGACTCGCGAGGAAATATTGAAGAAGAAATAGGGAGGAGAATAAAATGTGCATGGGCGGCGTTCAACTCGATCAAACCAATGTTCGAAAAGATGGAAGTGCGGAATAAAATAACACTTTTCAAACAGAACATACTCCCCGCTCTAACATATGCTTCCGAAACATGGACCATGAACACCGAGAACATCAGAAGAATTGAAAGAACAATAGAAGGAATCAAATTTGCCGCAGGAATCCAAAGTTGGAACTTCAATGTACAAAAATTCATAATAGGGAAGAAGCTCGCATGGGCTGGCCACTTAGCACGTCGGAACAATGAAAACCTAGCGAAAATTTGTACAGAGTGGGATCCACGAGTAGGGACAAGGAAAAGAGGTCGCCCGAAGAAAAAATGGATCGAAGATGTGACGGAGAAGCTGAAAGTGTTCACTGATTCCAGAGCAATGACAGGAGAGATAGTAAGCAACCGAAGAAGAAGAGGGTACACCGTCGCAAAACAGACCTGGTCTACCATCGCAAGGGAAAGCCGCATAGTATGGAAAGAATTTGTCCGCAGCTGCAACAGCTAGAAACAACGGACTCCAAAGTAAAGTTCAAAGTAAGTATAAGAGTAATTTTAATTTTTCTTCGAAATATTGTTTTTTTATTCCAAATTTTGAAACCGTAATTTTCCGAATTTTTGGTAATAAACCTAAATTTCTAAATTTGCAGGTCTCTAATCATATAAAAATCCAATTTTTCAAACAAAATCGTATCAAAAGAAAGGAAAATTTTGAAATTTCTTCAAAAACCCTATTTGAAACAGTAATTTTTCAAATTTTTCAAAAATAATTTTAAATTTCTATATTTTCGGGCATTTCTAAATTAGAAATTCTAATCATATATTAAATAGTTGTTTACAAAATCTGTTATATAAACGTGAAAAACCTCTGTCAAAAAAATCGACACGTCACGCGTGAGGGCAATGGAAAGGGTTGCGTTGCGTTGTCTTATTATCCCTCACCATACACTATTTCGCAAAATAGGGAACTTCACGTTTATGAAGCCGAATTTGTGAGACAATAATAAATATACTGTGTTTTTCACCTTCTTTAAATTACATACATTTTTGCAATTTCCATTTGTAAACGTTGAAGGAGTAATTTTTCTTTGAAATATATTTTTTTAATTCCAAATTTTGAAACCGTAGTTTTCCGAATTTTTGGTAATAAACCTAAATTACTAAATTTTCAGTTCTCTGTCATATAAAATACATAGTTTTAAAGCAAAATCTTATATAAACAACAAATAACAGAAACGTTTGAAATTTCTTCAAAAACCCTATCTGAAACAGCAATTTTTTGAAATATTCTTAAAAATTCAAAATTTTCCAAAGAACCCACCACTTTTACCGGTTTTTCACTCCCCTCTCTCGATTTCGATTTCTTTCCCTCTTCAAAAACCACCAATTTCACTTCTTCTTCTTCTTCTTCCTCTCCTTCCTCCACCTTAATTTCTGCTCTCCTCTCAATCAATAAATCAATCGGCTCTTTCGACCAAATCGTTTTCGACGACACCGAAAACGCGTCCCTTTCTTGCGGCGAATCAAACGAATAATCATACATTATCATCACTAGAAATTCCAGCCGTTTCGGCGGTATATAGCACCGATAAACCGATCCTTGATCCACTGATCCTCTCATCGAACACATTATCACGTGTCGAAGTGGTTCGGAAATTTCAAATCGATGTGCTGGTAGTGGTGGTGGAGCTCTGAAATTATGGAAAATTAAGAAAATTTCAGATATTTTATTTAAAAATAATAATTTTGAGCAAATTTTTCAAAATTTTTTTGAAAATCCCGTTGAAACAGTAAATTTTTAAAACTAAAACCTTCAATTTCAGAAATTCTGAAAAAACCTTTTTTAAAACCTCAAATTTCAGCCATTTCTAGAATTCAAAACCTCATTAAAACTGGATCATTTTTAAATTTTCCAGTTTTTCAAAAAATTGTTAACAGCATATGCAGCAAAATAGAAACTAATAAAAACCTGAGTTAAAAAACTGAAACAGAAGATTTTGGGGGAAAAATTTCAGATTTTCAGAAAAAACTAAGAATCAAATTTATTAATTGTTTTCGTCTGAAAATTTGAGAAATGATACTAAAACCTTCAAAATTTAATGAATTTTCAGAAATGATTTTTAATATCTTATTCAAAACGTCAAATTTCAGCCATTTCGAGAAAAACCAGACCTCTGAAAATTGGATCATTTCGTTTTTTAAATTCGAGTTTTCACGGTTATAACAATAAAGTTAAGCTAATAAAAACCTGAGTTATAAATCTGAAACAGAAAATTTTGAAAAAAATGTATTTTAAAAATAAGTCGAATCCCCAAAAGCTTCCAAATTTCTAGAGAAATATTTAAAAATTAAGAAATTCCAATTTTTTCTCGAAAAAAATGTTGGTTTCTTTCAATTGTTGTTGAAATACTTTTCATCCACAAAAAATCTTTGGAAATAATTTTAACACGCTTTTCAAGATTATACACTTCTAAAAATCAAATTTGTTAATTTTTTTCGTCTGAAAATTTGAGAAATTCTTATTTTTTTGGAAAAAAATTTCCGTTTCAATTGTTTATGAAATATTTTTCTATCCACAATTTCAATGATCCAGACCAGCCTCGAATTTTAGGTTAATTTTCTGCAATTTCAATTTTATATAGCCATTTTTTGAAGCCATTTGAAATTTGTTTTTTTTTTGCGAAAAACCTAGTAAACTGAGACAATTCGAAAATTTTGAGGTATTTCAAAAAAAAGGGGAAAAAACTACAGTTTCAAAAATTACTGACTTTTCACCCATTTCAAAATAATCACTACTACAATAAATAAGTCTCTAAAAATTGCTGAACTACAGAAACAAGTTACTGAGCAGGTAAACGCTATAAATATCCACAAAAAAAGCAGATAAAATGGTAAAATTTTAAGAAATAACATTTTTACTCGAATTTCTTAAAATCTTGAATTTTTTTAAATTTACAAAAATTACAAAAAATTTATAATAAAAGTTTACAAAAATTTCGAATTTCTTCAAAAATTTAAAAAAATTGAAGCTCGGTAGAATTTTAATAAATTCAATTTTACCCCAAATTTCTGAAAATCTTTGAAAATCCTTTCAAAAATTTCAAATTTCTTTTAAAAAATAATGAAAAACTGATTTTTAAAATTAAATTTACAGTTTCAGGGCTTTCAAAAAATTTCGCTTAATTTTTCCAAGGTTATTAGTAGCAACTAGAAATTTTTTGCAAAAAAATTACCGTTTCCAACAATGCTTCAATATTTTAAATTTCTGTTTAAAAAATCAATGGGATACTCCGAATCTTGCGGCCAAAATGATTAAAAAAATAGCAAAACAACCCCCCCCCCCCCAAAAAAAACCAAACCTCGCATAAAACATCTCCGTCGCCAGCGAACTAAACCTCCTCCGATACTGTTCATTCCCATAACCATGTGCCACCAGTTGCTGATCACAATCCGCCAAAAGCCTTCTCCTTCCTCGCACTTCCTTCTCTTTCGGATTCGGCCGATACGAGTCAATACTCCCGCCACGAACGTCTTCAAAAATGTTTAGCGCGTGCCATGTTCTGTTGATGATTTCTGCAAAAAACCGGGGAGTTTTTGACAAAAACCATTGAAAATGGCGAATTTTCAAAAATTCCTAGAAATCTTGTCTTTTCTAATTTTAAAAAATTTTCAAAAACGTCTGAAAATTAAAAAATATATATTTGAATCCATAATTTCTAAGAAGAAAATTTCAAAATTTTCTCGAATTTTTTATAAAAGTCGAAAATTTGAAACATGAGGTATTTATTTTTCCCTTCATTTATTTTTCCCATCTTAGGTATTTATTTTTCCCAGCTACCTACTTTGGGTGACTACCAAACTTGTAAACTACACTTGTTCCAGGGGTTGTTAGGTAAAATAGGGAAAAAGGGTACCAAATAGACCTTTCCAGTTTTTTCCAAAAAAAAAAATGCCGTTTCAAAAAATATATTTTAAAAATATTCAAAAACAATCGGACAGTATTTGAATTTCATTAAACAAATTAAAGACATTTTTCTGAAAATTCAACCAAAAATTAAATACTGTAGAAACAAACCGATTCCAAACGCGCTCTACTGACAAACCTTGATTTTTTGGAGTGTTCCGGTACACGGACAAAAAACATATTTTTCATAAATGGTCCAATAGATACCAAAAATGCATTTATGATTCAAAAATAATATTTTCAATACGTACGGACACGGAAAAGGCCATACAAACTTGCGAAAACAGTGGTGCGCGTTTGGAATCGTTCAACTTGAACTTGAACGGACAGTAAATCACACATTTTTAGAAGCAATGTTAAAAATCTGTAAATTTTTAGTTCTTTTTAAATTTCAAGATTTTTCTAACCTCTAATAATTGAAATTTCCCCGGAAATTAAAAATTGCTGTTTCAGAAAAAATTTATACTTTTTTTTTCTTGAAAAGTGCTCAGATCAAATTCTTCCATTTTTTCCAATTTTTTCGCAGATAGGTACCCTGTGGAAAACAGTCCTTTTTATATACCCAATTTTTAAATTTCTAGTCAAAATATTATGTAAAAAACAAAGGTAACGTGGCTTGTTTAAAGTGTTTGTTTATTGATTTTCAATTTTTGTTTTAATCTATTCAGAAACACCTATTATTAATGAATTTGCCAAAAAAAAAATTTTTTTGCTCAAAATGAAGCATTTGAACTGAATTTTTTTGTTGATTCCATTAATAATAGGTGATTCTGAGTCGATTAAAACAAAAATTGAAAATCAGTAAACAAACACTTTAAACGATGTATTTTAAGCACCCCTGAAAACGTTTAGAAATGTTTTAAAAAGTTTTGAAACCGAATTTTTTTGTGCTTTTTTTCAATTATTAATGTTTTTTGCCTTCAAATTGTTTAGAAAATAAAATCAACAAAATAAAATTGACGAAATAACCAAAACTTTAAAAAAAATTTAAATTTTTCTGCAATTTTCAGAAATTTTTCAAAAAAAAAACTGAAATGTTATGTAAAAATATAAAATTTTCGATTTGCACTTTCAAATAAAGTCTGAAAAACTCGTTTTCAGTTAAAAAATACTTGAAAATCGTTAAAAATGCCATAAATTGCTAAAAAATTTCAAAGAAACTTGAAACACTTGAAATTTTTTACTTTTTTTTTGAAATTGTTTTTAGTCCTTTTTTTATGAACCTATGCAGAAACCATAAATGCTGCAAAAATTGCAAACAAATGCAAAAAATTCAATGCAGAAACTTTTTTAAAAAATGCAAGAAATGTCAAGAAATTGCAATTTTTTGCAGCCGATTTACGGAAAATCGTTGCGAGACCCTCACAACTTTCACAGGTGTGCGTCCAAAAATCCGGTCAAGAGCCGTTTTCATTGATGGTCTCGCAACGATTACCGTATTTTTCCCGTAAATCGGCTGCAAAAAATTGCAATTTCTTGACATTTCTTGCAATTTTTTGCAAGTTTCTGCATTGAATTTTTTGCATTTGTTTGCAATTTTTTGCAGCATTTATGGTTTCTGCATAGGTCCATTAGAAATTAAATTATTCAACAAACATTACTTTTTTTCTTGAATTTTGAATAATAATTGTCAAATATATATTCTTCGTTTAATCAATTTTGTTTTAAAAATGCTCAAAATACCAATTATTTATAAGTAAACCGTTTTACTCTATTTGTGCATTATTGTTACCAAGTACCAAAAAACTGGTTGAAAATTTTCAAAAAAAAATGAAACGGAAATTTTTTTTTGTGATTTTTTTGCAAAACTTAATATTTTTCGACATCTCGAACTTTTTATATTCAAAGAAATTGGCAATTTTGATTGATTTTGATTTATAAATCTGAAATTCGACATTTTCAGACAATAAGACGCTTTTTTCTACAATATTTCTGAAATTAAGAAAAACAAAATTATTTTAAGAAACTTAGGGAATTCGGAGAGCTCAGAAATGAGTTTCAGATGATAAAATCTACCAATTTATTGCAAAAAAAATGTTTTAAGTCGAAAAAATAAAAAAAAACTCTGATCAAAATTCCATAAAAATTCAAAAATCGAATATGGCCGAAAAAATGCAATTTGGGTTTCTAGGCCATATATGGAAAAACACGGAAACATGACCCAGAAACCTTGGGAAGCTTTGGAAATCTCGATTTTTCATAAGGAAATTTTATAATGAAAATTCTGATTAAGAAAAACAAAAATATGGCCTAGAAACCCAAATTACATTTCTTCGGTCATTTCCCATATTCCATTTTTGAAAAAAAAATCATTTTTATCGGTTTTTTAAAGCTTTTTCGATTTAAAAATGTTTTTTGCTATTGTCAAGATAATAACTCCTGGCCGCTCGTTTTGCGGAGTGTCGTTGGGAATTTACTCGCAGCGCGACCGCAACGCGCTCAAATTCAAATTTCTCAGTTGGTCTTGCGTGTAGCGGTCGCGTTGCGAGGAAATTCCCAACGACACTCCGCAAAACAAGCGGCCAGAATTTATTATCTTGACAATATCAATAGGTAGATTATCATATTCTTATTCGCCTGAAACCCATTTCGGCCCCCCCCCCCCCCCCCGTTAAAGAACATTTTGAACATTTTCAAAAAAACTTCGAAATCACCATTTTTTGTATTTTTTTTTACAAAAAAATTATTTTTAATCAAAAAAGGTCCTTTTTCCAAGATTTTCATCAAAATTCTCATTTTT
Organism: Caenorhabditis virilis; assembly: GCA_964036255.1. NCBI lineage: Eukaryota > Metazoa > Nematoda > Chromadorea > Rhabditida > Rhabditidae > Caenorhabditis > Caenorhabditis virilis. The sequence goes on along the minus strand of OZ038417.1, from coordinate 16,684,576 downwards.
TCCCCAAATTTAAAATCTCAAAAAAACATCTCTCAACTCTTACCATCCTCCAGCGTAAAATCCGCAATCAGCACATTCTTCGCTTTGATCGTATCACTAATCGCCGTCAGCTCTTTCATATTCTGAAGCGACGCCTCGTCCGGACACCAACTCGCTCGTTCTTTTTGAAGTTCAGCTGAAAAAATACGTTTTTAATGTATTTTAAAATTTTTTTAAAAATTACTGTTTCATCAAACAATTATCGGAATAACTTCTACAGTACCGCCATTTGTAAAGAATTATCATTTTTTTAAAAATAAGCTGAAACCGATTTTTTTTTGAAAAACAGAAATGACTAAAATTTGTATCATTTAGCAAAGTTAAATTTTATTTTTGTCAACTCAAATATTCTTGATCATGCAAGTTGGTTTTTGACCTAACCAGAAAATCTAAATCTCTCACAAAGTCATGCTATTTTTACCTGCAAGCGGTTGCGCTGCGGTCTTTTAATAGAAAATGGATGATCCAAAAATTTTAAGTTGACAATAAAAAATGGTCATTTGGACCATTTTCAAAACTGTTTTTTGGAAATTTCAAAAAAAAAACTGTTTCAAAATATTTTCACCACATTTCGGGTACTTTCTGATGAGGGAATTATTTTTCATTTTCAATAAAATCACAACAATCCTGATTATTCAAGCTTCAAATTCAATGGAAATTAAATGCATTTTTTTAAAAGATTTTTCGAGAAAAAAATTAACTGAAACCGAAAAAAACAGTTTTTTTTCAAAAATCCTCAAAATTATCATAAATTCTAAAATAAAAATAGTGAAATGTACAACGTTTGTTTTAGATAAAGTAAATTAATTTTAAAAATGAAAATTTAGAGCATTGTCAATGCAAAATTTAACAATTTCTGAAAAAAAACGTTTTACATTTTAAAATTGACGCTAAAAATTCAATTTTTCTGGATTAATGGGTTCTTCATGTACCAGTAATCAAGTTTTCTTGCGAAAAATTAGTAAAAAAATTTAAATTACTGTTTCAAAAACAACAATAACAACAAAAAACCGTTCAAACTTATTATTTTCGATCATTCTTAATTCTTCTAAAGCTTCTGAAGCTAAAGCTTTTTAAAATCAAAAATTTCCAAATTATTTCAGTTTTTCGTCCAGATTTTCAAAAAAATTAAAAAAACGATTTCAGATAATAGGAAATTACAAGATAAAAAAACATTTCAAAACTTTAGGATTTTACTGGAATTGAGACTATAAACAAGGACATAAAGAATGAAAAAAGTTCAAAATTTCAAAATACTTTAAAAAGGTCAGTTTTTGGCTGAAAAAAATGACACAGAAAAGAACAAACAAAAATCGCTGAAAGTCAAATATTGGAAAGTTATATATTTTTTAATTATTCAAAAAAATCTAGAACCGAAATGTTTTTTTGCTGAAAAATCCGAAAAATCGAAAAAAAAAATTGTTTGTGTTATTGTCAACTCAATTATTCTTGATCATTGCGTTCGGAAGGCTGCTCAACCTCACAGCCGCTCCGCACGCACGCGACGCGGCTGCCGACACTCACACACACTGGAAAATGTGAAAAATTCATTTTCCCGCCAATATTTCAGTGTGTTGAGTGGGAGACCACCGCGTCGCGTGCGTGCGAAGCGGCTGTGAGGTTGAGCAGCCTTCCGAACGCAATGATCAAGAATAATTGAGTTGACAATAGAGAAAGTAAATTTTCAAAAAATAAAAACATGGAAATTTGGAGCATGGTCAATACAAAATTCAATCATTTTTGAAAAAAGTTTAAAATTTTAAAATTTAAGCTAAAAATGAATTTTTTTCAAAATTTTCAAAAAAAAAAACACTTCTTCAAAATATTATAACCGCATTTTGGGTTTAAAAAATGTACTGTTCCCAACAATAACAAAAAAATCTTTCACAAAGAAAAGATAATGATGAACAAGAAAAACTAGAATGATCATCATAAGAAAAAAATCCGAAACCGAAAATGTTTTTTTTGAAAAATCCGAAAAAATATCATAATTTCGAAAATAGAAATACAGCAATCTGGGAGGTTTAAAATTAGAAAAATTTAGAAACGGTAAATTTTTAAAAATTACGTAATACAATAACTTAAAAATTATGCTATTCTCAACTCAATTATTCTTGATCATTGCATTCAGAAGGCTGCTCAACCTCACAGCCACTCCGCACGCACGCGACGCGGCTGCCGACACTCACACATACTGGAAAATTTGAAAAATTCATTTTCCCGCCAATATTTCAGTGTGTTGAGTGGGAGGTCATCGCGTCGCGTGCGTGCGGAGCGGCTGTGAGGTTGAGCAGCCTTCCGAACGCAATGATCAAGAATAATTGAGTTGACAATAAAAATTCCTCTTTTTTTCACAATTTCAAAAAAATACCGTTTCAAAATATTTTCACCATTTCTCTGGTATTTTTGAATTAATATCTGTCTGTAATATAGCGAGACAACTGTTCGGTTAACTGTTAAAAATAACCTGTTTGAACAGGTTAACAGGTTAACAGCTTAACTTGTTAAAGTTGTTAACCTGTTAAACAGGTTAACAGGTTGAACAGGTTAAGGTTGTTAACAGCTAATTCCTAACAGTTGTCTCGCTATAGTCTGTAAATAATTTTTTTCAAAAATCAAGAAAAAAAAACTGTTTCACGAAAATAATAAAACATTTTTTGAACAATTTAACACAATTATTGTATTACAATTTCCGAAAATATCACAAAATCTAAATAGTCCTCAAATGCTAAAACAGGAATCGGTATATATTCTCTGTCAAATTTGACGTTTTTTTTTTAATTTCATATTTTTGGCAAAAATTTCAGAAAAATAGCTCCACGGAATCTTTTTTTTGAAAAATTACTGTTTCGAAAAATTACAAAAACATTATAAAACAATTTCTGAAAATTATTAATAGGTTGAAGGGTTGCTTGTGTTTCATATGACATGTTTTCACTTAAAATATCTTCAATCGGATGCTCCCCCCGGATAAGTAAACCATTTTCACGCCACATTATAATCAATATTCAACAGTTTTTTGTGGATTGATGTTTTAAAAGTAAATTTCCGAAAAAGCTTAAAAAAATTACTGGTACCTTGTAGACAAGAATATGATCTTTCCAATCTCCCATTCAAAACCATTATCCTTAGCTCGCATACTTCCCTTGTGAGCAGGCTTGGTCGGAAAAAACGTTTCCGAAAATCGGAAATGAACATTTTTTCGGAAAATTTCGGAAAATTCGTTAATATCATGAAATTTTTTGTTTCTAATGCATATTCATTGATTACTTTGTTAAATAAAAAGATGAATTAGTATTGTCAACTCAATTATTCTTGATCATTGCGTTATGGGAGGCTGCTCAACCTCACAGACGCTCTGCACGCACGCGACGCGGCTGCCGACACTCAACACAGTGAAAAATTTGAATAATTAATTTTCCCGAGAATTTTTCCGTATGTTGAGTGTTGGCAGCCGCGTGCGTGCGTGCGGAGCGTCTATGAGGTTGTGCAGCCCACATAACGTAATGAACGAGAATTTTTGAGTTGACAATAGTACAGGGTAATTTCTCTTGAAAACATACATTTTAAAATTGAAAACATTGGATAACCGATGTTTTTCCTATTTTTTTCTCGGAAAATTTCGGGAAATCGAAAACTTCGGGAAAAAATCGAAAATTCGGGAAAAAGTCGGAAAATCGAAATTTCCGTATTCCTATTCCAACCAAGCCTGCTTGTGAGTCAAATTTTCCGAAAATATCTAAAAAAATCCTCAAATTCCAACAGGAAACGGTATTTTTTCATATTTTTGCCAAAAATTTCAGAAAAATTGCTCCGCGGGACCTTTTTTTTTCGAAAAATTATGAAAAATTAATGTTTCAAAAACATCATAGAGCATTTTCTGAGAATTCTTAAAACCTAATTGAATTAGTCGTTGTGCGTTTCACATGAAAATATATTTTTAGTTAAAACATGTAGTTTTTTCATTAAAAAATATGTTTCCGGATGCTCCCCCCGGATAAGTAAGCCATTTTAAGGTCACATTTTATTCAATTTCAACAGTTTTTTGTGGATTGATGTTTTAAAAGCAAATTTCCAAAAAAAGGAAAAAATTACTGTTTTAAACCAAAAAAACTATTAATACAAATTTTTTTTTTCGATTTTCCACTTAAATTCGGCCACTTTTATATAGAAATGTTTAGAAAATCTGGAAATTGAATTTGTTTTTAATTATGGGGAGTAATGTTCACAAAATTCAAAAAAACCCCTCAAATGCCAAAATATTGAATATTGATTTTTTTTAAAATTCAATAACTTCATGGTCAAAACATTTTTTTGGCAAAAATTTCAGAAAATTCAGCGTAATCGTATTTTTTTAAATTGAAAAATTACTGTTCCACAAAAAATATGTTTTTTTAAAAAACTTTTCGAAACCCATTATTTTCATTATAGTCCTCTCACAAAATCGGTTGCATAACGGAGGGCTTCCCTCTGCTGCGAGAGAGTGTTATTTGGCGAGAGGTAGTTGTCTGCGTATCTCCCCCTCGTTATGTTTCGCCTGCGAGCGTGTCGGTTTTTTAGAGCGCACTTGCTCGTTTATAAAGCCGAATTTGTGAGCAGCTAATACTAAAAGTCATGAATGCGCCAAGTCATTAAATTAACATTTCTAGACACATTTTTCGACCAAAAACCCGAATTTTTAAATTTTTTTAAAGCAAAAATTAACTGTCTTAATTTCTAGCTTAGTATACCAAATCTGTTTCGAAAAATTACAAAAACATTATAAAACAATTTCTGAAAATTATTAAAAGGTTAAAGGGTTGCTTGTGTTTCATATGACATGTTTTCACTTAAAATATCTTCAATCGGATGCTCCCCCCGGATAAGTAAACCATTTTCAGGCTACATATAATCAATATTCAACAGTTTTTTTGTGGATTGATATTTTAAAAGCAAAATTTCCCAAAAAAACTAAAAAAAAAATACTGTTTTAAACCAAAAACTATTAATAAAATTTTTTTTCAATTTTTCACTTAAATTCGGTCATTTTTATATAAAAATGGTTGTAAAATCTAGAAATTGAATTTTTTTTTAATTATGGGGGTTAATTTTCACAAAATTCATTAAAAAACCCTCAAACGCCAAAATATCGAATATTAATTCTTTTTAAATTCAATAACTTCATGGACAAACCATTTTCTGGCAAAAATTCCAGAAAATTCAGCTTAATCGTATTTTTTTCGTTGAAAAATCACAGTTTCACAAAAAATATTTTTTAAAACTTTTCGAAGCCCATTTACTAATCTCCACAGCGTCCAATCATTAAATTAACATTTCTAGACACATTTTTCGATAAAAAAAACCCGGCTTTTTAAATTTTTTTAGAACAAAAATTAATTTTCTTAATTTCCAGCTTGGTATACCACATTTTTTTTCAATTTCAATAAAAAAACGGTTCCAGAAGCATTTCTTCAAAATTCCACATTTTCCGATGTTCCCGGCTTCGGAAAAAAAGCCTGTTTCGACCATTTTTCTATTTTTAATGCTCCCACTCATTAAAACCCCAATTTCCTCACCATTTTTCCCCATAATCGACGCCAAAACCTCCTCCTCCGTCATCGGAATACTTCTCCGCTCATCCGTTTCATTCAACTCCTCATCATCCGTTATCTCCTCTCTTCCAACCGTCTCCTTCTTTGGCGGTTTTTGTGCAAAAACAAAATTATACCCCTGCTCCAGCGTTTTATACTTCATCTGACTTGCCGCCGGTTTCGGCCTTCCTCTCGCCATTTTCCTCGAAACTGCCGGTGTTTTAAAAACCAAAAATTGCGAAATAACCGCTTTTTTCGGTATAGTTTGGCTGAAAAATCCAAATTTTCAACTTATTTTCATTCCTAAAGCTCATATTCAAACCTTTCAACAATTTCCGAAGTACTCGCCTCACTCTCAAAACTATAAGGTGTTATCAAGTGGCCATTTCGTTGGTCCAATTTCAAAAATCTCTTGGCAATGTCAATTTTTCGAATATTTTTCGCCTCGGCAACAAATTCCTTCCAAAGTGCCTTCTTATCCAGTTTCCGTTTCGTTATATTCTCATCCCACAGTGATTTCCGTTTCGATTGTACCATTATTCGACCACCTGTTGTGTTATCCTGCAAAAAATCGATAAATAAGGGATTTTTCAATTTCTGGGAGCTCCCGCAATCAATTTATCGTTAAAAAATCAAGATATTTCCAATTTTCAACTTCCGGGAGCTCCCGCAATCAATTCAAAGGTAAAAATCTAAAAAATTTGTTTTTTTTTCGATTTCCAGAAAATTTATGAAATTTCTGAAATACTTCAGATTTTCGAAACTTTCGAAAAATCACCTGTTTCAAAAAATTTTCAATTAATTTTTAAAAATTCGTTTTTTCATTTTTTTTTTCTCAATATACTTTTTAAAATGTTTGAAACCCATTTTCGGCGATTTAACGTCATTTATATTCTCTGTAATGCCCTTCTTTAAACCATTTTTTGAAAATTAAAATTTAATAAATACCAAAATTAATAATTTAAGCTTCAAAATCTGAAAATAAAGGCTTTAAAACAATTTCTCTATTTTCTAAACTTAAAACGCATATTTTTGGCTAAACTATTCTTTAAAAAAAGAGCAAAAATTGAAAAAACTATAATTTTTCTACTCGAAAACTCAATTTTCAAGCTAACCTTTCAAATTGTGGCTTAAAATCTCGAATTCTACACCATTTTGAACAATACGCTTAATTTTCAGACTAATATTCTTGAATTTTTAGAAGCATTGGTAGATAATTGTTTTCCTTTCAAAATTGAGCAATTACCATGATTTTTGCACCAAAATTATCAAAAAATCTGAAATTTTCAGAAAATATAAGCCTGTTATGGTTAAAATTAAAAATCAACTGAAAATCATGAACAAAAAACCGAAAAAATATCAATATTTTCAAATTCCAATACTCTTGCTCAAATTTTACCCATCTTTATCCATATTTTATATCAGAAAAGCGCAGATTTTCCGAAAATTCAAAAAAAATATGAATTAGTGTTTTTTATTGTAATTTTTGTCAAAAAAGATATGCAAAAATCCGAAAAATCAATCGAAAAACTCAATTTTTGTTAATGAAAATATCTTGAACAATTTTTGAAACACGTTTTTTTTAAAATATTTTAATTCGAAAACATTAAAACTAAAATTTTCAAAAAACAAAGAAAAATGTTTGATAATCATAAAAAAATCCAGGAAATTTATACAGTTTTCAATTTTTAAAAAACAGTTTTAATATTTTTTTCCTAAAAACGTAACTTTTTTGATTACTTAAAGGGATATGTAGCCACATTTAAATAATTGTGTGTTTGCGCCAATTCTGACCGCGTTGCACGATTCACGACCGCGCCGCACGATCCGGCGCGCATTCAAATTTTGATTTTTTCAACTTTAGACCGCTGCTACGAGGCGTCTATTTATCGGTGTGATTTCGCATAAATTGCATTGTACTAATGAGAGAACGCTTTAATTTTTGAAATTAAAATCGGGTAGGGTAAAATTAAGTGAACAATTGTTTTTAAAGACAGCTGTTCAGTTAATTTGACCCTACCTGTTCTTAGTTTCAAAAATTAGAGCATTCTCTCATTAGAACAATGCAATTTATGCCAAATCACACCGATAAATACACTCTTCATAGCAGCGGTCCGAAGATGCAAAAATCAAAATTTGAATGCGCGCGTGTCCGTGCAACGCGGTCGGAATTGGCGCGAACACACAATTATTTGAATGTCTCTACATAGTTGTATTGTTTTCTCGACCTCATGTGCCCCCTATCTTAATTTCTATTTTCTGCTTTGGATTTGGATCGTATTAACTGAAACGCTGCCTTTAACTGCCCATTTTTGACATCGAATTACTCTTTTTCGTTAATTTTCTAGTCTCTTAATGAAAAATTGTGAAAAATCAGTAAAATAGCTTAAATTCGTTACTTTTCCGTGCATTTTTAATAAAATTTTTAATTTTATTGGGAAATCCAAACAAATTGAAAAAACAGAATGTTATAAACTTTGTAAAAACCTTTTTGAAACAGTTTTTTAAAATTCTTATAAAAATTTTTCCCAATTTTTTCAAATTTAATCAAAAAATTCTCGGTTTCAGAAAGTTCATATTAATTTTTTTTTAAATCCCGTACCCGGTGTTGAACTTGTTTTCGTTATTCTGAATTTTCAAAAAAAAAAACACTTCCAGGATAATTTTCCACTCAATTTCAAAATAACAACTCACAATAATGGGTTCCACATGTGCCGGACACATCCAAAGTCTCCAAGTCGGTTTAACAGCCAGCGGCGGGTCAACACAAGCCAAATGCCAGAAAAGCGGACAAAAATCGCATTTCAGCATCATAGAGTGGGGATTTGTGCTGAAATTCGGGATTTTAACAGAAATTAAAAAAAAACTGCGACTGCAACTTTAAAAAAATTATCAAAATCCGTTGAAACAGTAAAAATTAAAGTTTTTTTTCAATTTTCAAAAATTTGATTTTTTCCGTTTTTTTTTTCACAATTTCAATTATTGATTTTATAAAAACTATTCTAAACAATCTGAAAATTCCCAATAAAAAAAACCTCACGTCTCACAAAAACAACACTGCTTCCCAACAATATCCTCTCTCGCTTTTTCAATATTATCCGATGGCATTGGGATTCGTTCCTTCATATAACTTGGTGGTAGCGCGAACTGTAAAATTCATGGATTTTCAACAAAAAAAAAACGAAGAACACAAAAATTTGGTCAACTTTACCAAAAACAAATTGCAAAATGCATCAAATTTTGAAAAAAACAACTTTTTTTAAAAATTTCGGTTTCAAAATTTAATTTTTAAAAAATACCAAATTAGTTGTTATTCACTCATCTAAATTTCCAGTTTTAGTTATTTAAAAATTGCCGAAATTTCGTTTTAAAACTCCTAATTACTCGATTTTTAGGCATATTTCAAAAAAAAAAACAATTATCCTAACATTTCAGGGCTGGAAATTCAGTGAAGCCATTTGTTAAAAAGGGACTCTTCCCTTTTTGCCGTTCACAAGCTTAGGGGGCTTTTTTGTCTATTTTTTCCAGTATTTCACTTTTTTTATTCTCCAAAATTAGTTCATTTCAATCGTTCAATCATATTACTGTGTTTGTCTCGAAATTCAAATGTGAAACCGCGATTTTTTATTTTTTAAAGCAGTTTTATTGATTTTTTTGGTTTTTTTACCAAAATAATCAGGAAATATGAAATTTTCAGAAATATAAACCTTATTGGGTTTAAAAAATAAAATACTACTGAAACTAATGCTCAAAAATCGAAAAAAATTTGAAATAAAAAATTCGATTTTATAAAAATTCCAATATTTTTGGTCAGAATTGAGCCACAAATATGATTTTTGCACCAAAATAATCGTAAATCTGAAATTTTCAGAAAATATAAGCCTTAATGCGTAAAAACTATAAAATCCCTATTGTAAATCATGCCCAAAAATCAGGAAATTATCGATTTTTTTTTCAAATTCCAATATTTTTGTCAAAAATTGACTCACTGGCACGATTTTTATACCAAAATAATCAGAAAACTGAAATTTTCAGAAAATATAAGCCCTATTACGTTTAATACATAAAACTCAACTGAAAATCCTGATAAAAAATAAAAAAAATTCAAAAATTTTAAATAAAAATACAGATTTTTTCAAATTCCAATATTTTTGCCAAAAATTGAGCTATTTACATGAATTTTATACCAAAATGATCACTAAATCTGAAATTTTCAGAAACTATAAGCCTTAATGCGTAAAAACTAAAAACCCCTATTGAAAATCATGCCCAAAAATCAGGAAATGATCGATTTTTTTTTTTCAAATTCCAATATTTTTGTCAAAAATTGAGCCATTTGCATTATTTTTATACCAAAATAATCAGAAGATCTGAAATTTTCAGAAAATATAAGCTTTAGCACGTCTAAATTCTAAAATTCAACTAAACTTGTGACAAAATTGAGAAACATCAGAACTTTTTGAAATAAAAATATCGATTTTTTCAAATTCCAATATTTTTGTCAAAAATTGAGCCATTGGCACGAGTTTTACATCAAAATAATCAGTAAATCTGAAATTTTCAGAAATTATATGCCTAATCACTTCAAAATTCTAAAAATCAATTGAAAAACTTGTTTCAAACTGATAAAAAATGTTTTTTTGGAAAATTTCTACTTTTTCAAAATATAACTCGAGATTGAGCCACTGACACGATTTTTACATCAAAATAATCAGAAAAACTGGAAATTTCGGAAAATATAAGCCTTGCACGTCTAAGCACGTCTAAATTCTAAAAATCAACTAAATTTGTGAAAAAATTGAGAAAAAATATCGATTTTTACAAATTCCAATATTTTTTCTCAAAATTTAGCCATCAATCTAATTTTTATACCAAAATAATCAGAAAAGCTCAGATTTTCAGAAAATTCAACTTTTAAGGTGCCCAGGATCTGGAAAACCTGAAAAATGGGCCATTTTTGGGAAAAATTTCATTTTTTGATATATTTTTTGCCAAAAACTCACATCAACCGGATTCAGTCTCCCCAAAGCCTTTAGCAACGCATTATTCGGCCATCCAATAGGTTTTCCATTCAATTTCTCAATTTCCTTTGCATAATGATATTTAAACGCTTCTTCGTTCCGTAGTCTCTCTTTTTCAGCCTGAAATCAATCGATTTCAGCTTTTTGGGTACATTTAGACTCAAAAAACGGGAAATTTTCAGCCAAAAAGGTCAAATCTCACCCTAACCGACGGATTAGGCACAGAACTACTGGCCGATGAGCTCGGTGTTGAAAGAATCCTCAGATTCGGTGGAAGATGGGTACAACGGTTACATAGCCAGACACCGTCTGGAACGTCCTGTTCATTGATTGGCAAGCATGGAAGGTGAAACGATGCTGGGCAGCCTTCACAGCACAAAATATCGCCGCCGGTCTGGAAAATATCGATTTTTCAGTATTTTTCAAATTTTTAAGCCGAAATTTCAAAGAATTTCAAATTTTTTAACAAAAAATTGTGGAACTCTAGAAAAACTCATTTTTCACTTAGAAAATGTGATATTTTGCGTAAATTTACATTAAAAAGCGGTAAAATTTTAAAAAAAGTCGTTCAAAAACCTCATAAATCACTTTTTCCCTCAAAATTCGATAAAAAACCAGAATTTTCGAGTAGAAAATAGTCAAAATCCTTCATAATTGAAAATCCTGAAGGAAAACTACATTTTTGAAGGTTTTTGAACCAATTTTCTCATGGAAAATCTAAAAAATTAATGTAAAATTCCCGAAAATTTCGAAAAATCGATAAAAATGTAAGTAATTCGTTAATTTTAGCGGTGTGGAAGCTCTTAAAAATTTGAAAATTCAATTTTCAATGAAAAAGTATAAAATTTTCCATTCTTTGAGTAGAAAACTCATCCGAAACCTCTAAATTTGCGGAAATTATAAGAAAATCTGATTTTTTGATGATTTTTCCACCCAAAAAATGGAAATGTTTATATTTTTTCACTGAAAATTGAATTTTGAAATTTTTAAGAGTTTCCACACCTCTAAGATTAACGAATTCCTTCTATTTTTATCGATTTTTCTAGATTTTCAGGAATTTTCCATTAATTTTTTTGATTTTCACAATTGTTTCTAATTTTCCGAGAGACAATGGTTTAAAAACTTTGAAAATATAGTTTTTCTCAAGGATTTTAAATTCTGTAAGATTTAAACAATTTTCTGCTTGAAAATTCTGCCTCTAAACGAATTTTTAACGAAAAATTTTATTTTTGAGTGTTTTCAACCCGTTTTATTAATTTTTTAAAAAATTTGTTACAAAAATCATACTTTTCATCTGAAAATTGACATTTTATAATTCTAGCCCTAGCTTTGAAAAATTTTAAATTTCGATTTTCGAGGGAAAATATGAATTTTCAAAAATATAAGTCATTCGTTAATGTTAACGCTGTGTGTAGGCTGTGAAAAATTTGAAAATGCAATTTTCAATGAAAAAAAAAATTTTTTTTTCATTTTTTTGAGTAGAAAAATCATCCAACTCCGTCAAAATTGTGAAAATTACAGGTAAATGTGATTTTTTTTAAATGGTTTTACCCAAAAAATGGAAATTTTAATTTTTTTTTCGCAGAAAATTGTATTTTCAAATTTTTAGCAGCTCCTACTCCTTAAAAATTAAGGAATTACTTATATTTTTATAGTTTTCCTTAATTTTCAGAAATTTAAAATTAATTTTCTAGATTTGCACAATTTTTTGTTGATTTTCCTTGCGGATTTTCCATCCTGAACCATTTCCTTCTCGAAAATTCGGCTATTTACCGAATTTTTAACAAATAAACATATTTTTCAATCAGATTTTTGGCGAAAATTAATTTTGACGGTTTTCAACCTATGTTACTGCTTTTTTCAAATTTTTTTTACAAGAAATCATATTTTCCAACTGAAAATGGACATTTTAGGTTACTGGGCGTAGGTTACCTTCAAAATAAACAAATTATTCATATTTAATAAAAAAATCTGAATTTAAAGAATTTCCTATTAATTTCAAAGGTTTTTACAATTTTTTATTGCAAATTGTTGAATATCAGTCTGAAAATTTTTTAAAAACTGAAAATGATTTTTTTTTTAACGTTTCCGATGAAAAATCGCAGAAAACATGCCTAAAACGAAAATTATGCCCCTGGTGACGATTTTACGACGAAAAATCAATAAACCGTGATTTTTGAGACCGCGGGTTGCTTTTTATGAATTTTCTAAAGTTTTGTTTATAAAAAATATGTATTTTAAAGGCGATTTCCACAAAAAAACTTGTTTTTATCAAAAATGTTTGAAATTTTGACAAAAAAATCCATTTTTGTTCTGAAAATGTTAAATTTCTGAATTTATTGGTTTACATTTATGCTCAATATTTAGAAAATCCTTTTTCATCAAAAATTTGAAGCACTGTAGCGCTAAAACTGTCCAAGAAGTCAATTTTTCTAGAATTTTATGAAATTCTTGTTTTTTTGCAAATTTTTGGCCAAAATTTATGAGTTTACTTCATTTTTTAAATAACTTTGTTAAAATTAAGCCTAATTTCATATAATTTATATTATGGACCTATTCAGTTTGAAAAAAAAATACAAAAAATGTCGAGAAATTCAATGCAGAAATTGCAGAGAAATGCCGAGAAATGCAGAGAAATAGCAATTTCTCTGCATTTCTCGACATGTCTTTTTTTCGACCCAGACGGTCTTTTTGGGTATAAATCAGATATTTTGGGCATCTAAGGGCCATTGGGACTCACTACTGAATTTTTTGTATAATTTCCACAATCATAGACACGAAAACAAACATTTTCCATAAAATTGTTTAAAGGGACACAGATTAAATCGTTTGGGTCTCGAAGAAAACCAGTTCAAACAATGCGGAGAAATTGAAGTTTCTCTGCATTTCTCGACATTTCTCTGCAATTTCTGCATTGAATTTCTCGACATTTTTTGTATTTTTTTTTCAAACTGAATAGGTCCATTAAAAATTTCAAATTTTATCCAGAAATTGAAAATTTGAAAAATTTCGTAATTTTTTGAAAATCTGCATTTTCCAAAGAAAAATCGGTTTTTTTCCAAATTTAATAAATTCTCATCTTTTTAACATTCTTTTCAACACCTTTAAACAATTCTCCATCAACTTACATAACAAAAAGAGCAAATCTGAGCTTCGACATTCTTCCAGGCCTCGATTTCGGCCTTTTTCGCTTCATTCAACTCGCGACCTGCAAATTTTCACAAATTTTGAAATGAAAAACAAATCCCGAATTTTTCCTACGTGACGTCGTTGGCAGGTCAGCCGTCGGTGTGGCCGTAATTTTTAAAATCTCCTAAAAAAATCGATATTTTTCAAAAATTCATATATTTGCAAAAAATTACCGGCATAAGTCCATCATTTGGGTCGTATTTGAATTTTCGCTTCGATTTTGACATTGTTGATTAGTACCTGAAGAAAAATTGATTATTTTTAGGCTAGCAATTTTTTTTCGAAAAATTGGAAAAAGAAGTATTTTTTAAAACCTTCTAAATTCCGGACTAACTGAGCAAAATACATTTAAATGTATATATAGATACGTCTAAAAAATAATGTAGAATTCAATTTTTAAAAAAAATCTATCAAAAAATCCCAAAAAACCGTGAAAAACGACGAAAATAAAGGTGGTAGCGTTTGACATTTCTCTGGTGCCCTCTTCATCTCACACGCTCTCTCATCGTGTGCGATGGAGCGCGTTTGCTCCATTTCACTGGGTGAATTTCGAGGAACTGGTGCAAAAGGGGCAATTTTCATCGAAGTATGTATATAAAGAAACAGAATTTGAAAAAAATCGATAAATTCATTGAAGAGTGCGTTTTGGGTTGAATGAAGGGGGTAAATGTTACAAGTCGAGGTCGTTTTTTATGGGAATTTTGGGAAAAATGAAATTTTTGAATTGAGAAAAATGTTAAAGTTGGGTTCTCACGTGAAGTACGAGGAAAAAAGTAAAAAACTATTTTGAAAAAATGTCTTTTTAAAATCTTGAGGTTTTTGTTTTGAAGATTTTTTTAAAAACCCTGAAAAAAAGCTATTTTTTCAAAAAGAATATAGAAAAAAAGGAATTATTTGAAAAATGGTAACTGATTTATTTTGTAGGCGACTAAAAATTTTAATAAATTTCGAAGAAAATAGGCCTATTGGGAAAATTCATAAAAAATTCCGAAAACCCGAAAAAATGCTGAAAAAATTTTTGAAATGCTGAAAAAATCTGGAAATTATTTCAAAAATGCTGAAAAATCCAAAAAAAATCAGAAAATTATTTTTTTAAAGTCTGAAAAATTCTGAAAAACTAACACAAATCCTAAAAATTAAAAAAAAACCATTAACATTCTGAAAAAAATCTGGAAACTATTTCAAAAATGATGAAAAACCCATAAAATCTATTTTTTTAAATCATTCCAGAAATTTTGTTATTTATTCAAATAGTTTAATTTAAAATAATTTCGGTGTTTTTTTCTGACTTTGAATTCTCCAGGTTTTAATTTCCTTTCAATTCTCCAAGAATCTGATGAATTTCTAAATTTTCACTATTTCTCCATGAAGTAGAGCAAACGCGCCCCGCCGCACTTTATGTGTAGTTCACGTGGATGATCAGTCGAAACACGGATGTACATTAGAAAACTAAAACATTATTCGTCTAACGACAATTTCCTAAGAAAGCAAAAATCTTAGATGACAATTTCATTAGAATCTAATTCATTAGAAAATCATTTCGTTAGAAATTCGCATTGGAGCACGTTTGCTGCAAACGAATTCGTACCCAATACTGAATATTCTTCATTACTTTCATACACGTGGAACCAAACAGTTTTCTTCATGTGCCTGATTTCAATCGGAATGATGAACAACGGAAAGTTGGACAATATTCTTCTTCGTATTTGACGCATCAATTACATCCAAATTTTTATCCGATGGAGTTTCCACAAATTTCTCATTCGTCAAGTTTCCTGTCTTGACTCTACTCCATGTTTTCGGTTGACAACAAGCTCACTTCAGAAAAAAAACATTTTAAACAATTCTTTCCATATTTGCTTTCAACTGGCACATTTCCATGCAATTCATCATTTGATTCTACTGGAACTTCATTAGAACCAGAAACGTGTGATGAATTCACCAGGAGTTGCGTGCCGCTACGCGGCAAAACTCCTGGACTACGGCTCGCCTCCGGCTTCGCCCCTTACACGCCTTCGGCGTGCTATTTCACTTTCAATTGTTTGGCGATTTCAAACCTTCTGAATTTAATTGTGGGGACCGAAATTTCTTGATCGAAAAGTATTGGAATGCGAGCCGAAGGCACAGAAGAAGCGAGCCTGCGGCTCGCTTCTTCCGTGCCTTCGGCACGCATTCCAATACTTTTGATCGGTGTTCCGGCGCCGCTGCGCGGCGAAACACTCCTAATTTAAAGTTTAACAACTTCTGGAATATCCTCAAAAAAAAAACCAACCATAATGGCCCCATCTGATTGTATATCGAATTATTTTTCTAAAACTGTTATAATTAGCGGCTTAAATAAAGAAATGAATCTGAAAAGAGGTTGATGTAATCTTCTTTACTCTATCTCGACTCATCGTTTCAATTAAAATTACCACAACAGAACGATCATTTTCTTTGAATAATTTCTTAAAGAATGAATCACAACTCAGAAATGACAACAAATAATTTTAGAAATTTGACCTAGTTTCTTAACCTATTTTTTCATATAGATTCATGGAATTTTACCAAAAATTTTTAAAAATGTAGAAATGAAAATCCGCAATCATTAGGTTTCAAAAAGTCCTTCCTCCTTCGATGACCCCTGTAGTCTACTGGTTAAGAAATCATTTCTTTACGTGAATTGATGCGAGTTCAATTCCACTCAGTAACTTTTGAATTTTACTATGAAAAAGGCTTCAGACGCACAAAAAATGGGGACAGACGCCCCGCCTCCTTACCCAGTTATATAAAAGGATTCCTCCAGGATGGCTAGAACCGTTAACATCCCATTTTCTTCCATCAGTGTCGTGACCGATCGCACCGATGCATAAAAGGATGAAACGTCAATTTTCGCGTGAAAACGTGAACAACGTGGAGTTTCGCGGTAGTTCGTTTCTCTTCTCGGGTTAGCGTTGTAGCGCTTTCACTAAATGCTCGTGTTTTAATTTACACTTTGATTTATATTATTAAGTTTCAGAGTCCGCCACAGGTCATTGGCCATCACACAAATTGGTGCATCGATCGGGGAACGAATCCGGGCCGCCCGAGTGGCAGGCGAGCATTCTATCACTGAACCACCGTTTAATTACCCAAGTTTGAGCACGGAATGTATTTCTATACCACATATAAAAGAAGCTGGTTTGTGTTGTTGAAAAAAATATGACGACTCGAATTTATGCACAGTTGGAACACTTGAAAATCCGATCAAATCATGCTCAAATTTCGAAGATTGTAATAGTGATAGAAGCGATACAATTAAGAACAAATGCTGCGATGAAAAGAGAAAACAGTGTTGTCAAGATGAAGCGAACAAATTGTGGTCATGTCCGGACGGTGCAACACCAATCTACAACGAGCCAAAATGCGAAGACGTTTCACCATCCGATATTGAATCTGGAAAATGCCCAAAAGACGGAGGAATTTGTAGGCGTGGCTATTGTTGTCGAGACCGATGCATTTATGGAAGTCCTGGTTCATTCGGGGGAGAGGGAATGTCGTGACCGATCGCACTGCTGCATAAAAGGATGAAAGGTCAATGAAAACGTGAAATACGTGGAGTTGCGCGGTGGAGACGACACATGACGAAGTTCGTTACGAAAGGAAATTACGAAAACCGTCCATTTTTCAAGGGGTGTATAATAGAAGACGAAGAATACTATTTTGATCTATGTACATGAAAATATGTATGATGAAGATATGTGTTTTCTAATAAATTGATAAAAATGGTCTCGCTTAACGTTTTCTTCAAACTGGCTGTTGTTACTAAAGGCGGACTTTACGGAGGTAATGAATGCAACTGGGATGAAAATAGGCTTTATTATCATTCCAAATCTGTTTTTAAAATTTTCGTGAAGAGTAAATGAGCCTCAAAACAATGGTCTAGAAAAAATGGCCACCGGCGAAGACTAGTCCGCAGGTATGAAAAATCCAAATATAATTCCTATAGTTTATTTATTGACTTTTTCTAGTATGGACTTTTACTCCTGCGGGTATATGGTATATGGGTCTTTAAATAATCCAATTGTATTATTTTCCTCCGATTAATTAAATTTTTATTTTATTATTTGTTTTTAATTTAAATAAATAAATATGTAAACGTTTTCAGTCGCTTTGGCGTTAAACAAATGATGCCAGTAATTTTTCACCGTTTACGGATTTAATTGCAAATTTTACAAATATATTTTATCATTGGTCTAGTGAAATTATCAGGAAGTAATACATATTGCCACGATTTACACCATCCATTTTCCCAAGCCTTACGCATTTATCACCCCCCACAAAAAATGTGCTAAAATTATCATTTTTATCTGAGAAAAAGGTGTTTTGTGTTTATTCACAGATACCATCAACCGAACCCAAAGGTGCTAAAACAATAGCAAACACTATTCTTCGTCAGCTCACGCGTGCATTATTCAGGCTCCGCCCACTTTTACACCTTCACCGCCGAACCACAATACCGCCCAACTTACTACTATAAATACTCCCTGATCCGGTGCTTGTAAATCACTTTTATTTACAATTTCTGCTCTTTTTTTGTTTCTTTTCTTTATTCTTTGTTCTTTTTCCGAATAATAAGTGCTCTTCAGTCTTCAATTCTTATATTTCTCCTTTTTTTGCAGATATGAATTCTTTCATTGTCTTCTTTTTTCTTTTATCCGCTTTGTCACCGCTTATCAATGCAGATCTTTGGATGCACGTAAATGTTAAAAAGGTACAGTAATCCCAATTTAAAAAAATTTAAATTCTCTTTTTCAGATCGAGAGAAAACAATGTATTATTGATGACGCTTCATGGGGTGCTGAAGCTTTGGGTTGCTCACAACTATCCTACATGACTGTGAGTTTTTTTTTTGTAAATTTCAATTTTTTAATTAAAAAACCAACAACAAAAAATTATTTAAAGGCACATACCTCTAAAGTTTGCTAGCATCTTTCGCAGCGAACCAATACAGTAACCTAAAAATTGTGTGTGCCTTTAAACGGAAGTTCTTATTTTTTTCTTACCCAAGAATGTTGTTTTTCTTCTGTTTTTGTCCATTTTTCATCTAAAATGTTGAAAATTTCTATTTTAAAATGAAAGTAATGATTTTTAATAATTTGAAATAGCCACTTCACGTCATTTTTTCGTGAAAAATACTTTTTTTGATAAAATAATTTTTTTTTCGTCAGAAAAAGTGTTTCGTGGATTTAAAAATGAGTTTAAAGTTTTAAGTAAAGATGTTTTATCAAAAATCGTATTTTTCGCATTTTTTGTTAAAAAATCTCGATTTGAAAATGAAACTAATATTTTCGTAACCATTTAAAATAATCAGGTCACGTAAAATCAAGAAATTACCAACTTTCAAATTTTTTAAAATGATTTTTTATTTTCTATTTCTTTCAGCTTGATGAACGAATCCTCCCAAATCTCGAACGCCGTTCAACCAGCTTCGAGCATATCGAAGGAGCCAACCGTCCGACTGTCACCCACTGGTCACGCGGGAAACTTGAAGATTGGATGGTCGCCATTCAATTCATCTCTATTGACCCAGTCTACGGAATTGCTAGAACTTGCGACCGGTCCGGATTTGTTCGCGTTTTTGAGCACATTGCAGATACCAATGTGAATTTCAAGGAGACTACGTTAAAGGTAGAGCACCCCTCTTTTTTCGCAAAATTTTATTAATTCAATTGTTTACAGATCCAAGGTCAATGCTTCACAGCAACTGTCCACGTCCAAGCATCTTCAGAAATCTGTCCATGGTGCCTCGAGGAATCAAAACCTGACGCTTTGGCCGCTCCAACAACTACCACCACAGAGTCACCATTGAGCGCTTCCCCACCAGCTCTTCTTATCACCATGGTGTGCTTAACCATCATCTGTGTGGTGGCTCTTATCGGTACCGGAGTTCTGTTGATCCTCTACATTTCTGAAAGAAAATCCAATGTATTGCCAACAACCTACCGATCTGCACTTCCAACACCAATTCCTGAGGAAGAGACTTTGAGAAGGTAACAAAATACGCTTAAAAGTAATTTAATTCAATTTTTTATTTTCAGATTAAAGGCCAGCTATCCAAACTCAAATACCACGTGGACGACGAAAAACAGTTCCGAACTTTCATGGGCCGAATATCAGGCGGAAAATTGGCAATCTTATCATCCATCCCTGCGAGTCACTGAATATCAGGATATCAAGGAGATTCACTGCCAATCACCCGACTCTGGAAATGGATCAGTGTAGAAAAAGCTAATTAATTTGTCATAAATAATGTATAATTGTAATAATAATTAGGTATAACTAAGTGATTAAATAAAATAATAATTCAAAATTGTTGTTGGGAGAGCATCGATATTTACAAAAATTTGGTACCCGATTCCAATACTTGTTATTTTATTAGGCATCAAAATTTTGCCTTGTCATTTTTGAGGTGTTTTATTCCTAAAATCAGAATTTCTCAATAATGCTAAGGATTGATGAACTAAAGGTAAAATTTCAGATTAGTGCTGAAAATTAACAAAATATCAACAGTTAGTTGAATTTTAAAGAAATTTAATCGAAATCGTTTTTATTTTCAAAGTAACGTATTTACAACGATCAACGCAAATATTTGGGAATTGGCGAACAAACACGACTACCTATAAAGTTCATAAAATTGGGAATGGTACTGAAAAAGCTATCATATTGGTATTCCACGGGAAAGCCGACTACGTGACTTGCGCGCTCTACCGCACACATGGTCGCTTCAAAAATGAATTGGTTTTGTATTGTTTTGTCTTTTTTATTTTGTTTTTCACACCAGATTCATTAATTTAAAATTAATGCATTTTTATTATCCTAAAAAAATTCACGGTTTCAAAAAATATGAGTTAAAAACTTTTTTTTCCCTAAATACAAAAAACTTCAAAATTTTTAAAAATTCCCAGAACAAGAAAATCATGCCGGAAATTTTTAAAGTATTTTTTTTTCGTAATCTCGAAAAAATTAATTTGAATGAAATTTCTGAAATTTTTTTAAAGGAGGTCTTTACGCATCTGCGTATATAAATGAAGTTAAAACGTAAAAAAGACATACTCATGTTATAAATGGGTTTAAGAAGTTTTTTTAAATTCAGAGAAGAAAAAAAAACAGAAAAAACGAGCCACCACGGAAGAACTTGTGTTTCTAGTCCGCGAAAGTTTGGTTTCCTAGGCCAACTATTAAATTTGTGCGTTTTTATTATTTTTTAAATTATTTTTTGTTTTTTTTGCATTTATAATGAAACAAGGTTATAATTTTGCATGAAAAACAAGCTGATGAATGTTTGTTTTTTAATTTTAGTTTTTATAACCGTACTTTTTGTTGTTTTCTACATTTTTTTTTCAGAATGGGAAAAACTAATAAGTGTTTTATTTGTTTAGAAACTAAATAATTGCATAATTTTACTTTTTGCTTTGTTTTTCATTTTAAATGCAAAAAAACAAAAAAAAGTTAAAAATGAATAAACACGCCCAAATTTAATAGTTGGCCTAGGAAAGCAAACTTTCGCGGACTAGAAACACAAGTTCTTCCGCGGTGGCCCTTTTTTCCAGGTGGTTCGTTTTTTCTGTTTTTTTTTCTTCTACGAATTAAACATTTTTTTCTTAAACCCATTTATAACATGAGTATGATTTGTTTTTGCGTTTTAACTTCATTTATAATCTGCGTAAAGCTCTCCTTTAAGAAAGTAAAATTTTTATTTGAAAAATCGAAATTACTGAAAAAATTTTTTGAAATACTAAATTTTCCAAAAATCGAAAATATTTCCCTTAAAAATTTTCCCGTTCCAAAAAAAAAATTCACAAGACTTCCGGTTCTTTGAATATCAAATTTCTTGAGAAACAGAAAAAAACTTCTCATTTTTCAAAATTCTATTGTTTCATAGAAGAACGGAAAAGGATTTTCAGATTTTCTGAAATTTGAGAAAATGTGGGAATTTTCGGGAATTTTTTCATTTTTTTTCAGAAAAAAACTTGTTGAAAATTAATATTTCAAATATGCTTCGGATTTGAAAAGAAGTAGTAGTCAATTAAATTTCTGAATTAAAAAAAGGGAATAGCATTTTATCGTAAGTCTGAGTATGCTAATTAAATTGAAAAAAAACCAGAAATTTTTAATTTTGATGATTTTTTAAAAAATCTGAAAAAAAAGAAGTTTCTCCAGGAAAAATATTCTTTTTCAAAAATTTTCCATTCTATGTAAAATTCCAAATGAAATAACATTATAATTGACAATTGTTTATTGCTAGGAGAACAGAAAAAAAAAACATTCGATTCGATATTTACAAAAAGTGTGCAGGTACCCGATTCCAATACAACAACTTGGATTTTTTAAATGAAATTCTTTAGAACCTTCGTGTCCTTGATTCTGTGATATTTATCCCTTGGTAGATGATATCCATATCCATTCGTTGTTCCACCTTTTGTTCGACTAGAAAAATATAAAAGATATTTTCAGAAAACAAAAAATTCGAAAATCTAAAAAACCAACCCATCATATCAATTTTCCGACCCAATGCCAACGAAAAAGCGACCAGTGCAAGGGACAAAAGGGTCATGAAAATGGCAACCAGTCCGACTACACGTTTTACGCGTTTTTGGTTGTGTTCCTGGAAGAAATTTTGAAATTTGACCCTGAAAAAAATCTAGTTAAGATTTTATAAAAATCAGCATTTTTGACAAAATTAAATTTTTTTCCTTTTTTCTCTGAAATTTCTTCTAATAATCATTTTTCAAAGATTTTTAGAAAAAATTGCAGAATTTGCGTACTTCTGGAATTTCAACAAATTCTCGAATTCCAGAAATTTTATCTTTTTGGTTTCAAAGAATTTTCCGATTTTCAGATGTGCTTCGGAACAATTCTGAAATTCTGAAAATCGTAATTTATTATGACGTAACATTGATTTAAAAATTTTGAACCAGAAATTTTCTTTTCGAATAAAATTCGATTCCACAAAAAATTTAATTTTTGAAACCGCTAACGGAATTTGTTCTAATTTCCTAAAATTTAAAGAAAAATATTAATATTGTCAACTCAAATATTCTTTATCATTGCATTTTGAGGGCTGCTCAACCTCACATACGCTCCGCACGTACGCGACGCGATGGCCGACACTCAACACACTGAAAAATTTGAAAAATGCGTTTTCCCGCAAGTTTTCCAGTGTTTTGAATGTCGGAGCGTCTGTGAGGTTGAGCAGCCCTCAAAACGCTATGATCAAGAATATTTGAGTTGACAATAACTGACAGGGTGTCCTTAAAAATAAACATTTTTTGAAAAAAAAAAGATTCTCGGTTTCAAAAATTGCTCTTTTTCCGAAACTGATATCTGATCGCTGATATCAATTGAATGCTTTTTCAAATTGAAATTGAAAATTGAATGCTTTTTCTATGGATATTAATTGATCCGTCATCTATGCTTTTTCAAAATAATCTTTCTGAAATTCTGAGCTGAAAATTCCAGCTGAATTTCAAAAATCTCGAAATTTATGCTTAAATCTCGAAAAACCCTGAAATTCCAGATTTATTTGAAATTTTCAGATCAGGTTTGATTTTGTCCAGTATTTTAGTTAAAGGAGGGTTTTACGGAGATAATAAATGTAGCTTAAATGAAAATAGACTTCATTCTCATTCCAAATCTGTTTTTAAAATTTTCTAAAACCACCTAGAAGTCGAGAAAACTAGCTTCAAAACAATGGCCAAGAAACAGGGGCTATCTGGCCTAGTTTTCGCCGGTGGCCCCTTTTTCTAGGTCGTTGTTTTTAAGCTCATTTTCTCGACTTCTAGGTGGTTTTTAGAAAATTTTAAAAACAGATTAGAAATGAGCCTGAAGTCTATTTTCTTCTCAGATGCATTCATTAGCTCCGTAAAGCCCTCCTTTAATATCTTAAAATTAAAGAGTTAAGAAAAAAAATTAATAAATTTCAAGTTCGATTTTCAGAACACAATTCAACTTTTTAGAAATCAAACTAATATCACAATTCCAGCCAAAAGTTCTGAAAATTTTCAGCAAACAAAAAAATCCCCTTTAATCTTTTGGTCCCCTCATTTTCAATTTTCTTCCAGAAATAGTCTGAGAAAAATAAAGAAGAAAAAAACGTTCGTCATCAACATCATCAAATATACACATTTATTTATTAATTCAGTGTGAAAAGGGGAGAAAAGGAAAAAAAAAGTATTCATCTTCCTCTTCTTCCTTTTTCTTTCGCCGCTGAATTCCTAATCATTTTCAGCGTCTATTTTTTTTTCCAGAGAATGCTCTTTTTTCGGAGCGGGGGCTCTTTTATGATGAAGAAGGAAAAAAAAATAATTCACGTTCTCTATGGAACAAAAAAAATGTCCGTTGCAATCTGACGTTCAGAAGGATTTTTTTGATTTTTCAGGGGCTCCAAAAGATTTTTGAGCCCTGAGAAAATGTCATGAAGGGCAGCACAGAGAGAAAGAAAAGAGATGAAAATTCGGTGACCACTTCGGTCGAAATTAGTTTTTTTTTCTTTCCTAATGGCGTTTCCCAGGGGTCTTTTTTGGCATCAGAAATCTTGGGAAAAGCTTTGAAAAAACATTTTTTTGACGAAAAACCGTCAATTTTCATGTGGAACTCTGAAATGTAAGCAATAAATCGGTACCGAAGTGACGTCATATCTAAAGCCCGATTAGAGTTTGCTGAAAATTTGCTGAAATTTTAAACGGAAAATTTTCAGCAAAAATTCCTGAAAATTTTCAGAAAACTGTAAAACCGGATTTTTTTCAAAAATTAAAAAATCTTTTTAGGGGAGAGTCGAAAAGATTAAGAGTCGATGTCTCAGAAAGTCGAACATACTGTGGCACAGTTGCACCAACGTGAAGCTAGGATCTTGATATTTTGCATGGAGGGTACCTAGGCCCCCCTTAGAAAAAAAATACATAATTTATTTGGCCACGCCCCCTTTGACCTAGTGAAAAAAATCCGGGTGGTCCCTAAATCGAACTTTTTATTTTTAAAGATAAAGTCAAAATCTCTTCGGGAATGGATTACCCGCACATTTCTGAGTATTTTTCATGTTGACACCTAATTTCCAGCTCGTCGGCATCATATCGAAATTTTTATTTTTCTGAAAAAATGATCCAAATTTTCCAGTTTTTCCCATTTTTCGATATGATGAAGTACTTGGCCCCGAATTGATATATGAAAATTTTTAATCGTTGTGATGTTTGTCATCAAATTCCATGTCGATTTAGCGGATTCTCTGTAACCTTTTTGGGGTTTCAGGGCAAAATAGACGAGATTTTCGCAAAATTCCAAAGGGTCCCCCCCATGGATGAAAAAATCGAAAATTTTAAAATCTCCCCATATTATCAGAGGGACTCTTACTAATAAATATTTAGTGTTTCCCAGAATATGAGCCATCTTGTGGACCTATGGGCCGCGTGGCAACAGCTCAAAGAACCTCCATTCAATATCGCGATTTCCAATACAGGCAACAGTTTTCTGTGTACGGGGACTGAAGGTATTTGAGCTGTTGCTACATCGTCCATAGGTCCACAAGATGGCTCATATTTTGGGAAACACTAAATATTTATTAGTAAGAGTCCCTCTGATAATATTGGCAAATTTTAAAATTTTAAAATGTTTTTGCAAAATTTTTCCATAGGGGGGACCCTTTGGAATTTTGCTAAAATCTCGCCTATTTTGCCCTGAAACCCCAAAAAGGTTACAGGGATTCTGCTAAATCAACACGGAATTTGATGAGAAACATCATAAGGATTAAAAATTTTCATATTTCCATTCGGGGCCAAGTACTTCATCATATCGAAAAATGGGAAAAACTGGAAAATTTGGACCACTTTTTGAGAAAAATCAAATTTTCGGCATGATGCCGACAAGATCGAAATTAGGTGTCAACATGAAAAATACTCAAAAATGTGCGGGTAATCGATTACCGAAGAGATTTTGACTTTATCTTTAAAACTAAAAATTTCGATTTTGGGACCACCCGGATTTTTTTCACTAGGTCAAAGGGGGCGTGGCCAAATAAATTATGTATTTTTTTTCTAAGGGGGGCCTAGGTACCCTCCATGCAAAATATCAAGATCCTAGCTTCACGTTGGTGCAACTGTGCCATAGCCAATAGGCCTGATGTCGAGAATCTCAGACATCGACTATTAAATGGGATTTTGTATGCTGAAAATTTTTAGATCTTTTGGCTGGAACAGTGATATTAGTTGGATTTCTAAAAAGTTGTATTTTGTTTGAAGATCTGAAAATCTAACTTGAAATTTCTGAAATTTATTGATTTTTTTCTAAGCTCCTTACAATTAATTTTAAGATATTAAAGGGATTCTTTACTGTTTTTGGGTTTCTATTCCATTTCCATCTTCTTCTTGATATTATAAAACCTATACAAGAAAAATATTTTTGCGAAATTTCCTTTTCTAGTACACGAAAGAACACATTTACGGGTTAAGGCGGCGAAGGGCCTAACATTTGCAAGCACTCTCACATTCGCATGCTCTCTCGCGCATGGCCGAGCGGTTAGGCCAATCGCCGCCTTACCCTGTAAATGTGCTTTTTTCGTGTACTAGAAAAGGAAATTTCGAAAAAATTTTTACTTCTATAGGTTTTCAAATACTGTGAAGAAGATGAAAATGGAATTGAAACCCAAATTCAGTAAAGAGTCCCTTTAACTGAAATATTGAATAATATTGAATAATATTTCAAACCTGATCTGAAAATTTGAAAAAAATTTCTGCTGACATCCTGTAACGTTTTCAAAGTTTCAGAATTTTTCCGAAGCACATCTTAAAATCCTGAAAATTCTCAAATACATCTAAAAATGAAAAATTCCTAATAAAAATTTATTTTTAAAGAATTGAGATTGTTTTTTTAACTAATCTAAAAAAAAGCCGGTTTCAAAATTTTCTAGAATATTTTTAGGAAAAAAACATCGAATATTGTGAATTCGTAAAACGTTTAAAATTTTCTGAAACCTTTTTTTTTAGGGATTCAAATTCAGAGTTTTTGAAATTTCCAGAATTTTCCAAAATGATTTCCCTTTGTCAAGTTCAAGTGTTTACCGCCCACGTTCCTCAATGCGACATGTACATTTCCGATTTTTGAAAAAAAAAATATTCTACGTGCAATTTACAGCGAAAAAAATACGAGGAAAATAAATTTTTGCAGAAACAACTACGTGTGTTTCCGAGTGGGATTAGCAATTTTTTTCTTCGTTAGACATCATCAATTTTGAAGAACTTAGAACAACGTTGATGCAAATTACGCACTTGGAAAGTTCAGGAAATAAAAATTTTAGGAGAAAAAAAATGAAAAAATTAATTTTAAAGGCACACGAGAAACTGTTTGAAAAATATTGAATTTTCTAATTTTTGCAAGCAATAGTTAAAAATTCCAAAAAAATCAGTAATGAAAAAATCGATAGATAAAAATTTTTTTTTATTAAAAAAAGGTTAAAATTAGAGGTAATTTCTGAAAATTTATTTACAAAAAGAAATTTTTAGATTTTTAGAGAAAAAAAATTATTATTTCAAAATTTTCAGAAAAAAAGTGGAAAAAATAACAGTTTCAGAATTTTTTAAATTCAGTAAAGTTGAATACATATTGATTTTCTTGTAATTAATTTATTAGAAATTCCTATTTCCCATGCTCAATAGATGGGAAATTTGATTCTCTATCAAATGGTATTGTCAAGATAAGAATTTCTGGCCGCTCGTTTTGCGGAGTGTCGTTGGGAATTTACTCGCAACGCGACCGCTACGCGCAAGACCAACAGAGAAATTTGAATTTGAGCGCGTTGCGGTCGCGCTGCGAGTAAATCCCCAACGACACTCCGCAAAACGAGCGGCCAGAAATTATTATCTTGACAATACTAAGAACAAAATTTTGCGACCAGTAATGGTCGAGTAACACCAAAAAAATTTTTTTGGACCCCCCCCCCCAGGTTAGACATTTATTGTTGCCAATTTTGCATTTCAAAAAAATTATTTTTTTTCCAAAAAATTATTGTTTCAGACATTTTAAAAACTAAACCTAAGTTAGTGTTCAAATTTAGATCTTTAGCGTTGTTTTTAGAAAATTTTTTTTTAATCTGAATTTCTTCAAATAGTTCTGCATTCAGAAATTTTTTGAAAAAATGCTGACGAAAAATTGCGACACTTCCGGAATCAGGGTTTGCAAAAAAAAGGTCCCGGAAACGGGGTGATCTTGGCGAATTTTTTCCAAAAAATAATTTTTCAGAAAAAATCTGATAATTATTCAGAATACTTTGAATAGGTAATGTTCCTTTGAAATACGAAATTTTGGTTAAAAATTTAAATTTTTAGTTGTTTTATATTTTGGAAAAAATTAGGTCTCGAATTTTTTTACTGCTACTTTTCCACAACCCTTAACACCAAAATAAAATACCAAAAACTACAAATTTAGTACAAAAAATTCCTAATTTTTAATTACTAGTAATTTTCATACCTTCAATTGTTGAATCTCCACATCTGTCAGCTCATATGGATTCGATTCATCTCCGCGAAACCCACTGAAATTTTCCTCAGCTTTCCTCATAACAAATTTATATCTGAAAATTGAAATTTAAAGGCACATGAACCTAAAAATTGAAATTTAAGGGCACATGAACCTTAAAATTGGAATTTAAAGGCACATGAACGTAAAAATTGGAATTTAAATGCACATAAATACAGATAAAGAATCTAAGGGAACATTAAATCTATAAAAAAAACTAGCACATCATCTTTAAATCCATCTTAGGAAAAAAATGCGAGAAAAGTGGGTGGAGCTTAAAAAAAAGAAAAAGAAGAAGCCAAACCGACTTTATCACGAAAAAAATAGAAAGTGGTGAGCATGAGACGTCTCCTCCTCCTTCGACAAACTCTATCCATTTTCAGCATCTTTCTTTTTTTTTAAATGAGAGACGCAGAGAGAGAGATGAAGCCAAAGTCAGAAGAAGCCATGTTTGTCGTGGCTGGTTGGTTGTGACGTAGCAAAAAAAAATGGCTGAAGTGGAGGGAAACGGGAGGACACAAGGAAAAAAACATGGAATTTTTTGTGTTTTTCAGAAGACCGCGAAATGAACATTTTTATATCAAAAACATGTTTGAACAAATTTTTTCCCCCAACACATTTTTCGGGTAATAAAAAATGGGATTTTTGCAGAGGACAAGTGTTTAAAGGATGTTCTGAAGATTGGGGGTTGTTTGGGGGCGGGGCGGCAGGTAAGAGAACATTTGGATTTCTAGACCATTTTGGGTTTTTAGGCCATGAAAATTATGCTTGGGGGTTTTTTTTGAAACCTTGGTTTTTAAATGTAGGTTTTCTGAAAATGTTTTAAGATTAGAAGACATTTCCGAAAATGAAAAAAAAAGTTTTTATGAAATCGAAAATTATAATTGAAAACATTTTTTCTTAGGTAAAATTCTATTTCAATTTTTAGGTTCATGTGCCTTTAATTTTCAACGTTCAGGTTCAAGAGCCTTTAAATTTCATTTTTGAGGTTCATGTCCCTTTTAATTTCAATTTTTAGGTTCATGTGCCTTTAAATTTCAATTTTTAGGTTCATGTGCCTTTCAATTTCAACGTTCAGGTTCAAGAGCCTTTAAATTTCATTTTTGAGGTTCATGTCCCTTTTAATTTCAATTTTTAAGTTCATGTGCCTTTAATTTTCAACGTTCAGGTTCAAGAGCCTTTAAATTTCATTTTTGAGGTTCATGTCCCTTTTAATTTCAATTTTTAAGTTCATGTGCCTTTAAATTTCAATTTTTAGGTTCATGCGCCTTTAAATTCCAATTTTTAGGTTCATGTGCCTTTAAATTTCAATTTTTAGGTTCATGTGCCTTTAAATTTCAATTTTTAGGTTCATGTGACTTTAAATTTCAATTTTTAGGTTCATGTGCCTTTAAATTTCAATTTTTTAGGTTCATGTGCCTTTAAATTCCAATTTTTATGTTCAAGTGCCTTTAAATTCCAATTTTCAGATATAAATTTGTTATGAGGAAAGCTGAGGAAAATTTCAGTGGGTATCGCGGAGATGAATCGAATCCATATGAGCTGACAGATGTGGAGATTCAACAATTGAAGGTATGAAAATTACGATAAGGAATTTTTTGTACTCAATCTGTAGTTGTTGGTATTTTATTTTGGTGTTAAAGGGAATAGTGGAAAATTGGAAAAGAAAAAATTTGAAACTATAATTTTTTTTTAAAAATGACAAAAAAAATTGAAAAATTTAACTTTTTAATCAAAATTTCGTATTTCAAAGGAACGCTAATTATTCAAAGTATTCTGAATTCTTAAAATAAATATGGTTTTTCTTTTTAAAAAATTCGTGTTAAAACGTTTGTACGAACGGACCCGTTAACCGGACAATACGTTTTTTTTTCACAAAAAAAGACTGATGAAAAATTTCAATAATTTTATTTTGAGAATCTGAAAATTAACTTTTCTGAATTTTTCAATGGTTTCGAAATTCGTGAATTTTCAGAATCATGTCTGAAAATTTTCAATTTGAAAATTGTTGAATTTTGAGAAAAAAGTGAAAGGTTAAGGGGGAAAAACTGATAACAGGAGAAACGTCTATAAAACTAGATGCTTTCCACTCAAGATCATTCATTTTCTTTTTTATTATCAATTTTTTTAATTCGCAATTATTGATTGATTTTCTAATTAAATTTGGAACTAATTAAATTATGTTTTTGATATTATATGTAAGGATTTCAAATTTAGAAAATGGACACTTTCAAATGTGGAATATGTTTCGAACGATATGATGAGGATGAACAACGAGTTCCTAGAACACTTACAGGTTATATCTCAGTATTTTTCAAATTTAAATTAATATTTTCAGCATGTGGACATACAATTTGTGAAATATGTGCATTTAAAATAATGGAAAATGCGAAAGTTGTGTGTCCATTTGATCGAATTGAAAGCGATGTTCAATATGGAAACATTAAAAATCTTAAAAAGAATTTTGCAATTTTGGAAGCTATTCAAGAATTACAATATAAAAGATCCAGTGTTCAACCTACAGATGATAATGAATATGAAGCAGAAAAATCTCTTGGTATACCGTGCGATGAAGATTCCGCTCATATTGCTGTTTTGTATTGTACCGTCTGTAAAGCACATTACTGTAAGATGTGTTCAATAACATCGCATGCTTCAAAAACTCAAAAATGTCATAAGAGGGTCAAAGTCACTGAAAAGCCTGAGCCCATTTTATTTTGTCCACTTCATGAGTACAATCTTGCTGAATTATATTGTCAAGATAAAAGATGTAAAAGTGAAAACAAAGTGATGTGCACAAATTGTCATTTATATGGAGTGCACAAGGTATCTGAAAAAATCATGACTTCAAAATTAAAAAAAAAACATTTTCAGGGTCACGAATACAAAACCATCGATGAGATATTTGAAGAGAAGAAAAAAGAAGCGTTAGATTTGTTGAATACAACAAATATTAAGAAAGACGAAATCAGGTATCATATTGATACTATTGGTGAAATTCCAGATGATGTGGAAAATGAGGAAGAATATGTCGATGTGAAAAACCACGTGAGTACACATGGAAGGGAAATTACCTAAATTTTCCGGGTGCCGAGCCGGGAAATTGTTTGTATAGAAAGATTAGAAAATAACAGAAACAGCAGAAATTCGAACAGATCAGACTACAAAAAACAACTAAATTTGAATAAATTTTATTAATACTTTTTCAAATGTCTCAAATCATAGAACTTTTGTTTTCCTTAAAATGTCTGCTTCTATTCCCGTTTCATAGGAAAATCGATAAAATCAGGATAAAAAGACTGTTTTCGAATTTTCCCCTGCTTTTCAGACCGGGAAATGAGTTTCCCAAAATGTTTCCTGGGCACTATTTCCGGTCTGGCGTACACATGATAATATTTTCATTTTAAAAAAGACGGTGTTTTAGATTGAAGAAACGTACAACAAAGTTTTGACAGTATTAGACAATTGGAAAAAAAGCAACTTGGATATGTTGAAAAAAGGAGTGGAAGAAAAGATTAAAAGGCGAAGGAAGGAAAAAGAGAATTATGGTTTACAATTGAAGGAATTGGATACTCTGGAGAAGAAATGTTTGAATATGACAAAAAAACGAAAAGCTGAATATTTCGAGAAATCGGCAGATTATTTAACTGTTGTAAAGAAATTGGATAGCATTGATGTTTCGGAACCCTCGAAATTGATAGAATTGAAGCCATTGGTTCAATCACCGTATTCGTATTTATCGTCGTTCTTCGAAACAAACGAATCAATAAGGAAAATAGTTAACGTTGCCCGTGCTGTGTTTGATAAAAATAAAACAGTAGAAAATAATGAAAAATTGCAGATTCAACTTATTTGCAAGACAATCGAGATAGTTTAAAACAGTTAGCTGGATTCAAAGAAGAAAAGAACGACGTTTTTAGCATGCAAGGTATTTTTCTAGTGTTATTTTGGTTATTGTGAAAATTATGTACCAAATAAGTGCAGAATATGTACTCATCTGCGAAGATTGCGAGCATACCCAAATTTAATATATAAAGTACACAAAAAACCTTTTCGAATTTTCTGACTAGATTCCTAATTTTAAAAACACAAAAAAATAGCTACAATTGAAGAATGGGTACTTATTCAGCACCAAGTAAAGTGAGGTGTATTTGTTTGTTTCGGCAATTTTTTTATGTTAGGGTGTACATGTTTTTTTGAATCGGATTTTTTGTGTTTTTCAGTCCTTGTCGTTCGATTTTCGCCGACCCATGGGTCTTCCCATTGCAATCAGGGGTGCCGCCGAAAAAGTCCTTGGCCGAAAAAAAATAAATTTTTTTTCGTCGGCCAAGAAAAAATGCCGAAAAAATAAAATATTTTTTCGTTTTACTGGAAAAATACCGAAAAAATTATTTTCAGCGTTCCAAGTGATTAATGAATCATATTTCATCTGAAAAAAAAAACGATTTTAAGGTTATATGCTTTCATTTAGTTTAAAAAAATTAGTAAAATAGTTGGAAATTGAGGTACAAAATAATATATTCAAATTTAAAAATCTGTTTTCCGCAAAAGTTCCAATACTTCCAGGTGAATAAATCAAGTGTTTGTGGCAATTTGCCAAATTTTTCACTTTCTTTTTAAAAAAATTTTTGTTGGTTTTTTGCTGATAAAATTTTAGTTTTGTGATAAAAATGGGTTGAATTTTGAAATATATTTTGGCGAAAAAAAAGTGCAACCTTGAACACATTTTTTTAGTAATAACATATGTTATTACACCGTGGAATCCATTCAGAACGAACTCGGCACGAATTAATTCCTGAATGCACCGGGAATCCATTCCAAACGGCTCCCCCCAAACGCATGGGGCGTATTCGGGGGCATTATGTGTGCGTGCGTGTGTGTGTTTGTGTGTGCAGAGATGAAAATGGAAAACCTTTTGGTTTATTAATAAAGAAAAGAGCGCGGAATAATAACAAAAAATGAAAAAAAAAACAGTAAATATTTCTCAACATAAAAATTATCGGTTAATTTTACCATTGAGCCACATCATCACAAAAACTTGACGATGTTCCGTTGATCGTTATGTTTCGGAAGTCATTCCATGGCCTTGGCTTCATGTTGTTGTTGAATCTCGAATAATTGAAAACCCATTGACTCCGCTTTCGTGGCCGGTTCTTTCATCGTAGGAGATCTGTAAGAAGAGTATTTTCTATCGAAAAATGTCTATAAATATTACATGCATTCGAAAACACTTTGTCCTATCACTCGTTGAATTTAAATCAACCTCAAGTAATCATCATACTCGTAAGTGAACGAAGTAGCCAGGTTTCGAATCACAAGTTCTTTTCTAGAAATGAGATGATCTGAAATTTTAAGTTGATTTATTTAAAACTTAAAATAAAAATTATACCTTGTATCGTAACATTTTCGGTCATTTCATCACATCTGATTCATCCGCAAAGTTCATATTTAATCTGGAAGTGAACATTTTAAAAACTAAACTGTGGAAAATATAAATTTACAAAAAAATAAATAAATTTATTCTCGAAAAAAAACCGTTCTCGCATTTGAGCCATCAATTACATTCACTGACATTGTTCTCGTGCGTCCCCCCGAATCCGTTCCAAAACTTTGGAACGAAACTGGAAAGATAGCGGAACGTATTCCGAACGAATTCGGAAGGTATGTCGGTATCATCGGCGCAATTTCTCACTCCCCCCTAGTTCGTTCGCGCATTCAGGGGCAACTCGAGTTCGTTCCTCTTTCATTCCTTCGCTGGAATCGACTCTGAATGGATTCCGCGCTTGTCTGAGATATTTTCAACAGCTGGTAGTACCAATACACCCATACCACCTGCAAAATGTGTTTTTGGAACCAAAAATTCCCATTTTTGCATCCATTTATGAGCTTTCCCACGCTTCGGCTCGCAAAATAATAAAAATTGATGATAGAAAACCGTTTAAATATTTTGAGCCGAAAAAAAAGAAAAAAATGTTCGCTCTTCGCGCGACCCGAAATAAATAAACCTTTTTCGGCGTAAAACACACGAAAATCCGAAAAACTAAAAAAAAAACCGAAAAAAACGGCAACCCTGATTGCGATGTTGGGTGGCAATAATGTTTTGAGTTCCTAACTTGCACAACTACCTTTCTTTCATTTTTTTAAAACAAAATGTTATTTCAGATCAACAAGGAAATCCATATTATATCCATCTTATGGATAAGGAAGTGTTCAAAACATCTCCAATAAACATCTATCCACCGAATACGAGTAAGAATATAATGAGAGTTTAATTTATTAAATGTTTAAGAATTTCAGCCTTTTACATGCATTTGATCTATATAAGTCTCATTGAAAAATTGAAGGAATTGCCAAAAGATGCAACAATTATTATATCGGATTTTGTGAGGAGGTCTCTGACGAAGTATGTTTCTTTTCAAATGTTGTTTTTCAGCTGAAGTTCTTTAACTTCATTTCAAAAATGTTCGTAATAAATAAGAGTATTTTAATAGTTAGATTCTAAATAGAATAACCATATAGATATAATTTCAATTTGTTTGTTGAAGGGTCTTCTGCAAACAAGAACGGACTATGATGAGACAAATCAGCGTTCCAATATTTTGTTGTAATGATAAGAATAAAATGTATATGAAGGAAATTTCGAAAGGAAATTACGAAAACAATCCATTTTTCAGTCGATGGATAATTGAATGAAGAAATTGAATAAATATGATTTTTCTTAAAATAGATTTGATATAAAAATGTTTTCGATAAACTTTTTTTTTCAAACTGCCTGTTTCTTGTAATTTGTTAATTTTGGGCTCTGTTTTTCTTGAATTCCATGTGCAACTTTTAGGTGAGTTTTTCAACATCGGAAGCACGTTTTCAGTCCCTTTGGCGTTAAGCAACACTTAAAAATTTCAAATTTTTTATTATCAAGGAAAAAATATTTTTTTAAAAAAGTTCCAGAAGAAAAAAACATTGGACAAAAAATACGCAATATACTCAAAAAATATTTTTTCAAGTCAAAAGTAATATTATGTCTAATTTTCAGCATTTTTCCAGACACAAGAAGTTCAAACCATTTTACAGAAAAAAGGCAAAAAAACATTTTCCAAACCTATTCAAAACTATCTCCAAGATCTTCGAAAAAAAATTATCGATTTTTTATCTCTCTAAAAATCAATTAAAAAAATCATTTTCGCTTGGTATGGGGTACTTATCTTAAGAATTACTGTAACTACAGTAACCCGACAAAAAAAAAATTAAGGTACTTAATTTAAAAAATTCTTGTTAGTGAAAAATTCCGAAAAAAATGAGCACAATTCTTTTGAAAAAAATATACAAAAAATATCGAGAGAGAGAGAGAGAGAGAGAGAGAGAAATTTGAAAGACATTTTTGGGCATATTGGCACACGAAAAATCGTTTTAAAAATAATAAAAATTTCAGAGAAATAAAAACACATGAAAGACGGGTTTTCAGCACTTAGGAATTTGTTTTTCAAAAGAAAAAAATCAATAAAATAAAAACCATATATATAAATTATTATAGTTTAAGAAGAAAAAGACGGTTAGAAAGTGTTCCACCAGGGAGCAACCAAAAAAAACCAAAAAATAGGGACATTTAGGATATTTTAATGAAAGAAAAGGAAAAAAAATCACAAGCTCTGTTAATAGATTCTCTTTTTACATAGTGCTTTTAATGTTTTACATGAAAGAAAGATGTTGAGGAACCAAGAAAAAAAAATCAATAATCCGTTTTACCATGCATTTGGTGATGGTGGAAGTTCGGATGCCTGCGCGACGGAAGAGCTGAAAATTTGGATTTTAAGATC
Organism: Caenorhabditis virilis; assembly: GCA_964036255.1. Lineage (NCBI taxonomy): Eukaryota > Metazoa > Nematoda > Chromadorea > Rhabditida > Rhabditidae > Caenorhabditis > Caenorhabditis virilis. The sequence continues at coordinate 16,648,420 of OZ038417.1, read as the reverse complement.
GTTTCTTCTGAATAAAAAATATCGATTTCCTAAATTTTCAGTAAACATTTTTTTTTGTTTAATTCAAAAATTTACAGTTTCAAAATTTCTTTAAAAATTCGAAATTTTCAGCAATTCTTCCCTAATTTGAACATTAATTCCCATGGAAATCATTAATTTTTGCAAAATTTAAAAAAAAACCCGCTCCCTTACCTGGCAAAATTCTTATATGCCGCCGATTGCGGATTAATACATAACGCCACTCCGAACAACGGCTGACGATCAACAACAAACGAATACATCTTATCCCTGAGCTCAAACATCGATAATCTCGCCATCTCCTTCTCCCATTTCGGATCAAATGGATTCTCATGACACGGATCCAAGTCTTGTGCGAAAAACCGCGACGGACAATTCGGTTTCGTGTAGCAGCACGTGCACATGCATGAATGGAATCTCAGTCGGCCTTCTTCCAAATACGGATGTTTTAGAGCGTCTTGGACTGATGATCGTTGGTCCGGATCAAATGTCAGCAGTTTTAGGAGCAGATCTACCGCGTCTTCGGTCGTTTGTGCGGAAAGGCGATAGAGTCTGAAAATCGAACAGGATTAGGTGCAAAATAATCTAAAATTCATGTTTTTTTCAAAATTTATAAATTCTTCAATTTTCCGAAAAAAAATCAATATTTCAAAATTTTCTAAAAATTCCAAAGCACTTCGAAATTTTTAATCATCGAACAATTCCAGATCGGGAGCTTCCGAATTCAATTTTTCAAACGAAAAAACTTACGATTGCGCATTACTCGGCCTTACACCAGCCCTCATAACATGATTCTTCGCACCCTCACACGCATATTTCATCGCTTCATGCGACGGCGTTCCTAACAATTCGATTATCATCTGCAACTGCTCGATCGGTCCGGACGCTTGGAATAAAATCTTCCTCTGCAGCAGCTCCGCGAAAATGCATCCAACCGACCAGATATCAACCGCTCCAGTATACCTTCTCGCACCCATCAGAAGCTCTGGTGCCCGGTAATACTGTGTCACCACTTCATGCGTCATATTCTGGCGTTCTCACTGATCCCACGTCCCCGCCAGTCCAAAATCACAAATTTTCAATATACAATTACTGTTTACAAGCAAATTTCCGGGTTTGATATCTCGATGCAGGATATTGGCGGTATGCAGATATTTTAAACCTGAAAAATTGAATTTTTCGGTTGATTTTCAGCCAAAAAATGTGGTTACCTCTTAATATCTGATATACAAACACTTTAACGTGATCTATCGTCAATGGTTGTGGCGATACGATAATTTTATGAAGATCACTTTGCATCAATTCCGTCAGTACATATCTGCAAGAAAAATCCGATTGAATTTGCTTTTTAGGCGGGAGATCCCGAAATTTATCGATTTTTGAAATCACGAATTTCAGAATTTTTAAATACTTTTCAGAAAACTGTAATTTGTGCTGCAAGTGTCAGATTTTCAGAGCTTTTACACCACTTTTAGATAACTTAGGGCTGAAAAATATTCTGGGCTGAAAATTCGAATATCGCCCATTTGAATTGAGCTAATTTCAGATTTAACTAGTAGATTTTCAGAAATTTCTAGATTTGGCAAATAATTTAAGAAAAATTCAATTTTTTGTCTCAAAATCTTTTAAAATCCTCCAAAATAAGTCTGAAAATTTCAGAAAAGAGATTTCCCGGCTGAAAGTATATTCATTTCGTAATTTTTTTGAAAATTTTCAGAATTTTTTTATTGTTATGTATTTTCTAAAAATTTAATTTTAGCAAATGAAAAAAGTTTCTACAACTTTTCCGATTTTTTGGAAAAATAAATTTCATTTTTTTCTTGCAGAAAAATTCAGTTTTGAAATATTGTTTCACTTTTGCTTAAAACGACTCAGAAAACTTCACTTCTCATCGTCAAAACTGATAAAATGTGTATAACAGGAGAAACGTCTATAAAACTCGATGATTACCACTCAAAAACATTCATTTTCTCTTTTCTTATCATTTTTTTTCAATGTTGAGGTCTCTTCATTTTGAATTTACTTTCATTTGTTCAAATTTTAAAAAATTTATTCATGCATGTTTCAGCGGTTTCCTGATATCCTTTAGGCGGGAGTTAAAGAAAACAATTGTTTTGAAAACTTCTTTTAAAGCAATTGTTTTATATTTTTGATTATAATTTCAAATTTATAAAATGGACGCTTTCAATTGTGGAATATGTTCCGAAAGATATGATGAGGATGAAAAACGAGTTCCTAGAACACTTACAGGTACTTTTTTAACATTTTCCAGATATCAATTAATATTTTCAGCATGTGGACATACAATTTGTGAAATATGTGCATTAAAAATTATGAAAGATGTGAAAGTTGTGTGCCCATTTGATCGAATTGAAAGTGATGTTCCGGATGGAAATATTAAATTTCTTAAAAAGAACTTCGCCATTTTGGAAGCAATTCAAGAACAACAATATAAAAATACGAGTGTTGAACCTACAGATGATACAGAATACAAAGCAGAAAAGGCTCTTGGAATACCGTGCGATGAAGATCCCACTCATATTGCTGTATTGTATTGTACCGTCTGTAAAGCACATTTATGTTCAAGATGCTCAATAATTTCACATTCTTCGAAAATTTTATCTTCCCATAAGATGGTCAAAGTCACGGAAAAACCAGAGCCTCTTTTATTTTGCCCACTTCATTCATACAATGTTGCTGAATTATATTGTCAAGAGAAAGGATGTAAAAGTGAAAATGAAATAATGTGCACAAATTGTCATTTATATGAGAATATCTCGACGTGAAAAATTACGTGAGTACTCATGGGAGGGAAATTTCGCGATTTTTTACCTAGCCGGGAAATCAATGTCAAAAAAATGTTCCCGGACACTATTTCCCGTATGCCTTTGGAAATTTTCATTTTCAAAAATACGGTGTTTTAGATTATTGGAACGTACATCAAATATTTGACAGTATTAAACAATTGGAAGCAGGAAAACTTGGATATGTTAAAGAAAAGAGTGAAAGAAAAGGTTAAAAGACGAAGGGAGGAAAAAAAGAATTATGATTTACAATGGAAGGAATTGAATACTTTAGCGACAAAATGTTTGAATGTGACAAAACAAGGAAAAACTGAATATTTCGAGAAATCAACAACAATTTGTGTCACTGCTGAAAAGAAATTGGATAGCATTGAGGTTCAGAACCCCTCGAAACAAATGGACTTGAAGTCATTAATAAAACCTCCAACACTGTTTGAATCATTATATTGCGGCACAAACGAATCAAACAGGAAAATAGTTTACTTATCAAGTTCTGTGTTTGATAAAAGTAAAAAAGTAGAAAACATGAAAATTTCAGGTAAAAATTGCTTGCAATTGGATATGAGTTATATTCAAAAGTTAGCTGGATTCCAAGAAGAAAAGAACGACGTTTTTGGAATGAAAGGTATTTTTCTAGTGCTTTTTTTGTTATTGTGCAAATTATGTACCCATCTGCTTAGATACCCTAGATACCCAACCCAAAATAGATAGTGCATTTAAAGTACCCAAAAAACCTTTTCGAATTTTTTTTTCGCCTTTTTAGTCCGAATTTTCACCAACTCGATGGGTGCTCCCATTGCAATGTTGGGTGACAATAATGCTGTTGGTTTGCATAACGACATTTTATTTCCTTTTTTCAAACAAAATATTTTTTCAGATCAACTTGGAAATCCATATTGTATCCATCTTATGGATGGTGAAGTATTCGAAGCATCTCCAATAAAAATGTTTACACCAAATACGAGTTTTAAAAAATAATATGTGCCTTATTTATTGAATTTTAAGAATTTCAGCCTTGTTCATTGATTTTGTGGATATAAGTTGGGTTGAAAAATTGACGGAATTGCCAAAAGATGCAATGCTTATTATAACGGAATTTTCAAGGAGTTGTCTGATGGGGTATGTTATTTTTTTCAAAATTTTTTCAACTGCAGTCCATTAAGTTCATTTTAGAAATTAACTTATATAAATAAGATTATTTTAATTGTTAAATTCTAAATAGAATTAATTTCAATTTGTTTTTTGAAGTGACGGTTATGAAGGCGAACGGAAGATGATGAGACAAATCAGCGCTCCAATTTTTAGTTGTGATCATCATGATGAAATGTATATGGAGGAAATTGCGAAAGGAAATTACGAAAACAATCCATTTTTCAAGCGACGGATAAATAAATGAAGAAATTGAATAAATACGATGAATAATTTGAAATGTTAACTCTGTTCGAATTTCGTCGACATCACTGTATTCTTTTGCAATTATTGTTATTTTCAGCATGTTTTTTGTTAAAATATTTTTTTTCTGTTTTTTCATCTTTTCGTGTACAATAATGACATGAAACATCCACTCCAAACATTTTTAAAAAATTCCTGAATCGCTAATTTTTTTTTCCTACCGGATGATATATATACGACTCTCATAGTTTCAAAAAATAACAAAATGACACTTTTTGGCCAAAAACGCACATTCAAATGAGCTGTAAATACCTTAAATTTGAGCTTTTTGTTTCAAGTTTGAACTGAAATGGTCGTTTTTATTATTTTCTTCCATTTCGAGCCATTTTTGTCAGAAAAATCGAAAAAAAAATTTTTTTTGAAAATTTTCAATGACTTTTTGGACAATTTTTCGAAAAAATTAAAAAAATTTTTTTTTTGCGTTTTTTGCTCAAAAATGTTTCTTTTGTTACAAAAAAGGACAAATTATGATGTTTACGATATAAAATTGGCAAAAAAACGCAAAAAAATTTTTTACAAAATTTTTCGAAAAATTGACCAAAAAAAGTAATCGAAAATTTTCAAAAAACATTTTCATACTCAAAATAATTTTTTTGCGCTTTGTTGTTAACAGTAAAGTTGTAGAACATAATGAGAGCTTTCTAATTATATACAGATCTGTTCGTAGTTCGGAAAATGAGCAAAGTTATACCAGATGCAAGTCAAAACGGGGAGCACCCCCCCGAACGCAGGGACACTTCACAGGTTTCGTGGTACGAAATACGAAAATAATCTTTGACCCCTACCGCAATCACACCTATAGAAAACGATTTGCAGAAAATTCAAACATTTTCAGAATTTTTTCAGACAAATCTGAAACAGTTTTTTTCTTGAAAAAAATTGCAAAACATTGTTCCCGGTGGGAAATACTATATTTTAAATTCTGGAAAATTTTCTAAAATTTTTTTCTATTTTTGAAATGTTCAGCCTAAGATTTTTAATCTGTAAAATTCAAATTTCTCAAATTTTCCATGAAAAATAAAAGCAATCTGAAACGGGTAAGATTTTATAATTTTTCAATTTTTCATCCAAATTCTGAGGTTTTCCTTTTTTTGTCATTTATATGCTGAAATGTTGGCAGAAATAGTGTCAATCTTGAACGAAGCATCCAATGGTACGACTACTTCAGTGTCTGAACTATCTATTTTGTGAAACCCTTCCCCTTTCATGCGCGAATAAATGGTTTTCCATTTTTAAGTTCATCTGCTTTAAAGTCGATATGCTTCCGCATAAATTGCATTGTTCTGATGGGAGAAAGCTCTAATTTTTGAAACTAAAATCTGGTAGGGTCACATTAACTGACACACTGTCTTTAAAGATACATGAACCTGAAAATTGAAATCTCGAGGCACAATGAGATTTTTTATTTCTTTCTTTAAAAATTTTAAAAATTAAATAAAAAATTACGGATTCATGACAAATTGAATATCCGGAAATTCTTAAAATCTAAATTCAACCAGATTGGAAAAATCAAATAAAAATCAAAATGTTCATAGTTCCTATTTTAATTGAAAACATTTTTACAATTACGTGAAACTGAATATTTCGCCCACTTGGTTTTTTTGTCCTTATTATTTTAAAATTTTTGCGAACCTTTGCAATCGGAGTATAAAGAACGTACAAATATCATCACAACTATTTGAAACAACTGCCATATTCAGAAAATATCTCAAGGAATGGCATGGTACATTTTCCTTTTCAAGTTTTGAAAAAAATACGATTTTACAGTGAACGAGCACTTGAAAAAGAACCATACTATCATGGACTTCTTCCAAGAGAAGATGTAAAAATGATCTTGGTGAAAAATGGTGACTTTGTGCTAAGAATCTCGGAACCTACGAAAGGGGAAGCAAGGCAATACATTCTATCTGTCATGCACAATGTGATGTTGGCTGAATCACAAGCCGTACGTTATTTTGTGTCCAAAATTCGGAAAAAAACTAGAAAAAGGGGGCTTTTTCTATTTTTTCCTACATTCCGCAAACACTGCGACGCGAAAATGCACGCAGAGTTTCAAACGACCCTTCTCTTCAAAAAGCTATAACGTTGCTCAAAATGCTCCAAAATTAATGGAAAATAAATCAAGATGTTCATTAAATCCTAATCTATCAAAACTACGGAATATGTGTCAAAATTCTTTCTGAAAAGATGTTATTTTTAGATTTTTCCTAGTTTATGTTAATGGAAAAACACTTTTTTCAGATTAAACACTTCGTCATCAAAAATGAGGCTAACAAATGGATGATTGAAAAATACGGCTTTGATTCGATTCCACAAATGATTGAACACTATCTTACGCGAAAAGAAGTCATTCGAGAAGCGGTCCTCATTCTTCGTCCGATATATCGTCAGAAATGGGAGCTCGATCACGAACAAATCAGTATTTCGAAGAAGCTCGGCGAAGGAGCTTTTGGCGAGGTTTCGAAGGGAACGTTAAAGTTGAAAAATAAGACAGTTAATGTAGCGATTAAGCAAGCAAAGTTGGAAAAAGTCACAAAGGAGCAAATTCTAGAATTTATGAGGGAGGCAAGAACAATGAGATCGTTGTATCCTGGGCATCCGCATGTTGTGAAATTTTATGGAGTGGCTGTCGTAAACGAGCCTCTATTCTTGGTTATGGAGTTGGTAGGTCTTTTTTTTTAAATTTCTAATGGACCTATGCAGAAACTAAAATTGCTGCAAAAAATTGCAAACAAATGCAAAAAATTCAATGCAGAAACTTGCAAAAAATTGCAAGAAATGTCAAGAAATTGCAATTTTTTGCAGCCGATTTACGGGAAAAATACGGTAATCGTTGCGAGACCATCAAAGGTTCTTACTCTTCGCTGCGAGACCCTCACAAATTTCACAGGTGTGCGTCCAAAAATACGGTCAAGAGCCGTTTTCATTGATGGTCTCGCAACGATTACCGTACTTTTCCCGTAAATCGGCTGCAAAAATTGCAATTTCTTGACATTTCTTGCAAGTTTCTGCATTGAATTTTTTGCATTTTTTTGCAATTTTTTGCAGCAATTTTAGTTTCTGCATAGGTCCATAAGATTTCAATATGGAGTTCTAAGTCATTTATAGGCTATTAATTGGATTTCTAGGTCATGATTTGGTTCTCTAGGCCAGTATTTAGATTTCTAGGCCGTTCTTTAAATTTCTATGCAAATATTTTGATTTCTAGGCTATTATTTGAATTTCTAGGCCATTCTTTGGTTCTCTAGGTCATTACTTGGATTTCTATGCCGTTCTTTACATTTCTATGCCAATATTTGAATTTCTAGGCCATTACTTGGATTTCTATGCCGTTCTTTACATTTCTATGCCAATATTTGAATTTCTAGGCCGTGAATTGTATTTCTAGATCATTATTTGGAATTCTAGGCCATTTCTCAAAAGAGCTTTTTACAGGCAACAAATGGTGCGTTGAACGAATATCTACAAAATAATACTGATTTGAAAATGAAATCGAGAAATGAGATTGTACTTCAAGCGTCATGGGGACTCGAATATCTTCATGGAAAATGCCTAATTCATCGTGACGTTGCCGCCAGGAACTTTTTATTTAGTTATGGAAAAGTGAAAATTTCTGATTTCGGAATGACTCGAATGGGACCACTATACTCAATGAATGCATCGACTCGTGTGCCCTTCCGTTGGTTAGCAGTTGAGACGATAAAATATCACACATTTTCTCTAAAAAGCGACGTGTGGAGCTTCGGGATTTTTGCTTGGGAGGTGTATAATGGGAATGAGCCGTATCCAGATATGAGTGCGAAAGAAGTTAAGAAATTGGTATGTGGGGGTTTCAAAATGACGTTACCGCCGAAGGTTGATGTAGAAATAGCGAAAATTATCACGGTAACTTTTATTATTTGAATATTTTTTTTCGAAAATTTATAATTTTTCAGTCCAAATGCTGGGCATCAAATCCGAATGACCGATCTTCAATGGCTGAAATCTCATCGTTTCTAGAAATAATAACTGGAATTAAACGACCGAATTTTGGGACGAACGATAATAAAGAGGAAGTATGTTTATTTTTAAATTTTTGAGAGGTAAATAATACAAATTTTTGCAGATAACAACAGCTGACTTGGCACACAAAAAGAAGCGAAAGACCAAGAAGAGTAATCCTCCACGTTGAATTTCTTCAGCAATTAATAATTAGAAACTTTGATAAATTGATTTTTTTAGCGAAATGTAATAAAATGTTCAATTTTAATGTCCTTTTTCCAATTTTTTTCATTATAAAACTTTAAAATCAGATATTTTATTTTAAACTGCGTCAGATTTAACGACAAGTTGCAGACTTATTTTATGAAAGTTTGTTGTTTAGTGATTTCAGTCTTTTATGCTGATAAAAGACATTAAAAGCTTTAAAAATTACTTGCGAAAACGATGGTGCGCTTTTCGAATCGAAATGAACGAACCATATAGAACTGTATCCAAGCACAATTCTTGTCAAATTTTTGAATCCACCTTTGAAAAATCACCTTTAAAAGGTATTTATCATTGTAAAAATTGTTTGCAAAATTATATTATCCCGGTGGGGATTGCGGTAATGTCATCGGATTCCCCGTCGGTAGTCTTGTTGGGTTCCCGGCTCAACGCCCGAGATATAAACTTAACGTGAACTTTCATCCAACGTGAAATAATCAACAAGAAAAAATAAACATGACCATTGATAAAGTCAGTATTCTATACACTGATTATACAAAAATATTAAAAAGAGTAACAGTTTTTTGTGAACTTTTGAATGGAGAAGGAAAACATCCAATGAAACATGCAATAAAGAGAGTAAATTTCAGGTGAATCATTTTCTTGTCATATTCTTAGTATTTGTGGTTTGCACCTCATCAATAAATGGTCAAGAAACTTGTCCAACTGGGAAACCTAGCATACAATCACCTTGCGATTCATCAGCGCCATGCCCATCAAGTTCAATATGTTATCGTAAAAATAATGCATTCTTTTGTTGCGGTAATAGAAAATTAAAATTGCTCACTAAATTCACCCAAATTATAAATTTTCAGGAGATCTTGGCTCCTTCTGTACAACTAAAATGCACACATTCAATTCAAAGGACGGAGGTTCGTATGTATGGGGTCCTGGTGATAACATTGATAAATGGTACAATTTGCAAATGGGAAGAGATGTAGTTGCATGCCGTAGGTTCTATCAATTAAAAAAGTTCATAAAATTCAATATTTTCTAGCATTTCCCTATTCATTCGCTTATAGTAACAACAAGAAGTTGAAAGTATTGCCAGTTGGTCAGTTTTTTTTTAAAATTTAATCTTTATTTTTAATTTAATTACAAAGTTAGGATAGTTTCAAAAAACTACTTTTCAGATTTTGAGCCGAGCAAGCCAGAAAGTTCAAAACCAAAAGCATGTAACAAGAATTCGGATTGTAAGAAGGACAATGGCGAGTTCTGTGGTGCCGCTTCTCATCCGTCTTTTCCAGAGGAATTGGATAAAAGCGGAGAAGGTGGTATTCCATTGAAATTCTGTTACAAATGTGAGTTGTTTATTTGTTATTTACACCTGGAGTATTGGTCGTTCTTTGTCAAGGACAGCATGAGCAAAAATATAGAATTTCTATTAATTATGTAGTTACGGTAGACAGCTTGTGTGAGCATTTGACGCAAACACTTGAATTGACGCACAATTTGCACAGTTTCTAGATGATTCGATACTTTTTTGAGATTGTAGGTGAGAATCGATTTTATGAGCGTTTTTCTTTAGTTTTAATCCGTTTTTCCAACCCAAATATTTCTTTCCCGTTTATTTGTATTTCTTTTAATGATATTTATATGATTTATCGAGAATAACGCTCTGAAAAAACCTAAAGAATAATAAATACTAATTTATTATAATAATGTGTTTTTATCTTTTTAATTCTTTTCATAAAGGGACGTTTCCCTTCTCTTCTCTTTGTTTCCTGTCAGACTACCTCTGAATCGCGACATTCTTTGTTTAAAAACATGCTTAACAAGATACATCCATAAAGCGTTACTCTCAGTTTTTAATGAGACATACCTCAAAAAAATCTGCAGTTTTTGAAGCAGTGTCGTTTCCAGCGTAAAATTCTCTTACAATTGTTAAACTGAATTTTCTAGACCACTCATTTTCGGCTGCTCCGACGATAACATTGGAGGCGTTGAGACCGCAACGCGTGAGACCAACTGAGAGATGTGCATTTGAGCGCGTTCCTTTCGCGTCGCCTTCGTCTTCTAGCTGATGCAGCCGAAAATGAGCGGCCAAGAAAATTTAGCTTGAGAATATATTTCATCAAAAACTCCGAGAAACGCCTCAGGTACTTCCTCAGGTAATGCTGCGCCCAAAGCTCGAAACAACGAAACAAGAATGAGAGGAAAAACATGTCCACAGTAGCGATTTCCGCGTTTGGGTCTCGTCAACTTGTGTAGATTCACGGTAATTTCCGAAATTTTGAAAAAGAAACTGAAATACTGCCTGCAGAAATATACACAGTCACGGTAACCAAACGCGGAAAATTCTGCAAATTGCTACTTTGAACACTCAAAAAAAGATTTTTAAAATTTTGCAGTTCAAACATTTGGATCCATAAATGTAGAGCCTGTTATCACTTCGCAGAAAACGGAATTAAAGGGATGCGACACTAATTCGGATTGTGATCCAGATGAAGGAACTGAAACATTCTGCTTCATAGAGGATACACTTCGTTCAGTACAAATTGCGGAGAATAACGGAAAGATAGCATATAATAAAGGCTGTTGTGCATTTCACCCGACGAAAAAAACACTGTGGTGGTATATGTTGGCCGGATCAATTGTCAGCACTGTTATTTGTCTTGGAGTCTCAGTCACATTCTTCGTCGTTTATCGTAAAAGCGCAACGGCGACAGAATTGCCGACGAAAACGGATACGACAGGGAACACCACTGGTTACCCATCATATACAGAACTCCGCGATATTCAAATAAAGCATCAGAAAGAATGGATGGAGCAACAACAGAAAAAGAAACCATCTAAGGAAACGACAGCCTCTTCATCGGGATTATAATTGTTTCTTCTAATCAATAAAGTATACAGTTGCGAAAATGTTTCAAATTGAAAATAAACCTTCAGCTATAACAAAAACAACTTTGAAAACTGTTCATTTCTTTCAGTCGACATTCTTTCAGGTTATATGTCTTTCAGTCTATATGATTTTCAGGCTATTTTTGTTTTTCAGAATACATTTTGTAAAACCTGATTGTAAAACAAAACGGTAAAACAAAAAGATAACGAAACTAGTTTTTAATGAATAAGGTAAAGAAAATAAACTAAAAACATTGAAAACTATTCAACATTACGCAAAATATCATTTTCAACATTTAAAATTTTTTAATAAATCATTTTTCGAAGATTTCTCATCCCAACTCCCTGAAAAATGGGTTAAATCAGTACAATGTGTGCATTTATTAAAAAATTTTCGTATTTTACAACGCATTTTCTTAAAAATACATACTCCTATCGAAAAAAGAATAACCACTTTCAAAAATGCGGCTGCCGCGGCCGCCGTTCCCCCAGCCCTGGTTTGAAACATCTCCAATAAACATGTTACTGCTTTCCCAAATCAAAACTAGCGAGACGCCCGAACAGGTGCCTTGGAAACACAAGTTGTGGAGAACTAGTCCCTTTGGGTTTTCTAGTCCTCGACCATATATGTATCTCAACAATTATCCATCAAATTAAAAAAAAATTGAACCTATTAATTTTTATTTTTATGTATTTTCGAAAAATTTAATTTTAGCAAATGAAAAAAGTTTCTGCAACTTTTCAGATTTTTTGGAAAAATAAATTTCATTTTTTTCTTGCAGAACGATTCAGTTTTGAAATATTTTTTCACTTTTGCTGAAAACGACTCAGAAAACTTCACTTCTCATCGTCAAAACTGATAAAATGTGTAACAGGAGAAACGTCTATAAAACTCGATGCTTTCCACTCAAAATCATTCACTTTCTCTTTTCTTATCAATTTTCTAAAATCAGCAATTATTGATTCAAAAAAATTCGAGTTATGTTGAGGTCTCTTCATTTTGAATTTACTTTCATTTGTTCATCTGAAATTTTTAAAAATTTATTCATGCATGTTTCAGAGATTTCATGATTTACTTGATTTCTCATAGCTTCTCGTGCATCCATATTTCGAAACAAAAGTCTTTTAAAAAAATTTATATAATTTTTAATGGAATTTCTTGAAATATTTTCAAATATTATCATGATAAAAATCTCTCGCCGCTCGTTTTTGCGGAGTGTCGTTGGGAATTTACTAGCAGCGCAACCGCAACGCGCTCAAATTCAAATTTCTCAGTTGGTCTTGCGCGTAGCTGTCGCGTTGCGAGTAAATTCCCAACGACACTCCGCAAAACGTTTATCAGAAATGTTTATCTTGACAATAATTTCTTTAAATTCCTAATAAATTCTTGCGAAATCAAAAAAAAACTTTTTTCCTGAACTCCTCTTACTTTAAAATTAGCAATTATTGATTTTCAGTTGAAGAAGTAGTTTAATTTTTTCTAAATGAAAAAAGCCAAAAAAGTGAAAAAAATAATTAAAAAAGGCATTTTTTATACTCTTTTATAGAAAAAAATTAAAAAGAAAGGAAAAACACGATAAAAAATTAATTTTTCAAAAAAAAAATCAGGCGGGCCGAGAAAAAACAAATGGCCTAGAAAGCCAAAAAATGTTTCTTGACTCGTCATTTTGAATTAAGTTTTAAAAAAACAAAGCGATTTCCATTAAAAGACAGTGTTTTATATAATTCGACCCAGCCTGATTTCAATTTCAAAAATTAGAGCATTCTCTCATTAGTATAATGCAATTTATGCGAAATCACATCGATAAATACACGCTTCATAGCAACGGACCAAGGTTGAAAAAATCAAAATTTTAATGCGCGCCGGTCCGTGCGATGCGGTCGGAATTGGCGCGAAACACAATTATTCAAATGTGGCTACAAAATACCAATTATTGGCTTTTCGACCACCTGGGCTCCCATTCGAATTTTTATTTTTCCATTGAATTTGGATAGTATTGATAAGCTGCATTTAAAAAAAATCTTAAAACAACTTTACTTTTACTTTTCGAATAATTACATGATTAGTACTAATTCAATTACGTTTTTGATCAAAAAGGGTTTTAAATATAGAAAATGGACACTTTCAAATGTGGAATTTGTTTGGAACGATATGATGAGGATGAAAAACGAGTTCCGCGAACACTTACAGGTTATTTCGTAGTATTTTCCAGAGTTCAATTAATATTTTCAGCATGTGGACATACAATTTGTGAAATATGTGCATTAAAAATTATGAAAGATGTGAAAGTTGTGTGTCCATTTGATCAAATAGAAAGTGATGTTCCCAATGGAAATATTAAGTTCTTGAAGAAGAATTTCTCAATTTTGGAAGCTATTCAAGAACAACATTATAAAAATACGAATGTTGAAACTGAAGATGATGCAGAATACGAAGCAGAAAAGGCTCTTGGAATACCGTGCGATGAAGATCCTTCTCATATCTCAGGGAAAGCAATGCACCGGAACATTCCCATTTTGTCCGTGGACAAATCCCGGACCGTCCCGGACATTTACAGTTTTGCTCTAACATGTCCGATTTTCAAAAAATTCACTGGAAATGAAGCTAGAGCGTTACTGAGCTCTTTGGTGAAATTTTGAAGCTCCACCTAATTTTCGAGTAATGTTACACATTTTTTTGTTGGCGGCAAAATAAAATAATGAAAATGAAATGCATATTTGAGTATCAAAGATTTGAGCTAGAGCCTCCAAATTTTACTAAGGAGGTCAGTAATGCTCTCACTTTCATTTGCAGTAAAGTTTTTGAAAATCGGACATGTTTGAGCAAAACTGTAAATGTCCGGGACGGTCCGGGACTTGTCCACGGACAAAATGGGAATGTTCCGGTACATTGCTTTCCCTGAGATTGCTGTTTTCTATTGCACCTTCTGTAGAGCACATTACTGTAAAAGATGTTCAATAAGATTGCATTCTTCAAAATGTCAATCCACTCATAAAATGGTCAAAGTCACTGAAAAACCAGAACCTCTTTTATTCTGCCCACTTCATGAGTACAGTGTTGCTGAATTATATTGTCAAGAGAAAGGATGTAAAAGTGAAAACAAAGTAATGTGCACAAATTGCCATTTATATGGAGTTCACAAGGTATCTAAAAGGTACATAACTTCAAACATAAAAAAACAAACATTTTCAGGGTCACGAATACAAAACCATCGATGAGATATTTGAAGAGAAGAAAAAAGAAGCGTTAGATTTGTTGAATACAACAAATATTAAGAAAGACGAAATTAGGTCTCATATTGATACTATTGGTGAAATTCCAGATGATGTGGAAAATGATGAAGAATATGTCGATGTGAAAAACCACGTGAGTACACATGGAAGGGAAATTACCTAAATTTTCCGGGTGCCTAGCCGGGAAATTGTTTGTATAGAAAGATTAGAAAAATAACAGGAAAAACAGAAATTCGAACAAATCAGATTAAAAAATTCAACTAAAATTAAATAAACTTGATTAATACTTCTTCAAAAGTCTCAAATCATATAACTATTGTTTTCCTCAAAATGTCTGCTTCAATTTTTATTGATTGGTTGTTAATCAACTCTGAAAAACAAGGAAAATCGATAAAATAAGGATAAACAGACTGTATTCGAATTTTCCCCTGCTTTTCAGACCGGGAAATGAGTTTCCCAAAATGTTTCCCGGACACTATTTCCGGTCTGGCGTTCACATGATAATATTTTCATTTTAAAAAAGACGATGTTTTAGATTGAAGAAACGTACAACAAAGTTTTGACAGTATTAGACAATTGGAAAAAAAGCAACTTGGATATGTTGAAAAAAGGAGTGGAAGAAAAGATTAAAAGGCGAAGGAAGGAAAAAGAGAATTATGATTCACAATTGGAGGAATTGGATACTCTGGAGAAGAAATGTTTGAATATGACAAAAAAACGAAAAGCTGAATATTTCGAGAAATCGGCAGATTGTTTAACTGCTGTAAAGAAATGGGATAGTATTGATGTTTCGAAACCCTCGAAATTGATAGAATTGAAGCCATTGGTTCAATCACTCGACTCGTATTTATCGTCATTCTGCGAATCAGCAAGTGATCCTGTCACTGTTGCAAAGAAAGTGGATAGCATTGAGGTTCACAATAACTCTAAAGATATAGAATTTCCACCATTGGTTCAATCACCAGATTCGTATTTATCGTCGTTCTTTGAAACAAACGAATCAATAAGGAAAATAGTTTTTGTTGCTCGTGCTGTGTTTGATAAAAGTAAAACAGTAGAAAATATGAAAAATTGCAGATTCATATGACTTGCAATACTATCGGGAAGAAATAAAAAAGTTAGCTGGATTCAAAGAAGTAAAGAACGACGTTTTACGCATGGAAGGTATTTTTCTAGTGTTTTTTCGGTTATTGTGCAAATTATGTACCAAATAAGTGCAGAATATGTACTCATCTGCGAAGATTGCGAGCATACCCAAATTTAATATATAAAGTACACAAAAAACCTTTTCGAATTTTCTGACTAGATTCCTAATTTTAAAAACACAAAAAATTAGCTGCAATTGAAGCATGGGTACTTATTCAGCACCAAGTTAAAGTGAGGTGTATTTGTTTGTTTCGGCAATTTTTTTATGTTAGGGTGTACACGTTGTTTTGGATCGGATTTTTTGTGTTTTTCAGTCCTTGTCGTTCGATTTTCGCCGACCCATGGGTCTTCCCATTGCAATCAGGGATGCCGCCGAAAAAAGTTTTTGGCAGAAAAAAAATAAATTTTTTCATCGGCCAAGAAAAATGCCGAAAAAATAAAATATTTTTTCGTTTTACTGGAAAAATACCGAAAAAATTATTTTCAGCGTTCCAAGTGATTAATGAATCATATTTCATCTGGAAAAAAAACGATTTTAAGGTTTTATGCTTTCATTTAGTTTAAAAAAATTAGTAAAATAGTTGGAAATTGAGGTAAAAAATAATATATTCAAATTTAAAAATCTGTTTTCCGCAAAAGTTCCAATACTTCCAGGTGAATAAATCAAGTGTTTCTGGCAATTTGCCAAATTTTTCACTTTCTTTTTAAAAAATGTTTTGTTGGTTTTTTGCTGATAAAATTTTAGTTTTGTGATAAAAATGGGTTGAATTTTGAAATATATTTTGGCGAAAAAAAAGTGCAACCTTGAACACATTTTTTTAGTAATAACATATTTTCAACAGCTGGTAGTACCAGTACACCCATACCACCTGCAAAATGTGTTTTTGGAACCAAAAATTCCCATTTTTGCATCCATTTATGAGCTTTCCCACGCTTCGGCTCGCAAAAGAATAAAAATTGATGATAGAAAACCGTTTAAATATTTTGAGCCGAAAAAAAAGAAAAAAAAATGTTCGCTCTTCGCGCGACCCGAAATAAATAAACCTTTTTCGGCGTAAAACACACGAAAA
Source organism: Caenorhabditis virilis (assembly GCA_964036255.1). Lineage (NCBI taxonomy): Eukaryota > Metazoa > Nematoda > Chromadorea > Rhabditida > Rhabditidae > Caenorhabditis > Caenorhabditis virilis. Next base: position 16,631,607 of record OZ038417.1, on the reverse strand, counting down.
TCCGAAAAACTAAAAAAAAAACCGAAAAAAACGGCAACCCTGATTGCGATGTTGGGTGGCAATAATGTTTTGAGTTCCTAACTTGCACAACTACCTTTCTTTCATTTTTTTAAAACAAAATGTTATTTCAGATCAACAAGGAAATCCATATTATATCCATCTTATGGATAAGGAAGTGTTCAAAACATCTCCAATAAACATCTATCCACCGAATACGAGTAAAAAATAATGAGAGTTTAATTTATTGAATGTTTAAGAATTTCAGTCTTTTACATGGATTGGTTCAATGAAAGTCTTATTGAAAAATTGAAGGAATTGCCAAACGATGCAACAATTATTATATCGGATTGGGTGAGGAGGTGTCTGATGTGGCATGTTTCTTTTCAAATGTTGTTTTTTCAGCTAAAGTTCTTTAACTTCATTTCAAAAATGTTCGTAATAAATAAGAATATTTAAATTGTTAGATTCTAAATAGAATAACCATATAGATATAATTTCAATTCGTTTTTTGAAGGCCCTGGAACGAAAACGAACGGAATATGATGAGACAAATCAGCGCTCCAATATTTAGTTGTGATTATGATAAGAATAAAATGTATATGAAGGAAATTGCGAAAGGAAATTACGTAAACAATCCATTTTTCAAGCGATGGAATTGAATGAAGAAAGTGAATAAATATGATTTTTCTTAAAATAGATTTGATATAAAAATGGTTTCGATAATGTTTTCTCCAAACTGTCTGTTTCTTGTAATTTGTTAATTTTGGGCTCTGTTTTTCTTGAATTCCATGTGCAACTTTTAGGTGAGTTTTTCAACATCGGGAGCACGTTTTCAGTCCCTTTGGCGTTAAGCAACACTTAAAAATTTCAATTTTTTATTATCCAGGAAAAAAATCAAAAATAAAAAGTTCCAGAAGAAAAAAAAATTGGACCAAAAATACGCAATATACTCAAAAAATATTTTTTTAAGTCAAAAGTAATATTATGTCTAATTTTCAGCATTTTTCCAGACACAAGAAGTTCAAAACATTTTACAGAAAAAAGGCAAAAAAAAACGTTTTCGAAACCTATTCAAAACTATCTCCAAGATCTTCGAAAAAAAATTATCGATTTTTTCTCTCTAAAAATCAATAAAAAAATCATTTTCGCTTGGTATGGGGTACTTATCTTAAGAAGTACTGTAACTACAGTAACCCGACAAAAAATACAAAAAAAAACATTAAGGTAATTTGAAAAATTCTTGTTAGTGAAAAATTCCGAGAAAAATGAGCACAATTATTTTGAAAAAAATATACAAAAAACATCGAGAGAGAGAGAGAGAGAGAGAGAGAGAGAGAGAGAGAGAAATTTGAAAGACATTTTTGGGCATATTGGCACACGAAAAATCGTTTTAAAAATAATAAAAATTTCAGAGAAATAAAAACACATGAAAGACGTGTTTTCAGCACTTAGGAATTTGTTTTTCAAAAGAAAAATCAATAAAATAAAAACCATATCCTTTTATATAACTGGGTAAGGAGGCGGGGCGTCTGTCCCTATTTTTTGTGCGTCTGAAGCCTTTTTCATAGTAAAATTCAAAAGTTACTGAGTGGATTTGAACTCGCATCGGTTCACGTAAAGAAATGATTACTTACCCATGGGTACTGCAGTAGACCATGGGGGTCACCGGAAGATGAGAGACTTTTTGAAATCTAATGATTGTGGATTTTCATTTCTTCATTTTTTGTTGTCATTTCTGAGTTGAGATTCATTCTTTAAGAATTTATTCAAAGAAAATGGTCTATTGTGATGGCTATTTCAATTGAAACGGTGAGGTGAGCTAGAGCAAAGAAAATTACATCAACCTCTTTTGAGATTAATTTCTTTATTTAAGCCGCTAATTATAACCGTTCGATATATAATCAAGTGTGACCATTGTGATTGGTTTTTATGATTTTTATGAGAATATTCCAGCAAAATGTTTAAAGTTTAGATTAGGAGGGTTGCGCCGCGCAGCGGTGTTGGAAAAGCGATCAAAAGTAATGGAATGCGTGCCGAAGGCACGGAAGAAGCAGCCGCAGGCGAGCTTCTTCTGTGCCTTCGGCTCGCATTCCAATACTTTTCGATCAAGAAATTTCGGTCCCCACAATTAAATTCCGAAGGTGTGAAATCTCCAAATAATTTAAAATGACGCCGAAGGCGTGTAAGGGGCGAAGCCGGAGGCGAGCCGTAGAAAAAATAGTTATTATTATGATTTTAGATTTTAAAAAAAGGCGAAATCCAGATATATGATAAACGAACAACTAATTCCGGATTTCAAAGAAAAGTTAGGTCACCATGTTTTGAATCTCATAACAGGTAATCTTTATTTGAGACGAATGTAACAAAAGGGGCACGCCGGAGGCGTGTTGGAAAGCGAAGCCGAAGGCGAGGCGTCATCCAGGAGCTTTGCCGCGTAGCGGCACACAACTCCTGGTATACATATAAATTATTATAGTTTAAAAGGAAAAAGTCGGTTAGAAAGTGTTCCACCAGGGAGCAACCAAGAAAAACCAAAAAATAAGGACATTTAGGATATTTTAATGAAAGAAAAGAAAAAAAATCACAAGCTCTGTTAATAGATTCTCTTTTTACAGTAGCGGTCAAAAAGAAATACACCTTCAGTATTTCTGCCATAACAACGCTAGTTGAAAGGTGCAAGCGGTGGAACACAGTAAAACCGACCAGATAATTGAATCCAGTCGATCTTTTTCACTTTCAATATTGTTTTTAAACACTCAATATAACAAGAAAACAGAAAAATAATATTAATATTGCACATGATAATCAAAAATAGAGGTCGGAATAGTCCACTAGTAGCACAATTTTGAAGTGAATCCGACAAATTCAACACTGAATATCATAACGGCAAGAGCTTGAATTAATATAAACTAAGCTGTATTTGAAAAAAAAATTTTTTTTGATTATAATATATTTAATTTTAGAAGTGGGCCTTAAAGATAACCCGTTTTATAAACGGGAATTCATGGATTTGTGTGAAGTAAACCTGGCGTGATACTCGATAAATGTGAAGCGCCCAGTTAACGCGATCTAAACACTATATTTTTGTCAATTTGTGATTAGTTAGCCGTTTCACATAATTCGGTTGGTTATCATCATGGATCTGACCTTTTTACGCTTGCTTTCGAGCGCGGAAATACGACGCCTATACGGTGATGGTGGAAGTTCGGATGCCTGGGCTACGGAAGAGCTGAAAATTGGGATTTTTTCTGAATAAAAAATATCGATTTCCTAAATTTTCGGTTTTTTTCCTTTTAAAGATTCTGTTTTTCCATTAATTAAATTTAAGATAATAATTAGATCTTAAAATTGAGATTTTAGGAATTTCTTAAACTTAAAAATTTGAAAAAAACGCTCACGATTGCGTCACGAAAAAAACACTTGTTTAAATTCTCTTTTCTAAAAATCACTCAAATCGAAACCAATCAAAGGATTCTTATAAATCTGAAATTTTTCTACAATTTTCGAATTTTTTTCCAAAAAGCATGTACCACACAATGGATGATACAAAAATTTTAACTTGACAATATTAAAATTAATTTTTTTGGTGAGAATTCAAAAAGAAAATCACTCAAGTTTTCCGTTTCAAATTAAAAAAAAATTCAGTTTCGAAAATTTTGAGCCAATATTAAATTCCATTCATTTTCAGAATATTTTTGAAAAAATGATCCATTTCTCCCAATTCTTTCAAAAATCCGGAAATTTCTCATAATTTTCGTCAAAAAATTTCTAAATTACAATTTCAAAATTTTATTAATTTTTCTGTTTGATCTGCGAAATAGATGTTCAAAACATTCAATTAATTAATTTTGATTTCCGCATTTTCTGAAAAATTTATTTTTTAATTCAAAAATCTACCGCTTACTTTGTGAAAATATAGAAAAATGGTTTTTTTTTAATTTTTATGCTTCATTTTTGATTTTCAACGTTATGCGAAACGAGCAAATCAATAAGGAGCATTGTTTACCTTTCATTTTGTGTGCTTGATAAAAGTAGAACAGTAGAAAATATGCAAAAATTGCAGATTTAGCTGACTTTCTATACGTTAGAAGTGATTTTAAAACGTTTGTACGTACATACCCGTTAACCGGACAATAATTTTTTTTCGCAAAAAAAGACTCATGAAAAATTTTAATAATTTTATTTTGAGAATCTGAAAATTAACTTTTCTGAATTTTTCAATGGTTTCGAAATTCACGAATTTTCAGAATCATACCTGAAAATTTTAAATTAGAAAATTGTTGCATTTTGAGAAAAAAGTGAAAGGTTAAGAAATTAAATATTTCTGGGGAAAAACTGATAACAGGAGAAACGTCTATAAAACTAGATGCTTTCCACTCAAGGTCATTCATTTTCTTTTTTATTATCAATTTTTGTTCAAATTAGCAATTATTGATTTCATTTCACAATATTTCAGTTCAGTTTAGACCTCTTTGTTTTAAATAATCTTTAGGCAGGATGAAATTAAAACTTTTTTATTTTGAAAACGCTTTTTTTAGCAATTTCCATTTAAAAAACATAAAACAAAAATTCACTTTTAGTTTTACTTTTCTAATAATTACATAATTGGAACTAATTAAATTATGTTTTTGATCATATTTCGATCATATCTCTACACTGTTCCTATCCCTTCCCCCGACGTACACATGAAGTTCAAAAAAAGTCATGTTGAAAATGTTTTTAGGCAATTTCCTTTAAAAAAAATTTTTTAACTTTAATTTAACTTTCGATTTACATAATTGGAACTTATTAAATTAAAGTTTTTGATGTCACATGTAAGGGTTTCAAATTTAGAGAATGGACACTTTCAAATGTGGAATATGTTTCGAACGATATTATGAGGATGAAAAACGAGACAATCCTTATAATCCTAAGTGTTTACAACTGAAATCAATTTAATTTATTTTCAATATCATTTTTTAGTTAGCAATTTCAGAATATTATTCAGGTGATATTCATCTATTGTTCAACTTCGTTTAAAAAATGGAAGATATGGAATGTGGATTATGTCGTCAGGATTACGACGACAATGTAAAACATGGTCCCTTCATTATACCAGGTAAATTTCTTAAAATAAATTGAAAATGAATAAAGATTGTTATAGGATGTGGTCATACAGTTTGTGCAACTTGTGCCAAAAAATTGTTTGAAAACAAAACAATTACATGCCCATTTGATCGAAAAATAACTCATTTTATTGAAGAAGATGTTATTAAATGCCTCAAACCGAACTACAAAATTCTTGAGGCAATTACTGAAAAGAAGAAGGAATTAAAGAAATATGAGAAAGAATATGAAAAAGAAATTGCTCTCGGAATACCATGTGCCGAGAATGAAGCTCATATTTCTGTTTTATATTGTACCGTCTGTAGAGCACATTACTGTAAAAGGTGTTTAATAATATTGCATTCTTCAAAAAGTCAATCCACTCATAAAATAGTCAAAGTAACTGAAAAACCAGAGCCCCTTTTATTCTGCCCACTTCATGAGTACAGTGTTGCTGAATTATATTGTCAAGAGAAAGGATGTGAAAGTGATAACAAAGTGCTGTGCACAAATTGTCATTTATATGGAGTTCACAAGGTATCTGAAAAACATGTGACTTCAATGTTCTATGAAACATTTTCAGGGTCACGAATACAAAACCATCGATGAGATATTTGAAGAGAAGAAAAAAGAAGCATTCGAATTGTTGAAGAAAACAAATAATAAGAGAGAACGTGTCAAATCTCATATTGATACTATTGGTGAAATTCCAGATGATGTGGAAAATGATGAAGAATATGTCGATGTGAAAAACCACGTGAGTACACATGGAAGGGAAATTACTTAAATTTTCCGGGTGCCTAGCCGGGAAATTGTTTGTATAGAAAGAATAGAAAAATAACAGGAAAAAACAGAAATTCGAACAAATCAGATTAAAAAATTCAACTAAAATTAAATAAACTTGAATAATACTTCTTCAAAAGTCTCAAATCATATAACTCTTGTTTTCCTCAAAATGTCTGCTTCAATTCCCGTTTCATAGGAAAATCGATAAAATCAGGATAAAAAGACTGTTTTCGAATTTTCCCCTGCTTTCAGGCCGGGAAATGAGTTTCCCAAAATGTTTCCCGGACACTATTTCCGGTCTGGCGTTCACATGATAATATTTTCATTTTAAAAAAGACGGTGTTTTAGATTGAAGAAACGTACAACAAAGTTTTGACAGTATTAGACAATTGGAAAAAAAGCAACTTGGATATGTTGAAAAAAGGAGTGGAAGAAAAGATTAAAAGGCGAAGGAAGGAAAAAGAGAATTATGGTTTACAATTGAAGGAATTGGATACTCTGGAGAAGAAATGTTTGAATATGACAAAAAAACGAAAAGCTGAATATTTCGAGAAATCGGCAGATTGTTTAACTGCTGTAAAGAAATGGGATAGTATTGATGTTTCGAAACCCTCGAAATTGATAGAATTGAAGCCATTGGTTCAATCACCGTATTCGTATTTATCGTCGTTCTTCGAAACAAACGAATCAATAAGGAAAATAGTTAACGTTGCCCGTGCTGTGTTTGATAAAAATAAAACAGTAGAAAATAATGAAAAATTGCAGATTCAACTTATTTGCAAGACAATCGAGATAGTTTAAAACAGTTAGCTGGATTCAAAGAAGAAAAGAACGACGTTTTTAGCATGCAAGGTATTTTTCTAGTGTTATTTTGGTTATTGTGAAAATTATGTACCAAATAAGTGCAGAATATGTACTCATCTGCGAAGATTGCGAGCATACCCAAATTTAATATATAAAGTACACAAAAAACCTTTTCGAATTTTCTGACTAGATTCCTAATTTTAAAAACACAAAAAAATAGCTACAATTGAAGAATGGGTACTTATTCAGCACCAAGTAAAGTGAGGTGTATTTGTTTGTTTCGGCAATTTTTTTATGTTAGGGTGTACATGTTTTTTTGAATCGGATTTTTTGTGTTTTTCAGTCCTTGTCGTTCGATTTTCGCCGACCCATGGGTCTTCCCATTGCAATCAGGGGTGCCGCCGAAAAAGTCCTTGGCCGAAAAAAAATAAATTTTTTTTCGTCGGCCAAGAAAAAATGCCGAAAAAATAAAATATTTTTTCGTTTTACTGGAAAAATACCGAAAAAATTATTTTCAGCGTTCCAAGTGATTAATGAATCATATTTCATCTGAAAAAAAAAACGATTTTAAGGTTATATGCTTTCATTTAGTTTAAAAAAATTAGTAAAATAGTTGGAAATTGAGGTACAAAATAATATATTCAAATTTAAAAATCTGTTTTCCGCAAAAGTTCCAATACTTCCAGGTGAATAAATCAAGTGTTTGTGGCAATTTGCCAAATTTTTCACTTTCTTTTTAAAAAAATTTTTGTTGGTTTTTTGCTGATAAAATTTTAGTTTTGTGATAAAAATGGGTTGAATTTTGAAATATATTTTGGCGAAAAAAAAGTGCAACCTTGAACACATTTTTTTAGTAATAACATATGTTATTACACCGTGGAATCCATTCAGAACGAACTCGGCACGAATTAATTCCTGAATGCACCGGGAATCCATTCCAAACGGCTCCCCCCAAACGCATGGGGCGTATTCGGGGGCATTATGTGTGCGTGCGTGTGTGTGTTTGTGTGTGCAGAGATGAAAATGGAAAACCTTTTGGTTTATTAATAAAGAAAAGAGCGCGGAATAATAACAAAAAATGAAAAAAAAAACAGTAAATATTTCTCAACATAAAAATTATCGGTTAATTTTACCATTGAGCCAGATCATCACAAAAACTTGACGATGTTCCGTTGATCGTTATGTTTCGGAAGTCATTCCATGGCCTTGGCTTCATGTTGTTGTTGAATCTCGAACAATTGAAAACCCATTGACTCCGCTTTCGTGGCCGGTTCTTTCATCGTAGGAAATCTGTAAGAAGAGTATTTTCTATCGAAAAATGTCTATAAATATTACATGCATTCGAAAACACTTTGTCCTATCACTCGTTGAATTTACATCAACCTCAAGTAATCATCATACTCGTAAGTGAACGAAGTAGCCAGGTTTCGAATCACAAGTTCTTTTCTAGAAATGAGATGATCTGAAATTTTAAGTTGATTTATTTAAAACTTAAAATAAAAATTATACCTTGTATCGTAACATTTTCGGTCATTTCATCACATCTGATTCATCCGCAAAGTTCATATTTAATCTGGAAGTGAACATTTTAAAAACTAAACTGTGGAAAATATAAATTTACAAAAAAATAAATAAATTTATTCTCGAAAAAAAACCGTTCTCGCATTTGAGCCATCAATTACATTCACTGACATTGTTCTCGTGCGTCCCCCCGAATCCGTTCCAAAACTTTGGAACGAAACTGGAAAGATAGCGGAACGTATTCCGAACGAATTCGGAAGGTATGTCGGTATCATCGGCGCAATTTCTCACTCCCCCCTAGTTCGTTCGCGCATTCAGGGGCAACTCGAGTTCGTTCCTCTTTCATTCCTTCGCTGGAATCGACTCTGAATGGATTCCGCGCTTGTCTGAGATATTTTCAACAGCTGGTAGTACCAATACACCCATACCACCTGCAAAATGTGTTTTTGGAACCAAAAATTCCCATTTTTGCATCCATTTATGAGCTTTCCCACGCTTCGGCTCGCAAAATAATAAAAATTGATGATAGAAAACCGTTTAAATATTTTGAGCCGAAAAAAAAGAAAAAAATGTTCGCTCTTCGCGCGACCCGAAATAAATAAACCTCTTTCGGCGTAAAACACCCGAAAATCCGAAAAACTAAAAAAAAACCGAAAAAAACGGCAACCCTGATGGGTGACAATAATGTTGGGTGGCAATAATGTTTTGAGTTCCTAACTTGCACAACTACCTTTCTTTCATTTTTTTAAAACAAAATGTTCTTCCAGATCAACAAGGAATTCCATATTATATATATCTTATGAATGATAAAATGTTCGAAGCATCTCCAATAAAAATCTATCCACCGAATACGAGTAAGAATATAATGAGTTTAATTTATTGAATGTTTAAGAATTTCAGCCTTTTACATATATTATATCAATGAAAGTCTCATTGAAAAATTGAAGGAATTGCCAAAAGATGCAACAATTATTATATCGGATTGGAGTGGTCGGATGTGGCATGTTTCTTTTCAAATGTTGTTTTTTCAGCTAAAGTTCTTTAACTTCATTTCAAAAATGTTCGTAATAAATAAGAATATTTAAATTGTTAGATTCTAAATAGAATAACCATATAGATATAATTTCAATTCGTTTTTTGAAGGCCCTGGAACGAAAACGAACGGAATATGATGAGACAAATCAGCGCTCCAATATTTAGTTGTGATTATGATAAGAATAAAATGTATATGAAGGAAATTGGGAAAGGAAATTACGAAAACAATCCATTTTTCAGTCGATGGATAAATGAAGAAATTGAATAAATATGATTAATAATTTGAAATTTTCACTCTGTTCTTTCCGTCGACATCACTGTATTCTTTTGCAATTTGTTATTTTCAGCACGCTTTTCTTAAAATATATATAATATAAACATGGTTTCGATAAACGTTTTCTTCAAACTGTCTGTTTTATTTTAATTTGTAAATTTTAGCTTTTGGGTGAAAAAAGTGTTTCTCAATTTCGAAAAGCTACAACTTCCATTCTGCAGTTTGCTCAACATCGGAAACTCCCACATTATCAGTCCCTTTGGCGTTAAGCAACACTTAAAAATTTCAATTTTTTATTATCCAGGAAAAAAAATCAAAAATAAAAAGTTCCAGAAGAAAAAAACATTGGACAAAAAATACGCAATATACTCAAAAAATATTTTTTTAAGTCAAAAGTAATATTATGTCTAATTTTCAGCATTTTTCCAGACACAAGAAGTTCAAAACATTTTACAGAAAAAAGGCAAAAAAACATTTTCCAAACCTATTCAAAACTATCTCCAAGATCTTCGAAAAAAAATTATCGATTTTTTATCTCTCTAAAAATCAATAAAAACTCATTTTCGCTTGGTATGGGGTACTTATCTTAAGAATTACTGTAACTACAGTAACCCGAAAAAAAATACAAAAAAAAAATTAAGGTAATTTGAAAAATTCTTGTTAGTGAAAAATTCCGAGAAAAATGAGCACAATTCTTTTGAAAAAATATACAAAAAATATCGAGAGAGAGAGAGAGAGAGAGAGAGAGAGAGAGAGAGAGAAATTTGAAAGACATTTTTGGGCATATTGGCACGCGAAAAATCGTTTTAAAAATAATAAAAATTTCAGAGAAATAAAAACACATGAAAGACGGGTTTTCAGCACTTAGGAATTTGTTTTTCAAAAGAAAAAAATCAATAAAATAAAAACCATATATATAAATTATTATAGTTTAAGAAGAAAAAGACGGTTAGAAAGTGTTCCACCAGGGAGCAACCAAAAAAAACCAAAAAATAGGGAGATTTAGGATATTTTAATGAAAGAAAAGGAAAAAAAATCACAAGCTCTGTTAATAGATTCTCTTTTTACATAGTAAAATTTCAGAAAAATAATAAACATTTCTTAAAGTGAGTAATTGTGGTGCTTTTAATGTTTTACATGAAAGAAAGATGTTGAGGAACGAAGAAAAAAAATCAATAATCCATTTTACCATGCATTTGGTGATGGTGGAAGTTCGGATGCCTGCGCGACGGAAGAGCTGAAAATTGGGATTTTAAGATTGTTTTTTCTGAATAAAAAATATCGATTTCCTAAATTTTCAGTACACATTTTTTTGTTTAGTACAAAAATTTACAGTTTCAAAATTTCTTTAAAAATTCGAAATTTTCAGCAATTCGATGATTTGAACATTAATTTCCCTAATTTGAACATTAATTCCCATGGAAATTTATAATTTTTGCAAAATTTTAAAAAAAACCCGCTCCCTTACCTGGCAAAATTCTTATATGCCGCCGATTGCGGATTAATACATAACGCCACTCCGAACAACGGCTGACGATCAACAACAAACGAATACATCTTATCCCTGAGCTCAAACATCGATAATCTCGCCATCTCCTTCTCCCATTTCGGATCAAATGGATTCTCATGGCACGGATCCAAGTCTTGTGCGAGAAACAGCGACGGACAATTCGGTTTCGTGTAGCAGCACGTGCACATGCATGAATGGAATCTCAATCGGCCTTCTTCCAAATACGGATGTTTCAGAGCGTCTTGGACTGATGATCGTTGGTCCGGATCAAATGTCAGTAGTTTCAGGAGCAGATCCACCGCGTCTTCGGTCGTTTGTGCGGAAAGGCGATAGAGTCTGAAAATCGAACAGGATTAGGTGCAAAATAATCTAAAATTCATGTTTTTTTCAAAATTTATAAATTCTTCAATTTTCCGAAAAAAAAATCAATATTTCAAAATTTTCTAAAAGTTCCAAAGCGCTTCGAAATTTTTAATCGTCGAACAATTCCAGATCGGGAGCTTCCGACTTCAATTTTTCAAAAGAAAAAACTTACGATTGCGCATTTCTCGGCCTTACACCAGCCCTCATAACATGATTCTTCGCACCCTCACACGCATATTTCATCGCTTCATGCGACGGCGTTCCTAACAATTCGATTATCATCTGCAACTGCTCGATCGGTCCGGACGCTTGGAATAAAATCTTCCTCTGCAGCAGCTCCGCGAAAATGCATCCAACCGACCAGATATCAACCGCTCCAGTATACCTTCTCGCACCCATCAGAAGCTCTGGTGTCCGGTAATACTGTGTCACCACTTCATGTGTCATATTCTGGCGTTCTCGCTGATCCCACGTCCTCGCCAGTCCAAAATCACAAATTTTCAATATACAATTACTGTTTACAAGCAAATTTCCGGGTTTGATATCTCGATGCAGGATATTGGCGGTATGCAGATATTTTAAACCTGAAAAATTGAATTTTTCGGTTGATTTTCAGCCAAAATATGCGGTTACCTCTTAATATCTGATATACAAACACTTTAACGTGATCTATCGTCAATGGTTGTGGTGATACGATAATTTTATGAAGATCACTTTGCATCAATTCCGTCAGTACATATCTGCAAGAAAAATCCGATTGAATTTGCTTTTTAGGCGGGAGATCCCGAAATTTATCGATTTTTGAAATCACGAATTTCAGAATTTTTAAATACTTTTCAGAAAACTGTAATTTGTGCTGCAAGTGTCAGATTTTCAGAGCTTTTACACCACTTTTAGATAACTTAGGGCTGAAAAATATTCTGGGCTGAAAATTCGAATATCGCCCATTTGAATTGAGCTAATTTCAGATTTAACTAGTAGATTTTCAGAAATTTCTAGATTTGGCAAATAATTTAAGAAAAATTCAATTTTTTGTCTCAAAATCTTTTAAAATCCTCCAAAATAAGTCTGAAAATTTCAGAAAAGAGATTTCCCGGCTGAAAGTATATTCATTTCGTAATTTTTTTGAAAATTTTCAGAATTTTTTTATTGTTATGTATTTTCTAAAAATTTAATTTTAGCAAATGAAAAAAGTTTCTACAACTTTTCCGATTTTTTGGAAAAATAAATTTCATTTTTTTCTTGCAGAAAAATTCAGTTTTGAAATATTGTTTCACTTTTGCTTAAAACGACTCAGAAAACTTCACTTCTCATCGTCAAAACTGATAAAATGTGTATAACAGGAGAAACGTCTATAAAACTCGATGATTACCACTCAAAAACATTCATTTTCTCTTTTCTTATCATTTTTTTTCAATGTTGAGGTCTCTTCATTTTGAATTTACTTTCATTTGTTCAAATTTTAAAAAATTTATTCATGCATGTTTCAGCGGTTTCCTGATATCCTTTAGGCGGGAGTTAAAGAAAACAATTGTTTTGAAAACTTCTTTTAAAGCAATTGTTTTATATTTTTGATTATAATTTCAAATTTATAAAATGGACGCTTTCAATTGTGGAATATGTTCCGAAAGATATGATGAGGATGAAAAACGAGTTCCTAGAACACTTACAGGTACTTTTTTAACATTTTCCAGATATCAATTAATATTTTCAGCATGTGGACATACAATTTGTGAAATATGTGCATTAAAAATTATGAAAGATGTGAAAGTTGTGTGCCCATTTGATCGAATTGAAAGTGATGTTCCGGATGGAAATATTAAATTTCTTAAAAAGAACTTCGCCATTTTGGAAGCAATTCAAGAACAACAATATAAAAATACGAGTGTTGAACCTACAGATGATACAGAATACAAAGCAGAAAAGGCTCTTGGAATACCGTGCGATGAAGATCCCACTCATATTGCTGTATTGTATTGTACCGTCTGTAAAGCACATTTATGTTCAAGATGCTCAATAATTTCACATTCTTCGAAAATTTTATCTTCCCATAAGATGGTCAAAGTCACGGAAAAACCAGAGCCTCTTTTATTTTGCCCACTTCATTCATACAATGTTGCTGAATTATATTGTCAAGAGAAAGGATGTAAAAGTGAAAATGAAATAATGTGCACAAATTGTCATTTATATGAGAATATCTCGACGTGAAAAATTACGTGAGTACTCATGGGAGGGAAATTTCGCGATTTTTTACCTAGCCGGGAAATCAATGTCAAAAAAATGTTCCCGGACACTATTTCCCGTATGCCTTTGGAAATTTTCATTTTCAAAAATACGGTGTTTTAGATTATTGGAACGTACATCAAATATTTGACAGTATTAAACAATTGGAAGCAGGAAAACTTGGATATGTTAAAGAAAAGAGTGAAAGAAAAGGTTAAAAGACGAAGGGAGGAAAAAAAGAATTATGATTTACAATGGAAGGAATTGAATACTTTAGCGACAAAATGTTTGAATGTGACAAAACAAGGAAAAACTGAATATTTCGAGAAATCAACAACAATTTGTGTCACTGCTGAAAAGAAATTGGATAGCATTGAGGTTCAGAACCCCTCGAAACAAATGGACTTGAAGTCATTAATAAAACCTCCAACACTGTTTGAATCATTATATTGCGGCACAAACGAATCAAACAGGAAAATAGTTTACTTATCAAGTTCTGTGTTTGATAAAAGTAAAAAAGTAGAAAACATGAAAATTTCAGGTAAAAATTGCTTGCAATTGGATATGAGTTATATTCAAAAGTTAGCTGGATTCCAAGAAGAAAAGAACGACGTTTTTGGAATGAAAGGTATTTTTCTAGTGCTTTTTTTGTTATTGTGCAAATTATGTACCCATCTGCTTAGATACCCTAGATACCCAACCCAAAATAGATAGTGCATTTAAAGTACCCAAAAAACCTTTTCGAATTTTTTTTTCGCCTTTTTAGTCCGAATTTTCACCAACTCGATGGGTGCTCCCATTGCAATGTTGGGTGACAATAATGCTGTTGGTTTGCATAACGACATTTTATTTCCTTTTTTCAAACAAAATATTTTTTCAGATCAACTTGGAAATCCATATTGTATCCATCTTATGGATGGTGAAGTATTCGAAGCATCTCCAATAAAAATGTTTACACCAAATACGAGTTTTAAAAAATAATATGTGCCTTATTTATTGAATTTTAAGAATTTCAGCCTTGTTCATTGATTTTGTGGATATAAGTTGGGTTGAAAAATTGACGGAATTGCCAAAAGATGCAATGCTTATTATAACGGAATTTTCAAGGAGTTGTCTGATGGGGTATGTTATTTTTTTCAAAATTTTTTCAACTGCAGTCCATTAAGTTCATTTTAGAAATTAACTTATATAAATAAGATTATTTTAATTGTTAAATTCTAAATAGAATTAATTTCAATTTGTTTTTTGAAGTGACGGTTATGAAGGCGAACGGAAGATGATGAGACAAATCAGCGCTCCAATTTTTAGTTGTGATCATCATGATGAAATGTATATGGAGGAAATTGCGAAAGGAAATTACGAAAACAATCCATTTTTCAAGCGACGGATAAATAAATGAAGAAATTGAATAAATACGATGAATAATTTGAAATGTTAACTCTGTTCGAATTTCGTCGACATCACTGTATTCTTTTGCAATTATTGTTATTTTCAGCATGTTTTTTGTTAAAATATTTTTTTTCTGTTTTTTCATCTTTTCGTGTACAATAATGACATGAAACATCCACTCCAAACATTTTTAAAAAATTCCTGAATCGCTAATTTTTTTTTCCTACCGGATGATATATATACGACTCTCATAGTTTCAAAAAATAACAAAATGACACTTTTTGGCCAAAAACGCACATTCAAATGAGCTGTAAATACCTTAAATTTGAGCTTTTTGTTTCAAGTTTGAACTGAAATGGTCGTTTTTATTATTTTCTTCCATTTCGAGCCATTTTTGTCAGAAAAATCGAAAAAAAAATTTTTTTTGAAAATTTTCAATGACTTTTTGGACAATTTTTCGAAAAAATTAAAAAAATTTTTTTTTTGCGTTTTTTGCTCAAAAATGTTTCTTTTGTTACAAAAAAGGACAAATTATGATGTTTACGATATAAAATTGGCAAAAAAACGCAAAAAAATTTTTTACAAAATTTTTCGAAAAATTGACCAAAAAAAGTAATCGAAAATTTTCAAAAAACATTTTCATACTCAAAATAATTTTTTTGCGCTTTGTTGTTAACAGTAAAGTTGTAGAACATAATGAGAGCTTTCTAATTATATACAGATCTGTTCGTAGTTCGGAAAATGAGCAAAGTTATACCAGATGCAAGTCAAAACGGGGAGCACCCCCCCGAACGCAGGGACACTTCACAGGTTTCGTGGTACGAAATACGAAAATAATCTTTGACCCCTACCGCAATCACACCTATAGAAAACGATTTGCAGAAAATTCAAACATTTTCAGAATTTTTTCAGACAAATCTGAAACAGTTTTTTTCTTGAAAAAAATTGCAAAACATTGTTCCCGGTGGGAAATACTATATTTTAAATTCTGGAAAATTTTCTAAAATTTTTTTCTATTTTTGAAATGTTCAGCCTAAGATTTTTAATCTGTAAAATTCAAATTTCTCAAATTTTCCATGAAAAATAAAAGCAATCTGAAACGGGTAAGATTTTATAATTTTTCAATTTTTCATCCAAATTCTGAGGTTTTCCTTTTTTTGTCATTTATATGCTGAAATGTTGGCTGAAATAGTGTCAATCTTGAACGAAGCATCCAATGGTACGACTACTTCAGTGTCTGAACTATCTATTTTGTGAAACCCTTCCCCTTTCATGCGCGAATAAATGGTTTTCCATTTTTAAGTTCATCTGCTTTAAAGTCGATATGCTTCCGCATAAATTGCATTGTTCTGATGGGAGAAAGCTCTAATTTTTGAAACTAAAATCTGGTAGGGTCACATTAACTGACACACTGTCTTTAAAGATACATGAACCTGAAAATTGAAATCTCGAGGCACAATGAGATTTTTTATTTCTTTCTTTAAAAATTTTAAAAATTAAATAAAAAATTACGGATTCATGACAAATTGAATATCCGGAAATTCTTAAAATCTAAATTCAACCAGATTGGAAAAATCAAATAAAAATCAAAATGTTCATAGTTCCTATTTTAATTGAAAACATTTTTACAATTACGTGAAACTGAATATTTCGCCCACTTGGTTTTTTTGTCCTTATTATTTTAAAATTTTTGCGAACCTTTGCAATCGGAGTATAAAGAACGTACAAATATCATCACAACTATTTGAAACAACTGCCATATTCAGAAAATATCTCAAGGAATGGCATGGTACATTTTCCTTTTCAAGTTTTGAAAAAAATACGATTTTACAGTGAACGAGCACTTGAAAAAGAACCATACTATCATGGACTTCTTCCAAGAGAAGATGTAAAAATGATCTTGGTGAAAAATGGTGACTTTGTGCTAAGAATCTCGGAACCTACGAAAGGGGAAGCAAGGCAATACATTCTATCTGTCATGCACAATGTGATGTTGGCTGAATCACAAGCCGTACGTTATTTTGTGTCCAAAATTCGGAAAAAAACTAGAAAAAGGGGGCTTTTTCTATTTTTTCCTACATTCCGCAAACACTGCGACGCGAAAATGCACGCAGAGTTTCAAACGACCCTTCTCTTCAAAAAACTATAACGTTGCTCAAAATGCTCCAAAATTAATGGAAAATAAATCAAGATGTTCATTAAATCCTAATCTATCAAAACTACGGAATATGTGTCAAAATTCTTTCTGAAAAGATGTTATTTTTAGATTTTTCCTAGTTTATGTTAATGGAAAAACACTTTTTTCAGATTAAACACTTCGTCATCAAAAATGAGGCTAACAAATGGATGATTGAAAAATACGGCTTTGATTCGATTCCACAAATGATTGAACACTATCTTACGCGAAAAGAAGTCATTCGAGAAGCGGTCCTCATTCTTCGTCCGATATATCGTCAGAAATGGGAGCTCGATCACGAACAAATCAGTATTTCGAAGAAGCTCGGCGAAGGAGCTTTTGGCGAGGTTTCGAAGGGAACGTTAAAGTTGAAAAATAAGACAGTTAATGTAGCGATTAAGCAAGCAAAGTTGGAAAAAGTCACAAAGGAGCAAATTCTAGAATTTATGAGGGAGGCAAGAACAATGAGATCGTTGTATCCTGGGCATCCGCATGTTGTGAAATTTTATGGAGTGGCTGTCGTAAACGAGCCTCTATTCTTGGTTATGGAGTTGGTAGGTCTTTTTTTTTTAATTTCTAATGGACCTATGCAGAAACTAAAATTGCTGCAAAAAATTGCAAACAAATGCAAAAAATTCAATGCAGAAACTTGCAAAAAATTGCAAGAAATGTCAAGAAATTGCAATTTTTTGCAGCCGATTTACGGGAAAAATACGGTAATCGTTGCGAGACCATCAAAGGTTCTTACTCTTCGCTGCGAGACCCTCACAAATTTCACAGGTGTGCGTCCAAAAATACGGTCAAGAGCCGTTTTCATTGATGGTCTCGCAACGATTACCGTACTTTTCCCGTAAATCGGCTGCAAAAATTGCAATTTCTTGACATTTCTTGCAATGTTTTGCAAGTTTCTGCATTGAATTTTTTGCATTTTTTTGCAATTTTTTGCAGCAATTTTAGTTTCTGCATAGGTCCATAAGATTTCAATATGGAGTTCTAAGTCATTTATAGGCTATTAATTGGATTTCTAGGTCATGATTTGGTTCTCTAGGCCAGTATTTAGATTTCTAGGCCGTTCTTTAAATTTCTATGCAAATATTTTGATTTCTAGGCTATTATTTGAATTTCTAGGCCATTCTTTGGTTCTCTAGGTCATTACTTGGATTTCTATGCCGTTCTTTACATTTCTATGCCAATATTTGAATTTCTAGGCCATTACTTGGATTTCTATGCCGTTCTTTACATTTCTATGCCAATATTTGAATTTCTAGGCCGTGAATTGTATTTCTAGATCATTATTTGGAATTCTAGGCCATTTCTCAAAAGAGCTTTTTACAGGCAACAAATGGTGCGTTGAACGAATATCTACAAAATAATACTGATTTGAAAATGAAATCGAGAAATGAGATTGTACTTCAAGCGTCATGGGGACTCGAATATCTTCATGGAAAATGCCTAATTCATCGTGACGTTGCCGCCAGGAACTTTTTATTTAGTTATGGAAAAGTGAAAATTTCTGATTTCGGAATGACTCGAATGGGACCACTATACTCAATGAATGCATCGACTCGTGTGCCCTTCCGTTGGTTAGCAGTTGAGACGATAAAATATCACACATTTTCTCTAAAAAGCGACGTGTGGAGCTTCGGGATTTTTGCTTGGGAGGTGTATAATGGGAATGAGCCGTATCCAGATATGAGTGCGAAAGAAGTTAAGAAATTGGTATGTGGGGGTTTCAAAATGACGTTACCGCCGAAGGTTGATGTAGAAATAGCGAAAATTATCACGGTAACTTTTATTATTTGAATATTTTTTTTCGAAAATTTATAATTTTTCAGTCCAAATGCTGGGCATCAAATCCGAATGACCGATCTTCAATGGCTGAAATCTCATCGTTTCTAGAAATAATAACTGGAATTAAACGACCGAATTTTGGGACGAACGATAATAAAGAGGAAGTATGTTTATTTTTAAATTTTTGAGAGGTAAATAATACAAATTTTTGCAGATAACAACAGCTGACTTGGCACACAAAAAGAAGCGAAAGACCAAGAAGAGTAATCCTCCACGTTGAATTTCTTCAGCAATTAATAATTAGAAACTTTGATAAATTGATTTTTTTAGCGAAATGTAATAAAATGTTCAATTTTAATGTCCTTTTTCCAATTTTTTTCATTATAAAACTTTAAAATCAGATATTTTATTTTAAACTGCGTCAGATTTAACGACAAGTTGCAGACTTATTTTATGAAAGTTTGTTGTTTAGTGATTTCAGTCTTTTATGCTGATAAAAGACATTAAAAGCTTTAAAAATTACTTGCGAAAACGATGGTGCGCTTTTCGAATCGAAATGAACGAACCATATAGAACTGTATCCAAGCACAATTCTTGTCAAATTTTTGAATCCACCTTTGAAAAATCACCTTTAAAAGGTATTTATCATTGTAAAAATTGTTTGCAAAATTATATTATCCCGGTGGGGATTGCGGTAATGTCATCGGATTCCCCGTCGGTAGTCTTGTTGGGTTCCCGGCTCAACGCCCGAGATATAAACTTAACGTGAACTTTCATCCAACGTGAAATAATCAACAAGAAAAAATAAACATGACCATTGATAAAGTCAGTATTCTATACACTGATTATACAAAAATATTAAAAAGAGTAACAGTTTTTTGTGAACTTTTGAATGGAGAAGGAAAACATCCAATGAAACATGCAATAAAGAGAGTAAATTTCAGGTGAATCATTTTCTTGTCATATTCTTAGTATTTGTGGTTTGCACCTCATCAATAAATGGTCAAGAAACTTGTCCAACTGGGAAACCTAGCATACAATCACCTTGCGATTCATCAGCGCCATGCCCATCAAGTTCAATATGTTATCGTAAAAATAATGCATTCTTTTGTTGCGGTAATAGAAAATTAAAATTGCTCACTAAATTCACCCAAATTATAAATTTTCAGGAGATCTTGGCTCCTTCTGTACAACTAAAATGCACACATTCAATTCAAAGGACGGAGGTTCGTATGTATGGGGTCCTGGTGATAACATTGATAAATGGTACAATTTGCAAATGGGAAGAGATGTAGTTGCATGCCGTAGGTTCTATCAATTAAAAAAGTTCATAAAATTCAATATTTTCTAGCATTTCCCTATTCATTCGCTTATAGTAACAACAAGAAGTTGAAAGTATTGCCAGTTGGTCAGTTTTTTTTTTAAATTTAATCTTTATTTTTAATTTAATTACAAAGTTAGGATAGTTTCAAAAAACTACTTTTCAGATTTTGAGCCGAGCAAGCCAGAAAGTTCAAAACCAAAAGCATGTAACAAGAATTCGGATTGTAAGAAGGACAATGGCGAGTTCTGTGGTGCCGCTTCTCATCCGTCTTTTCCAGAGGAATTGGATAAAAGCGGAGAAGGTGGTATTCCATTGAAATTCTGTTACAAATGTGAGTTGTTTATTTGTTATTTACACCTGGAGTATTGGTCGTTCTTTGTCAAGGACAGCATGAGCAAAAATATAGAATTTCTATTAATTATGTAGTTACGGTAGACAGCTTGTGTGAGCATTTGACGCAAACACTTGAATTGACGCACAATTTGCACAGTTTCTAGATGATTCGATACTTTTTTGAGATTGTAGGTGAGAATCGATTTTATGAGCGTTTTTCTTTAGTTTTAATCCGTTTTTCCAACCCAAATATTTCTTTCCCGTTTATTTGTATTTCTTTTAATGATATTTATATGATTTATCGAGAATAACGCTCTGAAAAAACCTAAAGAATAATAAATACTAATTTATTATAATAATGTGTTTTTATCTTTTTAATTCTTTTCATAAAGGGACGTTTCCCTTCTCTTCTCTTTGTTTCCTGTCAGACTACCTCTGAATCGCGACATTCTTTGTTTAAAAACATGCTTAACAAGATACATCCATAAAGCGTTACTCTCAGTTTTTAATGAGACATACCTCAAAAAAATCTGCAGTTTTTGAAGCAGTGTCGTTTCCAGCGTAAAATTCTCTTACAATTGTTAAACTGAATTTTCTAGACCACTCATTTTCGGCTGCTCCGACGATAACATTGGAGGCGTTGAGACCGCAACGCGTGAGACCAACTGAGAGATGTGCATTTGAGCGCGTTCCTTTCGCGTCGCCTTCGTCTTCTAGCTGATGCAGCCGAAAATGAGCGGCCAAGAAAATTTAGCTTGAGAATATATTTCATCAAAAACTCCGAGAAACGCCTCAGGTACTTCCTCAGGTAATGCTGCGCCCAAAGCTCGAAACAACGAAACAAGAATGAGAGGAAAAACATGTCCACAGTAGCGATTTCCGCGTTTGGGTCTCGTCAACTTGTGTAGATTCACGGTAATTTCCGAAATTTTGAAAAAGAAACTGAAATACTGCCTGCAGAAATATACACAGTCACGGTAACCAAACGCGGAAAATTCTGCAAATTGCTACTTTGAACACTCAAAAAAAGATTTTTAAAATTTTGCAGTTCAAACATTTGGATCCATAAATGTAGAGCCTGTTATCACTTCGCAGAAAACGGAATTAAAGGGATGCGACACTAATTCGGATTGTGATCCAGATGAAGGAACTGAAACATTCTGCTTCATAGAGGATACACTTCGTTCAGTACAAATTGCGGAGAATAACGGAAAGATAGCATATAATAAAGGCTGTTGTGCATTTCACCCGACGAAAAAAACACTGTGGTGGTATATGTTGGCCGGATCAATTGTCAGCACTGTTATTTGTCTTGGAGTCTCAGTCACATTCTTCGTCGTTTATCGTAAAAGCGCAACGGCGACAGAATTGCCGACGAAAACGGATACGACAGGGAACACCACTGGTTACCCATCATATACAGAACTCCGCGATATTCAAATAAAGCATCAGAAAGAATGGATGGAGCAACAACAGAAAAAGAAACCATCTAAGGAAACGACAGCCTCTTCATCGGGATTATAATTGTTTCTTCTAATCAATAAAGTATACAGTTGCGAAAATGTTTCAAATTGAAAATAAACCTTCAGCTATAACAAAAACAACTTTGAAAACTGTTCATTTCTTTCAGTCGACATTCTTTCAGGTTATATGTCTTTCAGTCTATATGATTTTCAGGCTATTTTTGTTTTTCAGAATACATTTTGTAAAACCTGATTGTAAAACAAAACGGTAAAACAAAAAGATAACGAAACTAGTTTTTAATGAATAAGGTAAAGAAAATAAACTAAAAACATTGAAAACTATTCAACATTACGCAAAATATCATTTTCAACATTTAAAATTTTTTAATAAATCATTTTTCGAAGATTTCTCATCCCAACTCCCTGAAAAATGGGTTAAATCAGTACAATGTGTGCATTTATTAAAAAATTTTCGTATTTTACAACGCATTTTCTTAAAAATACATACTCCTATCGAAAAAAGAATAACCACTTTCAAAAATGCGGCTGCCGCGGCCGCCGTTCCCCCAGCCCTGGTTTGAAACATCTCCAATAAACATGTTACTGCTTTCCCAAATCAAAACTAGCGAGACGCCCGAACAGGTGCCTTGGAAACACAAGTTGTGGAGAACTAGTCCCTTTGGGTTTTCTAGTCCTCGACCATATATGTATCTCAACAATTATCCATCAAATTAAAAAAAAATTGAACCTATTAATTTTTATTTTTATGTATTTTCGAAAAATTTAATTTTAGCAAATGAAAAAAGTTTCTGCAACTTTTCAGATTTTTTGGAAAAATAAATTTCATTTTTTTCTTGCAGAACGATTCAGTTTTGAAATATTTTTTCACTTTTGCTGAAAACGACTCAGAAAACTTCACTTCTCATCGTCAAAACTGATAAAATGTGTAACAGGAGAAACGTCTATAAAACTCGATGCTTTCCACTCAAAATCATTCACTTTCTCTTTTCTTATCAATTTTCTAAAATCAGCAATTATTGATTCAAAAAAATTCGAGTTATGTTGAGGTCTCTTCATTTTGAATTTACTTTCATTTGTTCATCTGAAATTTTTAAAAATTTATTCATGCATGTTTCAGAGATTTCATGATTTACTTGATTTCTCATAGCTTCTCGTGCATCCATATTTCGAAACAAAAGTCTTTTAAAAAAATTTATATAATTTTTAATGGAATTTCTTGAAATATTTTCAAATATTATCATGATAAAAATCTCTCGCCGCTCGTTTTTGCGGAGTGTCGTTGGGAATTTACTAGCAGCGCAACCGCAACGCGCTCAAATTCAAATTTCTCAGTTGGTCTTGCGCGTAGCTGTCGCGTTGCGAGTAAATTCCCAACGACACTCCGCAAAACGTTTATCAGAAATGTTTATCTTGACAATAATTTCTTTAAATTCCTAATAAATTCTTGCGAAATCAAAAAAAAACTTTTTTCCTGAACTCCTCTTACTTTAAAATTAGCAATTATTGATTTTCAGTTGAAGAAGTAGTTTAATTTTTTCTAAATGAAAAAAGCCAAAAAAGTGAAAAAAATAATTAAAAAAGGCATTTTTTATACTCTTTTATAGAAAAAAATTAAAAAGAAAGGAAAAACACGATAAAAAATTAATTTTTCAAAAAAAAAATCAGGCGGGCCGAGAAAAAACAAATGGCCTAGAAAGCCAAAAAATGTTTCTTGACTCGTCATTTTGAATTAAGTTTTAAAAAAACAAAGCGATTTCCATTAAAAGACAGTGTTTTATATAATTCGACCCAGCCTGATTTCAATTTCAAAAATTAGAGCATTCTCTCATTAGTATAATGCAATTTATGCGAAATCACATCGATAAATACACGCTTCATAGCAACGGACCAAGGTTGAAAAAATCAAAATTTTAATGCGCGCCGGTCCGTGCGATGCGGTCGGAATTGGCGCGAAACACAATTATTCAAATGTGGCTACAAAATACCAATTATTGGCTTTTCGACCACCTGGGCTCCCATTCGAATTTTTATTTTTCCATTGAATTTGGATAGTATTGATAAGCTGCATTTAAAAAAAATCTTAAAACAACTTTACTTTTACTTTTCGAATAATTACATGATTAGTACTAATTCAATTACGTTTTTGATCAAAAAGGGTTTTAAATATAGAAAATGGACACTTTCAAATGTGGAATTTGTTTGGAACGATATGATGAGGATGAAAAACGAGTTCCGCGAACACTTACAGGTTATTTCGTAGTATTTTCCAGAGTTCAATTAATATTTTCAGCATGTGGACATACAATTTGTGAAATATGTGCATTAAAAATTATGAAAGATGTGAAAGTTGTGTGTCCATTTGATCAAATAGAAAGTGATGTTCCCAATGGAAATATTAAGTTCTTGAAGAAGAATTTCTCAATTTTGGAAGCTATTCAAGAACAACATTATAAAAATACGAATGTTGAAACTGAAGATGATGCAGAATACGAAGCAGAAAAGGCTCTTGGAATACCGTGCGATGAAGATCCTTCTCATATCTCAGGGAAAGCAATGCACCGGAACATTCCCATTTTGTCCGTGGACAAATCCCGGACCGTCCCGGACATTTACAGTTTTGCTCTAACATGTCCGATTTTCAAAAAATTCACTGGAAATGAAGCTAGAGCGTTACTGAGCTCTTTGGTGAAATTTTGAAGCTCCACCTAATTTTCGAGTAATGTTACACATTTTTTTGTTGGCGGCAAAATAAAATAATGAAAATGAAATGCATATTTGAGTATCAAAGATTTGAGCTAGAGCCTCCAAATTTTACTAAGGAGGTCAGTAATGCTCTCACTTTCATTTGCAGTAAAGTTTTTGAAAATCGGACATGTTTGAGCAAAACTGTAAATGTCCGGGACGGTCCGGGACTTGTCCACGGACAAAATGGGAATGTTCCGGTACATTGCTTTCCCTGAGATTGCTGTTTTCTATTGCACCTTCTGTAGAGCACATTACTGTAAAAGATGTTCAATAAGATTGCATTCTTCAAAATGTCAATCCACTCATAAAATGGTCAAAGTCACTGAAAAACCAGAACCTCTTTTATTCTGCCCACTTCATGAGTACAGTGTTGCTGAATTATATTGTCAAGAGAAAGGATGTAAAAGTGAAAACAAAGTAATGTGCACAAATTGCCATTTATATGGAGTTCACAAGGTATCTAAAAGGTACATAACTTCAAACATAAAAAAACAAACATTTTCAGGGTCACGAATACAAAACCATCGATGAGATATTTGAAGAGAAGAAAAAAGAAGCGTTAGATTTGTTGAATACAACAAATATTAAGAAAGACGAAATTAGGTCTCATATTGATACTATTGGTGAAATTCCAGATGATGTGGAAAATGATGAAGAATATGTCGATGTGAAAAACCACGTGAGTACACATGGAAGGGAAATTACCTAAATTTTCCGGGTGCCTAGCCGGGAAATTGTTTGTATAGAAAGATTAGAAAAATAACAGGAAAAACAGAAATTCGAACAAATCAGATTAAAAAATTCAACTAAAATTAAATAAACTTGATTAATACTTCTTCAAAAGTCTCAAATCATATAACTATTGTTTTCCTCAAAATGTCTGCTTCAATTTTTATTGATTGGTTGTTAATCAACTCTGAAAAACAAGGAAAATCGATAAAATAAGGATAAACAGACTGTATTCGAATTTTCCCCTGCTTTTCAGACCGGGAAATGAGTTTCCCAAAATGTTTCCCGGACACTATTTCCGGTCTGGCGTTCACATGATAATATTTTCATTTTAAAAAAGACGATGTTTTAGATTGAAGAAACGTACAACAAAGTTTTGACAGTATTAGACAATTGGAAAAAAAGCAACTTGGATATGTTGAAAAAAGGAGTGGAAGAAAAGATTAAAAGGCGAAGGAAGGAAAAAGAGAATTATGATTCACAATTGGAGGAATTGGATACTCTGGAGAAGAAATGTTTGAATATGACAAAAAAACGAAAAGCTGAATATTTCGAGAAATCGGCAGATTGTTTAACTGCTGTAAAGAAATGGGATAGTATTGATGTTTCGAAACCCTCGAAATTGATAGAATTGAAGCCATTGGTTCAATCACTCGACTCGTATTTATCGTCATTCTGCGAATCAGCAAGTGATCCTGTCACTGTTGCAAAGAAAGTGGATAGCATTGAGGTTCACAATAACTCTAAAGATATAGAATTTCCACCATTGGTTCAATCACCAGATTCGTATTTATCGTCGTTCTTTGAAACAAACGAATCAATAAGGAAAATAGTTTTTGTTGCTCGTGCTGTGTTTGATAAAAGTAAAACAGTAGAAAATATGAAAAATTGCAGATTCATATGACTTGCAATACTATCGGGAAGAAATAAAAAAGTTAGCTGGATTCAAAGAAGTAAAGAACGACGTTTTACGCATGGAAGGTATTTTTCTAGTGTTTTTTCGGTTATTGTGCAAATTATGTACCAAATAAGTGGAGATTCCTCATCTGCGAAGATTGCGAGCATACCCAAAATATATATAAAGTACACAAAAAACCTTTTCGAATTTTCTGACTAGATTCCTAATTTTAAAAACACAAAAAATTAGCTGCAATTGAAGCATGGGTACTTATTCAGCACCAAGTTAAAGTGAGGTGTATTTGTTTGTTTCGGCAATTTTTTTATGTTAGGGTGTACACGTTGTTTTGGATCGGATTTTTTGTGTTTTTCAGTCCTTGTCGTTCGATTTTCGCCGACCCATGGGTCTTCCCATTGCAATCAGGGATGCCGCCGAAAAAAGTTTTTGGCAGAAAAAAAATAAATTTTTTCATCGGCCAAGAAAAATGCCGAAAAAATAAAATATTTTTTCGTTTTACTGGAAAAATACCGAAAAAATTATTTTCAGCGTTCCAAGTGATTAATGAATCATATTTCATCTGGAAAAAAAACGATTTTAAGGTTTTATGCTTTCATTTAGTTTAAAAAAATTAGTAAAATAGTTGGAAATTGAGGTAAAAAATAATATATTCAAATTTAAAAATCTGTTTTCCGCAAAAGTTCCAATACTTCCAGGTGAATAAATCAAGTGTTTCTGGCAATTTGCCAAATTTTTCACTTTCTTTTTAAAAAATGTTTTGTTGGTTTTTTGCTGATAAAATTTTAGTTTTGTGATAAAAATGGGTTGAATTTTGAAATATATTTTGGCGAAAAAAAAGTGCAACCTTGAACACATTTTTTTAGTAATAACATATTTTCAACAGCTGGTAGTACCAGTACACCCATACCACCTGCAAAATGTGTTTTTGGAACCAAAAATTCCCATTTTTGCATCCATTTATGAGCTTTCCCACGCTTCGGCTCGCAAAAGAATAAAAATTGATGATAGAAAACCGTTTAAATATTTTGAGCCGAAAAAAAAGAAAAAAAAATGTTCGCTCTTCGCGCGACCCGAAATAAATAAACCTTTTTCGGCGTAAAACACACGAAAATCCGAAAAACTAAAAAAAAAACCGAAAAAAACGGCAACCCTGATTGCGATGTTGGGTGGCAATAATGTTTTGAGTTCCTAACTTGCACAACTACCTTTCTTTCATTTTTTTAAAACAAAATGTTATTTCAGATCAACAAGGAAATCCATATTATATCCATCTTATGGATAAGGAAGTGTTCAAAACATCTCCAATAAACATCTATCCACCGAATACGAGTAAAAAATAATGAGAGTTTAATTTATTGAATGTTTAAGAATTTCAGTCTTTTACATGGATTGGTTCAATGAAAGTCTTATTGAAAAATTGAAGGAATTGCCAAACGATGCAACAATTATTATATCGGATTGGGTGAGGAGGTGTCTGATGTGGCATGTTTCTTTTCAAATGTTGTTTTTTCAGCTAAAGTTCTTTAACTTCATTTCAAAAATGTTCGTAATAAATAAGAATATTTAAATTGTTAGATTCTAAATAGAATAACCATATAGATATAATTTCAATTCGTTTTTTGAAGGCCCTGGAACGAAAACGAACGGAATATGATGAGACAAATCAGCGCTCCAATATTTAGTTGTGATTATGATAAGAATAAAATGTATATGAAGGAAATTGCGAAAGGAAATTACGTAAACAATCCATTTTTCAAGCGATGGAATTGAATGAAGAAAGTGAATAAATATGATTTTTCTTAAAATAGATTTGATATAAAAATGGTTTCGATAATGTTTTCTCCAAACTGTCTGTTTCTTGTAATTTGTTAATTTTGGGCTCTGTTTTTCTTGAATTCCATGTGCAACTTTTAGGTGAGTTTTTCAACATCGGGAGCACGTTTTCAGTCCCTTTGGCGTTAAGCAACACTTAAAAATTTCAATTTTTTATTATCCAGGAAAAAAATCAAAAATAAAAAGTTCCAGAAGAAAAAAAAATTGGACCAAAAATACGCAATATACTCAAAAAATATTTTTTTAAGTCAAAAGTAATATTATGTCTAATTTTCAGCATTTTTCCAGACACAAGAAGTTCAAAACATTTTACAGAAAAAAGGCAAAAAAAAACGTTTTCGAAACCTATTCAAAACTATCTCCAAGATCTTCGAAAAAAAATTATCGATTTTTTCTCTCTAAAAATCAATAAAAAAATCATTTTCGCTTGGTATGGGGTACTTATCTTAAAGACAGGGTGCCAGTTAAAAATTTCGCCGCTGCGGCGATAAGATTTTAAATTACCGCGTGATTTGAATTTTCATGTGCGCTCCAATGAACAGCAGTCATGTGTGTGCGCGGTAATTTGAATTTTTGAATTTTTTGTGTGTTTTTTTCAAATTTCTTTCGTTTTTGTCCGATTTTTAGCGTTTTTTTTTGCTGAAAGTCATTAATTATTTTTAATAAGTGTCAAATTAATTTTTCTTACAGGAACTAACCAGGATCCCTCCTAAAATGCGGGAAAAGCGTTGATTTTCCTAATTTTCATCCAAAAATGAAAATTTCTCTATAATTTTGAAACCAGATTAAATATACGTACGTTTCGCAAATAAATTATTATTTCACAGGTATTCTAGTTTATTTTTTTTGAAACAAATGAAACATTTACAGATTTCATGGACACAATTCATCAGCGACCCAAAAAAATCAGTTTTCCGAAAAATTGATCAGTTTGACATATCATTTTAGATTTCTAAAAATGTCATTATCGTTTTTAAGAGTTTTTGTTTGTTTTTGAGTTTCTTGAATTTTTTTGAATTTTTCTTATTTTTCGGGTATTTGAATAAAATTTGCCTCAAAATTGTTTGAATCTGGTCGCAACATACTTTACTTATGTTATTCTACTGAAAAGAAACATTTTCCACTAAAAAAATTAAAAAATAACAGTTTTGAAAAAAATGTAAAAAATTCAAATTGTTGTGCTTCCCGCCAAAAAGCGTACGTGAGCGTACGGCGGGAATTCAAAAATAATTTTTTTCATCTTCCGGACGGAACTACAAAATGGTTTTTTTTCGTCGGGATTTCGCATGGAATATACTAGAATGTCGGTAGAAAGATAAATTTTTCACAATTAAATCCATATGGGGTAAAAATAACTGGCACCCTGTCTTTAAGAAGTACTGTAACTACAGTAACCCGACAAAAAATACAAAAAAAAACATTAAGGTAATTTGAAAAATTCTTGTTAGTGAAAAATTCCGAGAAAAATGAGCACAATTATTTTGAAAAAAATATACAAAAAACATCGAGAGAGAGAGAGAGAGAGAGAGAGAGAGAGAGAAATTTGAAAGACATTTTTGGGCATATTGGCACACGAAAAATCGTTTTAAAAATAATAAAAATTTCAGAGAAATAAAAACAAATGAAAGACGTGTTTTCAGCACTTAGGAATTTGTTTTTCAAAAGAAAAATCAATAAAATAAAAACCATATCCTTTTATATAACTGGGTAAGGAGGCGGGGCGTCTGTCCCTATTTTTTGTGCGTCTGAAGCCTTTTTCATAGTAAAATTCAAAAGTTACTGAGTGGATTTGAACTCGCATCGGTTCACGTAAAGAAATGATTACTTACCCATGGGTACTGCAGTAGACCATGGGGGTCACCGGAAGATGAGAGACTTTTTGAAATCTAATGATTGTGGATTTTCATTTCTTCATTTTTTGTTGTCATTTCTGAGTTGAGATTCATTCTTTAAGAATTTATTCAAAGAAAATGGTCTATTGTGATGGCTATTTCAATTGAAACGGTGAGGTGAGCTAGAGCAAAGAAAATTACATCAACCTCTTTTGAGATTAATTTCTTTATTTAAGCCGCTAATTATAACCGTTCGATATATAATCAAGTGTGACCATTGTGATTGGTTTTTATGATTTTTATGAGAATATTCCAGCAAAATGTTTAAAGTTTAGATTAGGAGGGTTGCGCCGCGCAGCGGTGTTGGAAAAGCGATCAAAAGTAATGGAATGCGTGCCGAAGGCACGGAAGAAGCAGCCGCAGGCGAGCTTCTTCTGTGCCTTCGGCTCGCATTCCAATACTTTTCGATCAAGAAATTTCGGTCCCCACAATTAAATTCCGAAGGTGTGAAATCTCCAAATAATTTAAAATGACGCCGAAGGCGTGTAAGGGGCGAAGCCGGAGGCGAGCCGTAGAAAAAATAGTTATTATTATGATTTTAGATTTTAAAAAAAGGCGAAATCCAGATATATGATAAACGAACAACTAATTCCGGATTTCAAAGAAAAGTTAGGTCACCATGTTTTGAATCTCATAACAGGTAATCTTTATTTGAGACGAATGTAACAAAAGGGGCACGCCGGAGGCGTGTTGGAAAGCGAAGCCGAAGGCGAGGCGTCATCCAGGAGCTTTGCCGCGTAGCGGCACACAACTCCTGGTATACATATAAATTATTATAGTTTAAAAGGAAAAAGTCGGTTAGAAAGTGTTCCACCAGGGAGCAACCAAGAAAAACCAAAAAATAAGGACATTTAGGATATTTTAATGAAAGAAAAGAAAAAAAATCACAAGCTCTGTTAATAGATTCTCTTTTTACAGTAGCGGTCAAAAAGAAATACACCTTCAGTATTTCTGCCATAACAACGCTAGTTGAAAGGTGCAAGCGGTGGAACACAGTAAAACCGACCAGATAATTGAATCCAGTCGATCTTTTTCACTTTCAATATTGTTTTTAAACACTCAATATAACAAGAAAACAGAAAAATAATATTAATATTGCACATGATAATCAAAAATAGAGGTCGGAATAGTCCACTAGTAGCACAATTTTGAAGTGAATCCGACAAATTCAACACTGAATATCATAACGGCAAGAGCTTGAATTAATATAAACTAAGCTGTATTTGAAAAAAAAAATTTTTTTGATTATAATATATTTAATTTTAGAAGTGGGCCTTAAAGATAACCCGTTTTATAAACGGGAATTCATGGATTTGTGTGAAGTAAACCTGGCGTGATACTCGATAAATGTGAAGCGCCCAGTTAACGCGATCTAAACACTATATTTTTGTCAATTTGTGATTAGTTAGCCGTTTCACATAATTCGGTTGGTTATCATCATGGATCTGACCTTTTTACGCTTGCTTTCGAGCGCGGAAATACGACGCCTATACGGTGATGGTGGAAGTTCGGATGCCTGGGCTACGGAAGAGCTGAAAATTGGGATTTTTTCTGAATAAAAAATATCGATTTCCTAAATTTTCGGTTTTTTTCCTTTTAAAGATTCTGTTTTTCCATTAATTAAATTTAAGATAATAATTAGATCTTAAAATTGAGATTTTAGGAATTTCTTAAACTTAAAAATTTGAAAAAAACGCTCACGATTGCGTCACGAAAAAAACACTTGTTTAAATTCTCTTTTCTAAAAATCACTCAAATCGAAACCAATCAAAGGATTCTTATAAATCTGAAAATTTTCTACAATTTTCGAATTTTTTTCCAAAAAGCATGTACCACACAATGGATGATACAAAAATTTTAACTTGACAATATTAAAATTAATTTTTTTGGTGAGAATTCAAAAAGAAAATCACTCAAGTTTTCCGTTTCAAATTAAAAAAAAATTCAGTTTCGAAAATTTTGAGCCAATATTAAATTCCATTCATTTTCAGAATATTTTTGAAAAAATGATCCATTTCTCCCAATTCTTTCAAAAATCCGGAAATTTCTCATAATTTTCGTCAAAAAATTTCTAAATTACAATTTCAAAATTTTACTAATTTTTCTGTTTGATCTGCGAAATAGATGTTCAAAACATTCAATTAATTAATTTTGATTTCCGCATTTTCTGAAAAATTTATTTTTTAATTCAAAAATCTACCGCTTACTTTGTGAAAATATAGAAAAATGGTTTTTTTTTAATTTTTATGCTTCATTTTTGATTTTCAACGTTATGCGAAACGAGCAAATCAATAAGGAGCATTGTTTACCTTTCATTTTGTGTTCTTGATAAAAGTAAAACAGTAGAAAACAATGAACATTTGCAGATTTAGCTGACTTTCTATACGTTAGAAGTGATTTTAAAACGTTTGTACGTACATACCCGTTAACCGGACAATAATTTTTTTTCGCAAAAAAAGACTCATGAAAAATTTTAATAATTTTATTTTGAGAATCTGAAAATTAACTTTTCTGAATTTTTCAATGGTTTCGAAATTCACGAATTTTCAGAATCATACCTGAAAATTTTAAATTAGAAAATTGTTGCATTTTGAGAAAAAAGTGAAAGGTTAAGAAATTAAATATTTCTGGGGAAAAACTGATAACAGGAGAAACGTCTATAAAACTAGATGCTTTCCACTCAAGGTCATTCATTTTCTTTTTTATTATCAATTTTTGTTCAAATTAGCAATTATTGATTTCATTTCACAATATTTCAGTTCAGTTTAGACCTCTTTGTTTTAAATAATCTTTAGGCAGGATGAAATTAAAACTTTTTTATTTTGAAAACGCTTTTTTTAGCAATTTCCATTTAAAAAACATAAAACAAAAATTCACTTTTAGTTTTACTTTTCTAATAATTACATAATTGGAACTAATTAAATTATGTTTTTGATCATATTTCGATCATATCTCTACACTGTTCCTATCCCTTCCCCCGACGTACACATGAAGTTCAAAAAAAGTCATGTTGAAAATGTTTTTAGGCAATTTCCTTTAAAAAAAATTTTTTAACTTTAATTTAACTTTCGATTTACATAATTGGAACTTATTAAATTAAAGTTTTTGATGTCACATGTAAGGGTTTCAAATTTAGAGAATGGACACTTTCAAATGTGGAATATGTTTCGAACGATATTATGAGGATGAAAAACGAGACAATCCTTATAATCCTAAGTGTTTACAACTGAAATCAATTTAATTTATTTTCAATATCATTTTTTAGTTAGCAATTTCAGAATATTATTCAGGTGATATTCATCTATTGTTCAACTTCGTTTAAAAAATGGAAGATATGGAATGTGGATTATGTCGTCAGGATTACGACGACAATGTAAAACATGGTCCCTTCATTATACCAGGTAAATTTCTTAAAATAAATTGAAAATGAATAAAGATTGTTATAGGATGTGGTCATACAGTTTGTGCAACTTGTGCCAAAAAATTGTTTGAAAACAAAACAATTACATGCCCATTTGATCGAAAAATAACTCATTTTATTGAAGAAGATGTTATTAAATGCCTCAAACCGAACTACAAAATTCTTGAGGCAATTACTGAAAAGAAGAAGGAATTAAAGAAATATGAGAAAGAATATGAAAAAGAAATTGCTCTCGGAATACCATGTGCCGAGAATGAAGCTCATATTTCTGTTTTATATTGTACCGTCTGTAGAGCACATTACTGTAAAAGGTGTTTAATAATATTGCATTCTTCAAAAAGTCAATCCACTCATAAAATAGTCAAAGTAACTGAAAAACCAGAGCCCCTTTTATTCTGTCCACTTCATGAGTACAGTGTTGCTGAATTATATTGTCAAGAGAAAGGATGTGAAAGTGATAACAAAGTGCTGTGCACAAACTGTCATTTATATGGAGTTCACAAGGTATCTAAAAGGTACATAACTTCAAACATAAAAAAACAAACATTTTCAGGGTCACGAATACAAAACCATCGATGAGATATTTGAAGAGAAGAAAAAAGAAGCATTCGATTTGTTGAATACAACAAATATTAAGAAAGACGAAATTAGGTCTCATATTGATACTATTGGTGAAATTCCAGATGATGTGGAAAATGATGAAGAATATGTCGATGTGAAAAACCACGTGAGTGCACATGGAAGGGAAATTACTTAAATTTTCCGGGTGCCTAGCCGGGAAATTGTTTGTATAGAAAGATTAGAAAAATAACAGGAAAAAACAGAAATTCGAACAAATCAGATTAATAAATCCAACTAAAATTAAATAAACTTGAATAATACTTCTTCAAAAGTCTCAAATCATATAACTTTTGTTTTCCTCAAAATGTCTGCTTCTATTCCCGTTTCATAGGAAAATCGATAAAATCAGGATTTTTTTCGAATTTTGTTTTCGAATTTTCCCCTGCTTTTCAGACCGGGAAATGAGTTTCCCAAAATGTTTCCCGGACACTATTTCCGGTCTGGCGTTCACATGATAATATTTTCATTTTAAAAAAGACGGTGTTTTAGATTGAAGAAACGTACAACAAAGTTTTGACAGTATTAGACAATTGGAAAAAAATCAACTTGGATATATTGAAAAAAGGAGTGGAAGAAAAGATTAAAAGGCGAAGGAAGGAAAAAGAGAATTATGGTTTACAATTGAAGGAATTGGATACTCTGGAGAAGAAATGTTTGAATATGACAAAAAAACGAAAAGCTGAATATTTCGAGAAATCGGCAGATTATTTAACTGTTGTAAAGAAATTGGATAGCATTGATGTTTCGGAACCCTCGAAATTGATAGAATTGAAGCCATTGGTTCAATCACCGTATTCGTATTTATCGTCGTTCTTCGAATCAGCAAGTGATCCTGTCACTGTTGCAAAGAAAGTGGATAGCATTGAGGTTCACAATAACTCTAAAGATATAGAATTTCCACCATTGGTTCAATCACCAGATTCGTATTTATCGTCGTTCTTTGAAACAAACGAATCAATAAGGAAAATAGTTAACGTTGCCCGTGCTGTGTTTGATAAAAATAAAACAGTAGAAAATAATGAAAAATTGCAGATTCAACTTATTTGCAAGACAATCGAGATAGTTTAAAACAGTTAGCTGGATTCAAAGAAGAAAAGAACGACGTTTTTAGCATGCAAGGTATTTTTCTAGTGTTATTTTGGTTATTGTGAAAATTATGTACCAAATAAGTGCAGAATATGTACTCATCTGCGAAGATTGCGAGCATACCCAAATTTAATATATAAAGTACACAAAAAACCTTTTCGAATTTTCTGACTAGATTCCTAATTTTAAAAACACAAAAAAATAGCTACAATTGAAGAATGGGTACTTATTCAGCACCAAGTTAAAGTGAGGTGTATTTGTTTGTTTCGGCAATTTTTTTATGTTAGGGTGTACATGTTTTTTTGAATCGGATTTTTTGTGTTTTTCAGTCCTTGTCGTTCGATTTTCGCCGACCCATGAGTCTTCCCATTGCAATCAGGGGTGCCGCCGAAAAAGTCCTTGGCCGAAAAAAAATAAATTTTTTTTCGTCGGCCAAGAAAAAATGCCGAAAAAATAAAATATTTTTTCGTTTTACTGGAAAAATACCGAAAAAATTATTTTCAGCGTTCCAAGTGATTAATGAATCATATTTCATCTGAAAAAAAAAACGATTTTAAGGTTATATGCTTTCATTTAGTTTAAAAAAATTAGTAAAATAGTTGGAAATTGAGGTACAAAATAATATATTCAAATTTAAAAATCTGTTTTCCGCAAAAGTTCCAATACTTCCAGGTGAATAAATCAAGTGTTTGTGGCAATTTGCCAAATTTTTCACTTTCTTTTTAAAAAAATTTTTGTTGGTTTTTTGCTGATAAAATTTTAGTTTTGTGATAAAAATGGGTTGAATTTTGAAATATATTTTGGCGAAAAAAAAGTGCAACCTTGAACACATTTTTTTAGTAATAACATATGTTATTACACCGTGGAATCCATTCAGAACGAACTCGGCACGAATTAATTCCTGAATGCACCGGGAATCCATTCCAAACGGCTCCCCCCAAACGCATGGGGCGTATTCGGGGGCATTATGTGTGCGTGCGTGTGTGTGTTTGTGTGTGCAGAGATGAAAATGGAAAACCTTTTGGTTTATTAATAAAGAAAAGAGCGCGGAATAATAACAAAAAATGAAAAAAAAAACAGTAAATATTTCTCAACATAAAAATTATCGGTTAATTTTACCATTGAGCCAGATCATCACAAAAACTTGACGATGTTCCGTTGATCGTTATGTTTCGGAAGTCATTCCATGGCCTTGGCTTCATGTTGTTGTTGAATCTCGAACAATTGAAAACCCATTGACTCCGCTTTCGTGGCCGGTTCTTTCATCGTAGGAAATCTGTAAGAAGAGTATTTTCTATCGAAAAATGTCTATAAATATTACATGCATTCGAAAACACTTTGTCCTATCACTCGTTGAATTTAAATCAACCTCAAGTAATCATCATACTCGTAAGTGAACGAAGTAGCCAGGTTTCGAATCACAAGTTCTTTTCTAGAAATGAGATGATCTGAAATTTTAAGTTGATTTATTTAAAACTTAAAATAAAAATTATACCTTGTATCGTAACATTTTCGGTCATTTCATCACATCTGATTCATCCGCAAAGTTCATATTTAATCTGGAAGTGAACATTTTAAAAACTAAACTGTGGAAAATATAAATTTACAAAAAAATAAATAAATTTATTCTCGAAAAAAAACCGTTCTCGCATTTGAGCCATCAATTACATTCACTGACATTGTTCTCGTGCGTCCCCCCGAATCCGTTCCAAAACTTTGGAACGAAACTGGAAAGATAGCGGAACGTATTCCGAACGAATTCGGAAGGTATGTCGGTATCATCGGCGCAATTTCTCACTCCCCCCTAGTTCGTTCGCGCATTCAGGGGCAACTCGAGTTCGTTCCTCTTTCATTCCTTCGCTGGAATCGACTCTGAATGGATTCCGCGCTTGTCTGAGATATTTTCAACAGCTGGTAGTACCAATACACCCATACCACCTGCAAAATGTGTTTTTGGAACCAAAAATTCCCATTTTTGCATCCATTTATGAGCTTTCCCACGCTTCGGCTCGCAAAATAATAAAAATTGATGATAGAAAACCGTTTAAATATTTTGAGCCGAAAAAAAAGAAAAAAATGTTCGCTCTTCGCGCGACCCGAAATAAATAAACCTCTTTCGGCGTAAAACACCCGAAAATCCGAAAAACTAAAAAAAAACCGAAAAAAACGGCAACCCTGATGGGTGACAATAATGTTGGGTGGCAATAATGTTTTGAGTTCCTAACTTGCACAACTACCTTTCTTTCATTTTTTTAAAACAAAATGTTCTTCCAGATCAACAAGGAATTCCATATTATATATATCTTATGAATGATAAAATGTTCGAAGCATCTCCAATAAAAAACTATCCACCGAATACGAGTAAGAATATAATGAGTTTAATTTATTGAATGTTTAAGAATTTCAGCCTTTTATTTTTTTTTTATTTTTATTGAAAATTATATCAATGAAAGTCTCATTGAAAAATTGAAGGAATTGCCAAAAGATGCAACAATTATTATATCGGATTGGATGAGGAGTGGTCTGATGTTGTATGTTTCTTTTCAAATGTTGTTTTTTCAGCTGAAGTTCTTTAACTTCATTTCAAAAATGTTCGTAATAAATAAGAATATTTTAATAGTTAGATTCTAAATAGAATAACCATATAGAAATAATTTCAATTTGTTTTTTTGAAGGCCCTGGAACGAAAACGAACGGAATATGATGAGACAAATCAGCGCTCCAATATTTAGTTGTAATGATTGGTGTGATAAAATGTATATGGTGGAAATTGCGAAAGGAAATTACGAAAACAATCCATTTTTCAGTCGATGGATAAATGAAGAAATTGAATAAATATGATTAATAATTTGAAATTTTCACTCTGTTCTTTCCGTCGACATCACTGTATTCTTTTGCAATTTGTTATTTTCAGCACGCTTTTCTTAAAATATATATAATATAAACATGGTTTCGATAAACGTTTTCTTCAAACTGTCTGTTTTATTTTAATTTGTAAATTTTAGCTTTTGGGTGAAAAAAGTGTTTCTCAATTTCGAAAAGCTACAACTTCCATTCTGCAGTTTGCTCAACATCGGAAACTCCCACATTATCAGTCCCTTTGGCGTTAAGCAACACTTAAAAATTTCAATTTTTTATTATCCAGGAAAAAAAATCAAAAATAAAAAGTTCCAGAAGAAAAAAACATTGGACAAAAAATACGCAATATACTCAAAAAATATTTTTTTAAGTCAAAAGTAATATTATGTCTAATTTTCAGCATTTTTCCAGACACAAGAAGTTCAAAACATTTTACAGAAAAAAGGCAAAAAAAACGTTTTCCAAACCTATTCAAAACTATCTCCAAGATCTTCGAAAAAAAATTATCGATTTTTTATCTCTCTAAAAATCAATAAAAAATCATTTTCGCTTGGTATGGGGTACTTATCTTAAGAATTACTGTAACTACAGTAACCCGACAAAAAATACAAAAAAACATTAAGGTAATTTAAAAAATTCTTGTTAGTGAAAAATTCCGAGAAAAATGAGCACAATTCTTTTGAAAAAAATATACAAAAAACATCGAGAGAGAGAGAGAGAGAGAGAGAGAAATTTGAAAGACATTTTTGGGCATATTGGCACACGAAAAATCGTTTTAAAAATAATAAAAATTTCAGAGAAAAAAAACATACCTTCTCGCACCCATCAGAAGCTCTGGTGCCCGGTAATACTGTGTCACCACTTCATGCGTCATATTCTGGCGTTCTCGCTGATCCCACGTCCTCGCCAGTCCAAAATCACAAATTTTCAATATACAATTACTGTTTACAAGCAAATTTCCGGGTTTGATATCTCGATGGAGGATATTGGCGGTATGCAGATATTTTAAAACTGAAAAATCGAATTTTTCGGTTCATTTTCAGCCAAAAAATGCGGTTACCTCTTAATATCTGATATACAAACACTTTAACGTGATCTATCGTCAATGGTTGTGGTGATACGATAATTTTATGAAGATCACTTTGCATCAATTCCGTCAGTACATATCTGCAAGAAAAATCCGATTGAATTTGCTTTTTAGGCGGGAGATCCCGAAATTTATCGATTTTTGAAATCACGCATTTCAGAATTTTTAAATAATTTTCAGAAAACTGTAATTTGTGCTGCAATTGTCAGATTTTCAGAGCTTTTACACCACTTTTAGATAACTAAGGACTGAAAAAAATTCTGCGCTGAAAATTCGAACATCGCCCCCTGTGATCCAATTGAGTTAATTTCAGATTTAACTAGTAGATTTTCAGAAATTTCTAGATTTGGCAAATAATTTAAGAAAAATTCAATTTTTTGTCTCAAAATCTTTTAAAATCCTCCAAAATAAGTCTGAAAATTTCAGAAAACAGATTTCCCGGCTGAAAGTATATTCATTTCGTAATTTTTTTGAAAATTTTCAGAATTTTTTTATTGTTATGTATTTTCTAAAAATTTAATTTTAGCAAATGAAAAAAGTTTCTACAACTTTTCCGATTTTTTGGAAAAATAAATTTCATTTTTTTCTTGCAGAAAAATTCACTTCTCATCGTCAAAACTGATAAAATGTGTATAACAGGAGAAACGTCTATAAAACTCGATGATTACCACTCAAAAACATTCATTTTCTCTTTTCTTATAATTTTTTTTCAATGTTGAGGTCTCTTCATTTTGAATTTACTTTCATTTGTTCAAATTTTAAAAAATTTATTCATGCATGTTTCAGCGGTTTCCTGATATCCTTGATTTCTCATAGAAAAAGCAAAATATGTTGAAAATTCTAATTTTCACGAATTTTTCAAAAAAAGGTCGCGTTAATTTTTATTTGAGTAAATTCCCAACGACACTCCGCAAAACGAGCGGCCAGAAATGTTTATCTTGACAATAATTTCTTTAAATTCCTAATAAATTCTTGCGAAATCAAAAAAAACACTTTTTTCCTGAACTCCTCTTATAAAAGTAGGTTCTTTTCGCCGAAACCATTCATTTTCTTATCTTAAATTATTTAAAATTAGCAATTATTGATTTTCAGTTGAAGAAGTAGTTTAATTTTTTCTATATGAAAAAAGCCAAAAAAGTGAAAAAAAATAATTAATTAAAGGCATTTTTTAAACTCTTTTATAGAAAAAAATTGAAAAGAAAGGAAAAACATGATAAAAAATTAATTTTTCAAAAAAAAATCAGGCGGCCGAGAAAAAACAAATGGCCTAGAAATCCAAAAAATGTTTCTTGACTCGTCATTTTGAATTAAGTTTTAAAAAAACAAAGCGATTTCCATTAAAAGACAGTGTTTTATATAATTCGACCCAGCTTGATTTCAATTTCAAAAATTAGAGCATTCTCTCATTAGTACAATGCAATTTATGCGAAATCACATCGATAAATACACGCTTCATAGCAACGGACCAAGGTTGAAAAAATCAAAATTAGAATGCGCGTCGGATCGTGCGATGCGGTCAGAATTGGCGCAAAACACAATTATTCAAATGTGGCTACAAAATACCAATTATTGGCTTTTCGACCACCTGGGCTCCCATTCGAATTTTTATTTTTCCATTGAATTTGGATAGTATTAACTGATAAGCTGCATTTAAAAAAAATCTTAAAACAACTTTACTTTTACTTTTCGAATAATTACATGATTAGTACTAATTCAATTACGTTTTGATCAAAAAGGGTTTTAAATTTAGAAAATGGACACTTTCAAATGTGGAATTTGTTTGGAACGATATGATGAGGATGAAAAACGAGTTCCTCGAACACTTACAGGTTATTTCAGAGTATTTTCCAGAGTTCAATTAATATTTTCAGCATGTGGACATACAATTTGTGAAATATGTGCATTAAAAATTATGAAAGATGTGAAAGTTGTGTGTCCATTTGATCGAATTGAAAGTGATGTTCCCAATGGAAATATTAAGTTCTTGAAGAAGAATTTCTCAATTTTGGAAGCTATTCAAGAACAACATTATAAAAATACGAATGTTGAAACTGAAGATGATGCAGAATACGAAGCAGAAAAGGCTCTTGGAATACCGTGCGATGAAGATTCCGCTCATATTGCTGTTTTCTATTGCACCTTCTGTAGAGCACATTACTGTAAAAGATGTTCAATAAGATTGCATTCTTCAAAAAGTCAATCCACTCATAAAATGGTCAAAGTCACTGAAAAACCAGAGCCTCTTTTATTCTGTCCACTTCATGAGTACAATGTTGCTGAATTGTATTGTCAAGAGAAAGGATGTGAAAGTGAAGACAAAGTAATGTGCACAAATTGTCATTTATATGGAGTTCACAAGGTATCTAAAAGGTACATAACTTCAAACATAAAAAAACAAACATTTTCAGGGTCACGAATACAAAACCATCGATAAGATATTTGAAGAGAAGAAAAAAGAAGCATTCGAATTGTTGAAGAAAACAAATAATAAGAGAGAACGTGTCAAATCTCATATTGATACTATTGGTGAAATTCCAGATGATGTGGAAAATGATGAAGAATATGTCGATGTGAAAAACCACGTGAGTACACATGGAAGGGAAATTACTTAAATTTTCCTGGTGCCTAGCCGGGAAATTGTTTGTATAGAAAGATTAGAAAAATAACAGGAAAAAACAGAAATTCGAACAAATCAGATTAAAAAATTCAACTAAAATTAAATAAAGTTGAATAATACTTCTTCAAAAGTCTCACATCATAAAACTTTTGTTTTCCTCAAAATGTCTGCTTCTATTCCCGTTTCATAGGAAAATCGATAAAATCAGGATAAAAAGACTGTTTTCGAATTTTCCCCTGCTTTTCAGACCGGGAAATGAGTTTCCCAAAATGTTTCCCGGACACTATTTCCGGTCTGGCGTTCACATAATAATATTTTAATTTTAAAAAAGACGGTGTTTTAGATTGAAGAAACGTACAACAAAGTTTTGACAGTATTAGACAATTGGAAAAAAAGCAACTTGGATATATTGAAAAAAGGAGTGGAAGAAAAGATTAAAAGGCGAAGGAAGGAAAAAGAGAATTATGGTTTACAATTGAAGGAATTGGATATTCTGGAGAAGAAATGTTTGAATATGACAAAACAAGGAAAAGCTGAATATTTCGAGAAATCGGCAGATTATTTAACTGTTGTAAAGAAATTGGATAGCATTGATGTTTCGAAACCCTCGAAATTGATAGAATTGAAGCCATTGGTTCAATCACTCGACTCGTATTTATCGTCGTTCTTTGAAACAAACGAATCAATAAGGAAAATAGTTCTTCTTGCTAGTGCTGTGTTTGATAAAAATAAAACAGTAGAAAATAATGAAAAATTGTAGATTCAACTTATTTGCAATACAGTCGAGATAGATTAAAACAGTTAGCTGGATTCAAAGAAGAAAAGAACGACGTTTTTCGCATGCAAGGTATTTTTCTAGTGTTATTTTGGTTGGTGTGCAAATTATGTACCAAATAAGTGCAGAATATGTACTCATCTGCGAAAATACCCATTTTTTTCGAATTTTCTGACTAGATTCCTAATTTTAAAAACACAAAAAATTGGCTACAATCCAAGAATGGGTACTTATTCAGCACCAAGTTAAAGTGAGGTGTATTTGTTTGTTTCGGCAATTTTTTTATGTTAGGGTGTACACGTTGTTTTACATCGTATTTTTTGAGTTTTTCAGTCCTTGTCGTTCGATTTTCGCCGACCCATGGGTCTTCCCATTGCAATCAGGGGTGCCGCCGAAAAAGTTTTTGGCCGAAAAAAATAAATTTTTTCGTTTTACTGGAAAAATATAGGAAAAAATTATTTTCAGAGTTCCAAGTGATTAATGAATAATATTTCATCTGGAAAAAAACGATTTTAAGGTTTTATGCTTTCATTTAGTTTTAAAAAATTAGTAAAATAGTTGGAAATTGAGGTAAAAAATAATATATTCAAATTTTAAAATCTGTTTTCCGCAAAACGGAAACACCGTTTAAAAATTTTGATGAGAAAAAAAATGTTTCGCTCTTCGCGCGACCCGAAATAAATAAACCTTTTTCGGCGTAAAACACCCGAAAATCCGAAAAACGAAAAAAAAAACCGAAAAAAGGGCATCCCTGATTGCAATGTTGGGTGGCAATAATGTTTTGAGTTCCTAACTTGCACAACGACCTTTCTTTCATTTTTTTAAAACAAAATGTTCTTCCAGATCAACAAGGAAATCCATATTATATCTCTATTATGGATTACGATGTGTTCAAAGTATCTCCAATAAACA
This sequence comes from Caenorhabditis virilis, assembly GCA_964036255.1. Lineage (NCBI taxonomy): Eukaryota > Metazoa > Nematoda > Chromadorea > Rhabditida > Rhabditidae > Caenorhabditis > Caenorhabditis virilis. The sequence goes on along the minus strand of OZ038417.1, from coordinate 16,588,016 downwards.
TATATCCACCGAATACGAGTAAAAAATAATGAGAGTTTAATTTATTGAATGTTTAAGAATTTCAGTCTTTTACATGGATTGGTTCAATGAAAGTCTTATTGAAAAATTGAAGGAATTGCCAAAAGATGCAACAATTATTATATCAGATTCGTTGAGGAGGTGTCTGATGTTGTATGTTTCTTTTCAAATGTTGTTTTTTCAGCTGAAGTTCTTTAACTTCATTTCAAAAATGTTCGTAATAAATAAGAATATTCAAATAGTTAGATTCTAAATAGAATAACCATATAGATAGAATTTCAATTTGTTTGTTGAAGGGACAATCGGAAAAAAGAACGGAATATGATGAGACAAATCAGAGCTTCAATATTTAGTTGTGATTATGATAAGAATAAAATGTATATGAAGGAAATTGCGAAAGGAAATTACGAAAACAATCCAATTTTCAGTCGATGGAATTAAATGAAGAAATTGAATAAATATGATTTTTCTTAAAATAGATTTGATATAAAAATGGTTTCAATTAACTTTTTTTTTCAAACTGTCTGTTTCTTGTAATTTGTTAATTTTGGGCTCTGTTTTTCTTGAATTCCATGTGCAACTTTTAGGTTAAAAAAGTGTATCTCAATTTCGAAAAGCTGAAAATTTCACATTTTCTGCAGTTTTTCAACATCGGAAACACGTTTTCAGTCCCTTTGGCGTTAAGCAACACTTAAAAATTTCATTTTTTTATTATCCAGGAAAAAAATAAAAAATAAAAAGTTCCAGAAGAAAGAAACATTGGACAAAAAATACGCAATATACTCAAAAAATATTTTTTTAAGTCAAAAGTAATATTATGTCTAATTTTCAGCATTTTTCCAGACACAAGAAGTTCAAAACATTTTACAGAAAAAAGGCAAAAAAAAACGTTTTCGAAACCTATTCAAAACTATCTCCAAGATCTTCGAAAAAAAAATTATCGATTTTTTCTCTCTAAAAATCAATAAAAAAAATCATTTTCGCTTGGTATGGGGTACTTATCTTAAGAATTACTGTAACTACAGTAACCCGACAAAAAATACAAAAAAAAATTAAGGTAATTTGAAAAATTCTTGTTAGTGAAAAATTCCGAGAAAAATGAGCACAATTCTTTTGAAAAAATATACAAAAAATATCGAGAGAGAGAGAGAGAGAGAGAGAAATTTGAAAGACATTTTTGGGCATATTGGCACACGAAAAATCGTTTTAAAAATAATAAAAATTTCAGAGAAAAAAACACATGAAAGACGGGTTTTCAGCACTTAGGAATTTGTTTTTCAAAAGAAAAAAATCAATAAAATAAAAACCATATATATAAATTATTATAGTTTAAGAAGAAAAAGACGGTTAGAAAGTGTTCCACCAGGGAGCAACCAAAAAAAACCAAAAAATAGGGACATTTAGGATATTTTAATGAAAGAAAAGGAAAAAAAAATCACAAGCTCTGTTAATAGATTCTCTTTTTACATAGTAAAATTTCAGAAAAATAATAAACATTTCTTAAAGTGAGTAATTGTGGTGCTTTTAATGTTTTACATGAAAGAAAGATGTTGAGGAACGAAGAAAAAAATCAATAATCAATTTTACCATGCATTTGGTGATGGTGGAAGTTCGGATGCCTGCGCGACGGAAGAGCTGAAAATTTGGATTTGAAGGTGGTTTTTCTCAATAAAAAAATATCGAACCTAAATATTCAGTAAAATGTTTTTTGCTTAATTCAAAAATTTACAGTTTTAAAATTTCTTTAAAAATTCGAAATTTTCAGCAATTCTTCCCTAATTTGAACATTAATTCCCATGGAAATCATTAATTTTTGCAAAATTAAAAAAAAACCCGCTCCCTTACCTCGCAAAATTCTTATATGCCGCCGATTGCGGATTAATACATAACGCCACTCCGAACAACGGCTGACGATCAACAACAAACGAATACATCTTATCCCTGAGCTCAAACATCGATAATCTCGCCATCTCCTTCTCCCATTTCGGATCAAATGGATTCTCATGACACGGATCCAAGTCTTGTGCGAAAAACCGCGACGGACAATTCGGTTTCGTGTAGCAGCACGTGCACATGCATGAATGGAATCTCAGTCGGCCTTCTTCCAAATACGGATGTTTTAGAGCGTCTTGGACTGATGATCGTTGGTCCGGATCAAATGTCAGCAGTTTCAGGAGCAGATCTACCGCGTCTTCGGTCGTTTGTGCGGAAAGGCGATAGAGTCTGAAAATCGAACAGGATTAGGTGCAAAATAATCTAAAATTCATGTTTTTTTCAAAATTTATAAATTCTTCAATTTTCCGAAAAAAAATCAATATTTCAAAATTTTCTAAAAATTCCAAAGCACTTCGAAATTTTTAATCATCGAACAATTCCAGATCGGGAGCTTCCGAATTCAATTTCTTTAAAAAAACTTACGATTGCGCATTACTCGGCCTTACACCAGCCCTCATAACATGATTCTTCGCACCCTCACACGCATATTTCATCGCTTCATGCGACGGCGTTCCTAACAATTCGATTATCATCTGCAACTGCTCGATCGGTCCGGACGCTTGGAATAAAATCTTCCTCTGCAGCAGCTCCGCGAAAATGCATCCAACCGACCAGATATCAACCGCTCCAGTATACCTTCTCGCACCCATCAGAAGCTCTGGTGCCCGGTAATACTGTGTCACCACTTCATGTGTCATATTCTGGCGTTCTCGCTGATCCCACGTCCTCGCCAGTCCAAAATCACAAATTTTCAATATACAATTACTGTTTACAAGCAAATTTCCGGGTTTGATATCTCGATGCAGGATATTGGCGGTATGCAGATATTTTAAACCTGAAAAATCGATTTTTTCGGTTCATTTTCAGCCAAAAAATGCGGTTACCTCTTAATATCTGATATACAAACACTTTAACGTGATCTATCGTCAATGGTTGTGGCGATACGATAATTTTATGAAGATCACTTTGCATCAATTCCGTCAGTACATATCTGTAAGAAAAATCCGATTGAATTTGCTTTTTAGGCGGGAGATCCCGAAATTTATCGATTTTTGAAATCACGAATTTCAGAATTTTTTAATAATTTTCAGAAAACTGTAATTTGTGCTGCAATTGCCAGATTTTCAGAGCTTTTACACCACTTTTAGATAAATTAGGGCTGAAAAATATTCTGGGCTGAAAATTCGAATATCGCCCATTTGAGATGGGCTAATTTCAGATTTAACTAGTAGATTTTCAGAAATTTCTAGATTTGGCAAATCATTTAAGAAAAATTCAATTTTTTGTCTCAAAATCTTTTAAAATCCTCCAAAATAAGTCTGAAAATTTCAGAAAACAGATTTCCCGGCTGAAAATAGCACAAGTTCAGAATTTTCGTCAGAATTTCAAAAAAAAAATAATTTTTGGCCTCAAAATTCAGTATTTTTGGAATTTTTTGGAAAATTGTCAGATTTTTAGAAGTTTACATAAATTTTAAAAATAGCAAAAAATTTAACAGTTTTCCATCTTCTAGACTACTCCAAAAAAGGTTCAAAATCCCATTTTAATAAACTCTAGACCCCCAATCCCTCAATTTCCTTCAACCCTTCCCGCCACCTTCACCATCACCATCCCCGGGAGGGTTGGACCAACCCTTAGCCAAAAGACAAGACACGGCAACAGCACATGATAGGGAGGTCGTACCAGTCCGTTCATCTTTGAGTCAGTCAGGCAAGGCACCATCACCAAATTCTTCATCTTCTCTTCGGGACGGGCGGGAGGAGGAGGAGGAGGAGGACACATCTAACCCCCCACCCAAATATAAAAAAAAACAACAACACAACTAGACGCAGGCATTGTCAGCGGAAAAAACCTCTGGTTAGGTAGCACCAAACAACAGGAGACGCCAGTGATAGAAAAGGTCAAATAGACACCAATTGGTGGAGCGGAGAAGTACGACACAACGATGGCAATGGTGACAATGGTGGTGCCAGGCTGATGAGAGGAGAGAAACAGAAAAACAAAAACCCCCAAAGTGTTGGCATTTGGCCAAGAAAAACAAATCAAACAAGAACACACATAGAGACACTCATAATAACAAGGAGGGGGGGGGGGGGGGGGGGGGGGGGTAATCGAGTATTAACAACAACAAAAAAAACGTCTGGCTGGCACTGGATGGTACCGTTTTTTTCGAACGGCATGTGGCGTGGGAAAATATTTGAAAAAAAAGTTAAAGCCTTGAAAATGTTCAAAATCCTAAAAATAATCCAATTAAATCAGAGAATTTCCAAAATTTTGGAAAAATCCAGAAAATTTCGCAAAAACCACAATTTTTAGTATGGAAAACAACAACGCAATACGTTTTCCAATAATTTTAGAAAATTTAAAAAAAAAAAGAATTTGGAAACCGAAATTATTTTTTACACAAAAAATCGATATTTGTCAAAAAAATCAAAATTTAGTGGCGCCCCCGTTTCACGTTTTCAGCAAATTCAAAAAATTTTTGTTTTTTAAGACTAATCGAAACATTTTTAAAAATTTTTTCGATTTTTTAAACAATTAAACAATTTTAAACACAAAAACCGTAATTTTTTAATATTTTATGGCATTTTTTAATACTGTAGGAGCAAACCGATTCCAAACGCGCTCTATTGACAAACCTAGATTTTTTGGGATGTTCCGGTGCACGGACAAAACAATTTTTTTTTCTTAATTCGTCCAATAGATACCAAAAATGCATTTATGACTCAAAAATAAAATTTGCAATACGTACGGACGCGGAAAAGGCCATACAAACTTGCGAAAACAGTGGTGCGCGTTTGGAATCGAATTGAACGAACAGTAATTACAGTTTTTTTTCTAAAATTTCTAATTTTCAGAACAAAGAATCAACGTTTATTGATTTTTTAAAAAATATATCGACACTTTTTTATTGAAACCGTAATATTTTCTACAAATTTTCGAAAAATTCCACCATTTTCAATCCCCCCGCCGAAAAAAAAGCCAATCACTACAAAACACACATAAAATTCCTTCAACTATTAATTTAATACTATTATTATATGAAATATAATTTCAATTAATAATAATAATAACAAATAGAATTCCAGGACGCCGCACCGCTTCCGAAAATCTTCACTTTCTCTCAAATTACAATAAAACATTTCACTTTTTCGTCTTCCGATTGTTTTTCTTGTGAAATTCCTTTTCCAAAGCACAGAAATCGGGAAAATTTCACTTTTTCGTAAAAGAGTCTTTGGAAAATTGCCAAAAACTTCATTTTTTAGGTTATTTCTGAAAATTTAAAGTCAAAAATTGGGCTTTAAATTTTTTTTTTCGAAAATGTCCAAAATTTCACATTTTTCCACATTTTCAGCTAAAAACTTTCAATTTTAAAGAAATATCTCCAATTTTCAAAAATTTTTCAAACATCTTCAAATCCCCATATGTTTCATTTTCCCATTTATATGAAAACGACCATGAAACCCCCCCCCCCCTGAAAACCAAAAAAGAAACAGGGAAATAAGACGAAGACACATTTCATCTCATCAATCATTTTCCCTTTCCCTATTCTAATGGCTCCTATTCCCAACATATTTCTGATGCATTTCATATTTCAATAATCGATTTTTGTTTTCAAAATTCCCAAAAACTCACAATTCTTGAAAGAAGTGCGGATTCGCCGGTTGTAATATATCACATAAGGAAAGTACCTGAAAATTAAAATTTTAAAATACTAATTTTTTAAAGAAAAAAAAAAAAAAAAAGAAACTCACATTATCATGTCGAAATGATGAAAGCATTTTTATTTCTCTAAATACTCGTTTACAGCTCGCCAAATTTTGAAAAACGTTCGGCATTTTCTTCAAAGCTACTCGTTTCCCACTTCGTGGGTCTGTTACGGACCTGCAATACATTTTTTTGATTGAGATGGTTTTAAACTGGTAAAAAGGGACTGATTGGGGCTTTTTCAGGGCCTTAAGCTATATAAAGAGGCCTAATTTTGCCTGGAGAGGGGCCTAAATAATAAGGAGACTTTAAAGCCCTAAATTGAGACCCTAGTTTTCATTGAAAATGGAAATAAGGGTCTTCGTTCTAAAAGAATGGCCTAACAGGTAGGCCTAAAATACAAATTAGGGTATTAAAATCTTCTAAGAAGACCTAAGTATGGTTAAATAGGCCTTAAAATGTCTAAAATGCAGATATCAGGGCTTAATAATCTTGTAAGAAGGCCTGAAAAAGCCTAAACTCTAATTATGTCTAATTGGGGCTTATTTAATCTAAGCCTGCTGAGGAAGGGTCCGAAATGCACATAAAAGCTTCTAAAAGGGCCTCATATCTTTAAGAAATGCCTTTATTGATTAATACAAGCATAATGGCCTATAAGAGCCTTTAACTTTTTATAGAGGCCTCTGAGGGCTTTATGTTCTATAAGACGGCCCTTTGTGTTCAAAAAATGACCTATCATGCCTAGAAAATGCCTAAAATCTATACAGGCCTAAACCAGCCCCACAATTTCAAATTTTCACTCCAAAATCACTTACCAAACTACCCCAAACGCTCCATAACCAATAGGCCTATCCGGCTGCGTATCCTGCACCGGTGGCGGGTAGAAAGGCTGAGCGGCGGCCAAAATCGCATTCGATGATACATGTGCGGCCTGGAAAAATATTTAACATAAGTATTTATCTTTAAAAAATAAGATTTTAAAAAATTGAAAATGGGAAATTTGACACTCCCCACTTACCCACAAAATTTTCCTAAAATACTCAACTAGACTCTCGATAATCGCAATCAATATCATGATTCGTTTTTCGCTGAGAAAATATAAAATTTTGAGATTTTATTTTCAAAAAAGAATAGTACGACAATAAAATAATACACGAGGGTTTTAGGTGTAAAACCAGATGAGAGGGAGAGAGAGGGCGAGAGAGTGTGTGAAAGACGAGAGACGCAGAAAATATTTTAAAATTGAGAAAAGAAAATGCTTGATAGTGTAGTCACGTGGTGTTATGTTTGTGTAAAAAAGGATTCTAGACACGAGGATGGTTGGCCAGTCATTTTTTCAAACAAGTGACAATTTTTGAACTTTTGGTCTGGAGAAAAATGAATGGAAAATTGGGAAAAACGGGCCTTAACGGACCTAAAAATGTGTAGGAGGCCTTAGAAGAGCTTAACGAGATATAGAAGTCTTTAAATGGTCCTAAGGATATCTAGAATGCGTTGGAATGGCCTAAAAATACACATAAAGCCTCGAAAAGGCCTAGAACTTTCCATCATGTGCCTAACAATAAGTAGTGGGACCTTAGACGAGCCTAACTATAACTAAAAGGCTTTTGAAGCGCCTGAAGATATCTAGCAGTCCTACAAAATACAAATAAGGTCCCAAAAAGGCCTAAAACGTTCCAAGAGGACTTCGAAGGGCCTAACAATGAACAAAACCCCTTCAGAAAAGGCCTATTACTCTTCTAGGTCACCTGAGAAGGCCCTAAAGCTTTGAAAATGTCTCACAAATTTCTGAGAGGCCTTAAAAATGCCTACATCTCCAAAAACCTTCTAAATTCATAATTTTTCTACCAGAAATTTGCAGACTACTCCCAAAAAATGTAAACTAACACGAAAAATGTCCAAAACGTTCATTTCTCTGCCTTGTCCACTCTTCAACTTTTCAAAAAAACAGCGAAAAAAAAAGTCAGAGTCGAAACAAAAACGACACTGAAACGTGTGTGTTGTGGAATGAGAGGAGAATGGCGCCACTTTTTCTAAACTCTCCTCGTTTCCAACACTATTCCCCTGGATTTCTTCCCAAGGCGCTTTGATCGGAACATATCAGATGTTGATCTTTAGGAACCAGTTTTTGGACTTATTTGTGAAATTTTAAAGCTTGAAAGGACATTTAAAAAAAGGTCAAAATTTGTCTTTTCTCGTACTTTAAAAGTTTATTTTGGTAAACAAAAACGTTACTTTAGTAAAACTGAACTTTTTCAGCCTTGTTTTTCTAAATTCTGTGGTTTTTTAGATTGTTACTCCTCATAATTCCCTGCGTCTCTAATTTTCAAACGTTTTCTCGGATTTTAAGACATGTTCGAATTTCCCCGCAAACACCATGACGAGATATTGCAGAAAATTGAGAAATTTCATATTTTCTAAAAAATCGTCAATTTTGCGTAAAATTGTTTGCAAAAAGCCCAAAAAACTACATTTTCTGCAAACACCACAGCGCAAAATTGCGCACTTCATGAGATATCGCAATTTTCAGCTTTAAAATTTCAAAAAATAGATATTTTCCCCAAAAAAAACCACATTTCAATTTTTCTCCTAAAAACTCTCATATGACTCATGTTTTTCCCTCTAAAAAATTCAGCGACACATAAAAAAAGGGAGAAATTCGACGAGACTGCCCGTCTCGTCCGGATCGGATTAGTTTTTGAACCTTTTTCTGTTTCCACTCGCACAATTTTTTTTTATTCATCTCAGCTGATGCACTTTTCGTTGCTTTTTTTCGCGAATAGGGGAAAATGAGAGGAGAATTGTACTTTTTTCCAAATGTTATTGTACTTTAAAAGGTTGTTCAAACTATTTCGGTCGATTTTTGAGGGCAAATACAAAAAAAATCGTTCAAAATTTTAACTTTTGTTCGAATTTTCAGTTCAACTTGGTTTTTTTTCAAAACAACTTTTCGAAAAACAATATTTTTATCATTTTATAGTTCAAAACCTTTAAAAATTCAAATTTTTATCAATTTTCATCCCAAAAACTTGATTTTCTACTATAAAACCAAAAATTCGGGTATTTCAGCTCTGAAACCACCAATTTCCCACGCAAAAACATTAAAAACCTCGATTTTTCAGATTTCTTGCTGTAAAAATGCCGAAACTCACAACATTTGATTCAAAATTGTCGAAAAAATAGAATTTTAGCCCAATACTCATCTAAAAACTGTTTTTTTCAACAAAAACTACGAAATTCCACCAAAAACATCAAAACACAAGTTTTCGTTTTATTTTTCAAGAAAAACATAATATTTTCTGAAAATTCTTGAGTCATACTTCCTCTTAGAAATCTGTCTGACGTTCAAAAATATCTATTATGAAAGAGATTTGCGTCAGTAATGACTTTTTCAGCTGAAAATTGGATTTTCGCTTAATTCGAAGGAGAAATAACAATTTTTCAGACAAAACTACAAAAATGTGTGGTATTTCATATTTTCTCACATTTTTAAGCTTTACCAGCTAAAAATGTGTCAAAAAAATTGTATTTCAAGCATAAATCACAATTTTTTAGAAAAAAGGCTATAAAACCCCATTTTTCTCCTTTTTAGACCTAATTTTGCTCGAATTAAACTTTTTTGGGTCAAATTTGCCATTTTTAAACACCGGAACCCTTCAAAAAACACTCACCTGTGGCTGTTGTTGCATTTGTTGCTGTTGTACCGTCGTTGGCGCTTTCTGAGCCTGTGGATTCTTCTCATAGCATGCCGTTGAGCCGACGGCCGATGGATGTGTATGGGACACGAGGGCCATATCACCTGCAAAAACAAAAATGAGCATTTTGAGCACAAAAATTGGGAGAAATGCGTTTTTGAACCAATTTTCGCGTTATGCGGTTTTTTGAATGTTGCAAGTGCGCTCTATTGAATTTTCAGCGTTTTTGGGATTTTTCCGGGGGAAATGTCAGATTTTTTTAGACGAGCGTTATTTTCAACGGTAGTGTGAAAGAATACAATAATTTAAATGCTGACATTTTGAATTTTCATAATTTTTCGGAGAAAAAATAGGATTTTTAGATTATCCTGCTGAAAAACCAAGTCCTTGTTTAAAAATTTTGAAAATTCCAGAAAAGTTCACATTTTATTACCTTTTCCAGGAAACTAAGGTTTTGGGATTCTCTATAAAATCAATATTAATTTAAAATTTTGAATTTTTTCTGAAATTTCCAGTTTTCACTTTAAAAAATTGAGAGATTTCAAAAAAATTCAAATTTCCATTAGTTCTGGAAATTTCAGCTTAAAATTCAAGGGAAACTCGAATTCTTGAGCTAAATTCGACAAACTGTGGCCATAAATTGCAAGATTTGAATTTTTTTTGAATAAAAATCCAAATTTTCCATCTAAAAATTCCCAGAATATGCAAAAATCGAAAAACTTTATTCATTTCCTCTGAAAGTTTTCGGATTTTCACAAATTCAAAAATTTTTAAAAACACTTACCATAAAGCATATCACGCATAATAATCAAGCGATTGGGTTGAATTTTAACAACTCCAAAATTATCTCAGAAAATATTACAAATAAAATGCAAAGACAGACACGATATGACTCGAAGGCGCGTACGAACACCACCCCAAAATGTGTGATGAGGGGACGGGACGCGACACGGGAAAAAATCAGCAACCACAAAAAAATAGAGTATAACCTTGAATGCCAGGCACAACACCAGAACAGTTAGTAGTACTGCGTCTTCTTTGCACCTCTATTGGCCCCATCACCCTTTTGTCCCCTCCCAAACGCTCCACCCACTTTTTTCCCTTTTCCACTAAAATGCCCTTCTTCTTCTCCTTGGTGTATATCTGTGTGTGTGTGCACTTTTATATATGTTGGGTATATGTGTGTGTGCGTAGTTTTCACTAGAACAAGAGATTGCAGAGAAATGAGCCGGTTGTTCTCGTTTTTTCTTCTTCTTTTTTCAGCGCCTGGCGGCTACAGCGAAGAGCGTTCATCGATCAGCTGGTCTTGAAAAGTTGAACTTGGTCTGAAGTGACGGCAACGACGAAGGATGGCGGAAGAAAAGGGCAAGTCTAATCACGAAGCGAGAGAGGGAGTGAGAGAAGTGCAAGTGATTCAGTGAAGCTCTTCTTTTTTGGACTATTCCCAAATTTAATATGCTCTTTTGGTGCATATCTAACATTTTTCGTCAAGATTGACACTTTTTGAACGTTTATTGCAATTTTTGATAAGGAATTTCGGTCTGGAAATGTGATATTCGGTGTAAACTAGAAAATGATAATGAAAATGTCAATTTTTTTCTAATTCGACCAAGCTGTTAAATATTGAGTTCAAATTCAAGTTCGTTCTTTGAAAAACTGCAAAAAGTCGAAACTCCCAGATATAAATCGATATTTTTTTGGAATTTCATGAAAAACTCCATTTTAGCAAAGTTTTGACCAATTAGACATATTTTAAAGGGATTCCAAAATTCCACGACTCTAAAATCAATCTTTTTCGCAACAGAAATTAGAGCCAAATGTTAAATTCTTTTCAAAAATCCCACTTTTTCGAATTTTTCTTGAAATTTTGGGAAAATTCCTCTTTTTGTGCAAAGTTAAATCTTTTTAGAAGAATCTTCTGACAAGCGAACGTGTACGAGTCTCCACTTGAACGAAAACCCAATAAATTAACTTAAAACGCACATTTTACCTTTTTTTTTCCAAAAATATCAATTTTCGGCCTAATTTCTTCAATTTTTAGCATTTTCCTTAGTTTCTCAATAACTTTTCAATGCTCAATTTCTCAATACTGATTTTCAAAATTTAGATACTAACCAATTTGCCACATCTTCCACCAAAAACGACAAAAAAAACGAAGAATTTCAAGAAAAAACAGTTTTCCTGTGCATTTTTGCGTCACTCACAGTGTTTGCGGACTTTTGTCTACCGTAACCCAACGAAAATAATTGCCTTGTTTTATTTTTAAATATTTAAATTCTTAATTTTCAGCTCAAAACACATCAGAAAAACGCAAAAACACATCCGGATACCGATTCTTGATCATTTCTTGGTGTTCATTAAAAACAGCGCAAGTATAAAAAACAAGTATTTGTGAGCTTATTCCTAGAAAATTTTGTTGTTGTTGTTTATTTCGACATTTTCGAAGAATTAAAGTCCTTAGAATGTACCTAGCAGCACCCCCCATCTCGGTAAATAGTAAAATGTCCTCTAAGGGATATAGAAGTGGGTGAACTTAAAAAGTCCACCGAAAATTGGTTCAAAAAGCTGTAATTTTCTAGGAAAACAAGGCTCACCAATCAATTGTTGCTGATGCCCAATAGGTTGTGGCTGTTGTTGTTGTTGTTGCTGATGATGATGATTGTGTAAATGCACCAAATTATGCAATTGGTGATGCAAGTGTTGCGAGTAGTGGGGTTGTTGGGCAGCCACTGGAAAAATATCGATTTTTGAAGAAGAAAAACATTAAATTAAAATTTTTGGAAGAATAAAACGTGATAAACCCTAAAACAAGTAACAAGTAAACAAACAAAATGAAATGACCAATCGAAAAAAAAAAGATTTTGCTTGTGTTTTTAACTTTTTAGTACGAAAACTAAATGAAGACAACAAAAAAAATGTCTTGGAACCAGTTTTGGCAAAAAATTGGCGTTTTGAGATTTTATATTTTTGCAAAAATATATTAACAAATTGAAAAACATATATTTCAAATACCTATTTACAAAAAATCAATATTTATTTTTTACAGTTTTTCAAAAAAAATATTTTACTGTGAAAATACAACATTTTTACGAAAATTAGAAATTTTACAAAAAATGGAGGTTTCCACGAAAATATCTATTTTTCCCGGTTTAGTGAAAACCGATAAAAAAGGGCTAAAATTTTCTGAAATTGAAGAAAATTCAATATTTCGAGAAATCCAGAAAAAATCCAATATTTTTGAAAAGAAATATTGATTTTTTTTTTGAAATTGTGGAAAATTAGGATTAAAAAAAATTAATCTTGTGGCCAATTTTTCATAATATGATAAATTTCACGAAAATTACAAGTTTTCGAAAAATCCCCAAAAAATCAATATTTTTGAAAAATTTGTAATTTTCTAAATTTTCGCAAAAATCGATATAATTAAGAAATGTTGATTTTTTGACAGAATTCTAAAATTTCCCGGAAAATTGGAATTTTAACGGAAATTTGCAATTTTAACGAAAAATCAACAAAAAATCAATATTTCTGAAAAATTCGCAATTTTCTAAATTTTCAGAAAAAATCGATATTTTTAAGAATTATTGACTTTCTGAAAATAATCTAGAATTTCGCGAAAAACTGGAATTTCCTAGAGAATTGCAAGAAATCCAAGAAAATTGAAATTTTTCGAAAAATCCATAAAAAATCAATAATTTTTAAAAATTTGTATTTTTCTCTAAGTATTCAGAATTATCGATTTTTTGGGAATTTTTAATTCTTAGTAAATTTTCCATTTTTACGGAAAACTGGAATTTTAACGGAAAATAAAAAATTTCGTGTTTGTTATCGAAAAAATCAATAATGTTGGAAACAATTTTTTTTTTCAAGAATTCTTTAACAAATCAATAATTCGGTCTTAAAAACGTCAACCCCACCTTCTCTTTGCTGTTGAAAATGTGCCGGATGCAACTGTTGTGGTAGCTGATGTACCAAATGATGTGTTCCAAGTTGTGGATTATACTGATGCGTTTGTGGTACGCCTCCGCCTCCTACTAATGGTATCTGTGGACCCAACACTGTTCCAAATGGTAGTTGTTGTTGTGGTGGACCAAATGCGGTATTCTGATGTTGATGATTGTGATTTAGTTGATTGAACAAAGCGGCAGCCGTCGCCAAACCGTAAAGCTCGACTTCGGAACTGCAGTTCGATGAGCTCGATGAACCTGAAAGAGAAAATGCGGTTTTTGGGGAGATAAAATTATAATTTTAAGCTTTAAAATATTTAAAATCGTTTCTATTTTGTTTTGGTAACAAAAAATGCTTAAAAGGATGGAGAATAATGCTTGAAAACATGAAAAAAAAATGAAAATCTGGAAAAAACCTAAAATTCTCAATTTTCTTCAATTTTCCTGAATTTTGGCTCATTTTAAAGACAAAATTATGAAAAATCCAAAAAATGCGGTTAACATGAACCATTATTTATAAAATCGAACAAGATTGAAAAAAGTTGGGCAATGTTGAAAATAGTGTCAAAATTTGCAATTTTTGAAGTGGTGTAACTTTTTTCAAAAATTTTCAAATTTCAAGATTTGTGCATCATTTTAAAGATCAAAACGTAAAAAATCAATAAAAAGCGACCAACAGGAACGAAGATCCAAAAAATCCTAAAAATTTGGGAAAAGGTCAACTATGTCAAAAATAAGGTCAAAATTCGGCGGGGTATAACTTTTCACCAATTATCTCGATTTTTACGACTCAAATTGGATTCTAAAGGTCAAATTACGATAAAATAAGACATTACGATCAAAATGAGCCAAAAATCACAAAAATCGAAGAGATTTGAGAAAAATGGGAAATTTTCAAAAAATTCCGAGATTTCGAAAATTTTTGACGTGGTACTACTTTTTTCAAAATAATTCAATTTTTAAAAATTTTATATCTTAAAAAAGCCAAAAACTCGCAAAATCTAGAAAAACTAACAAGAATTTTAAAAAAGGGGCAAAAACTTCCGAAAAATCACAAAATCCGACGATATATCGTTAATCGTCAAAAAAAAAACCCAGAGTCAAAAATTTCGAAAATTCATAACTTTCTTCAAAATTTTCCAACCTCCACAATTTTTATATCAATGAAAAGAGAAATACTTGTAGAATTTAGATAATTAACAAAAATTTGAAAAATGTGCCAAAAATGTCCAAAAAATCACAATAATGTGAAAAAAGTCAAAAATATAGTAAAAAATTCCAAACTTTCTCAAATTTTATGATTCTACATTCATTTTAAAGATAAAATAATAGAGAATTTAGAAAAATTAAAAATAATTTGAAAAATGGGACAAAAAGACTAGAAAAATCACAAAATTCAAATATAATTCGGAAAGGACACTTTTTCAAGTCCAATTTCACACAAGCCTACATTTTCAAGAATCCAAAGACATTAAAAAAAGGGATCCTAAAAAATATTCAATCCAAAAATCAAAGATGTCCATTGATGATCAGGTGTGTGAGTGCGTGCCTCTCTCCCTTACTCTCTCCCATGTGTCTGCCTGTACAAACCCCCAAAAGAGTCAGTGTGCACAAAGATCGCGGAGGGTGCTAGAGATAAATGAATTGCGCGGTAGACAGACCCGGTCCAGTTGGACCGATATCGGGGTGGTTGGTGGGTGCGCAACAGAGAACCTGATGACACGGAGAGAATGGGGGGGGGGGGGGTAAGATCCCAACTAACTCTCGAGGAGAATGCAAAAACAAGCGGGGGGGGGGGGGGGGGGGGGGGGGGAAGAAGAGGATATGTGTCCTTCTTATTCTTGGTACCATGTAGTACAACATTCATTCACATTTTGCGCCCTCCCCATGTTCATTTTTTCGCATAAGGTCAAGTTCAGATGAGGAAAAAACAACAAAATGATTTTATTTTCGAAATAAGTAAGCCCTGGACATGGTGGTACCAAGGTCTCTTCCCGGGAAGGATGGTACGGAAATTGCGAAATTTTTCTCGGTTATGATGAAATTTTACAACAGAGAATAATGTACACTGTATTTTTGGAAAGCTTTCCGACTTTTGACGATGTTGTTCTACAGCTGAAATTTTAAAAACTTTGCTCAAAATGGGCCTAAAAATCGATAATACTGAAAATTCTAAAGTGTTCTAACTTTTTTCGAAATTTCTCTTTTTCAATGAATTTGGTACTATTTTGAAGCCCAAATTCTGAAAATTCAGAAAATTCCACTTAAAATGATAGAGGTTAGGTGAAAATTGAGAAAATACACGAAAACCTGGACCATGTCAAAAAATATGATCGAAAAAATCGAAAATTTCGACGTGGCTTATCTTTTTCTCGAAATTTCTAATTTTTCATGAAATTTGGTATTATTTTAAAGCCTAAATTCTGAAAATTCGGAAAATTTGACTTACAATGATCCAAAATTCATCACAAGAAAATAAACTAGAAAAAACCTTGACCATGTCGAAAACTCAGTTTTTTTTTTAAAATCACAAATTTTTAATTGGCCTAACTTTTTTCGAAATTTCTCATTTCTTATGATTTTGGTATTATTTTAAAGCCCAAATTCTGAAAATTCTGAAAATTGCGCTTAAAATAATGCAGAGTGCATGAAAATCGAGAAAACTGTAAAAAAGATAGCCCAAACACGTCAAAACTAAATATTTTTCCAAATTCGGTGAATTTTCTCAAAATTCTCCGATTTTTCTGACTTTCCATTCATTTTGAAGCTTAAAATCTTAAAATTCAGAAAAAATGCTTTACATGATCCAAAACTCGCAAAAAACATGAAAATTTGAATTTTTCAAAAAATAGGGTTGAAAAATAAAAATTTTCAAATTTTCAAATCTCCACAACTTTCCTCAAAATTTCTCAATTTTTATAATTTTGGCCTTATTTTGAAGCTGAAATCTTCAAAATGCTGACAATCATGCTTTAAACAGCCAGAATTTTCAAAAATTGGCCAAAAAAATTCAAAAATATGCGCAACTTCAACAATACCCAAAAAAGAGTCTAAAGTGTTCAAAAACCATAAGAAAAAACGCCAAAGTAAACAAATACAAGGTCAATAATATAAACTAACTGTTTCGTAACCGCTTGGTCACTTTTATGACATCCATATCATAAATCCTAAACATTTTTGACACAATATGACCTTCATAAATCAAAAAACGCGATTTTTTGCAACAATTCTCATTTTTTTGCAAATAAAATACACTACCGTAATCTTTAACATATCCTACAGTATCCTTACATCTACAGTAAATCTAATCTCATGAAAAATATTAGCTTTCTACCGTAATCCGTTTGCATGACTGCCTTCGAACCGCCCGTCTTTGACTTTTATTCTAATTGGACCGGATTTTTCGGGCATATAACTATATGCATATAATATATAAATATAATACCATTCAATTCCACATTTTCCCCCACACAAAACTTCTTTTTCTTTTGTGTGAGAATTGTCCCGAAACATTTCGGGGAGAAAAGCGGCTTTAAGCTTAGAAGGTTTTCCGAAATGTTGTCTACAAAAATCCATATTTTTGAAGACGTCTAACTTTTTTCAAAATTTTTCGATTTCTATGATTTTGGTGTTATTTTGAAGCTTAGAATCTGAAAAATTCTGAAATTTTCCTTTTGTTGAGCCCAAATTCGTAAAAATCGAAGGATCGTCGAAAAAATTGAATCATATCAAAAATATTTGGAAAAAATCTATATTTTTGAAAATTTATCGATTTTCATGGTTTTGGAATCATTTTAAAGCAAAAAATCTGAAAAATCCAGAAATTTCCTTCAAAATGAGTCAAAATTCATGAAAATTAAGAAATTTCGAAAAAAGTTATACCATGTCAAAAAAATAAAGTCAAAATTCAAAAATATTCGTTAAAGCCTAAAGTTTTTGGAAATTTGTTGACTTTCATGAGTTTACCATCATTTTGAAGCTAAAAATCTGAAAAATCTAGAAATTTCCTTCAAAATGAGCCAAAAATCATGAAAATCGATAAATTTCGAAAAAAAGTGGAACCATGTCAAAAAATGAGGTCAACATTTAAAAAATTTCGATGAAGTCTAAAGTTTCTGGAAAATTTTCAATTTTCATGAGTTTAATATTATTTTAAAGCTAAAAATCCAGAAATTTCCTTCAAAATGAGCTAAAAAGCATTAAAATTGAGAAATTTTCAAAAACAGACGTACAATCTCAAAATTTGACCAAAACTTCGAAATTTTCAAAAATTTTTTCAGCTTATGTCGAAAAAAATTAAGGGGAAATTCTCAATATTCTCAAAACTAGAAAAAAATACAAAATTTAATTTTTAAAAAACAAATTTCAAAAAAAAAAAGAAGGATTACAGTAATCCAAAAAAATGTTCGTGGACTACGGTATTAAAGGCACATATCCAGAACAAAAAGTAATAATACCACCAATGAGAATAAAAGACGGGGGGTCAAAAAGAATAGGGGGAATGGAAAAATACTCGAAAAATCGTAGAACGCGAAAAATTCGGATGGGAGGGGGGGGGGGACGCTTCTTCTTCTTCTATTCTCTTTTACTAGTCCTCCTCCCTCTTCCCAGACGACCACCAATTTGAATACATGTGTGTATGTATATATGTGTGTGTGTGGTCACTCGTCTGCACCACCATTTTGCAAAAAATCCCCGTAGAGAATGGTCATTTTAGTGGTTTTCAATGAGAAACGCCGAGCGAGGCGAGAGAGCACACGAAACGAGGAGGGGAAGCCAGGGAGACGAGAGTCTGGAGGTTAGAGAGTAGACAAGTTGAAGAGGTGGCGTGCCAGACAATCAGAGATGATGAGAGAGCGTTAAACTGCCGCGGAGACGGCAGACAAAAACATATGATCGCGCTGAAAAGCGTTCGAAATGAAAGGGAAAAGCTTCAAAGGAAGGAAGGAGAAAAAAGTATTCATTGGTGTATAGCATATAAAATATATGCTATATATATATTTGCAAAGAAAAGGCCATGTGGACGTTCGTTTTTCTGAAAGATTGAGGAAATTGATAGAGAATTTAAAGGCGCATAAGAAAAAAAAACATTTTGAAAAAAGTTGGGAGATACAAAAAGTATATAAGACTGCCTTTTTTGAAGCGTATAGAATGAGTAAGATAATATTTAAAGGTACAATAACTTGAAAATTGGAATTTAGAGGCACATGAGCCTAAAAATTGGGATTTAAAGGCACATGGTCCTAAAAATTGAAATTTAAAGGCACACGACCTTGAAAATTGATAAAAATCTCTAGAAATCAAAAAACTCGGTAAAAATTAAAGGGACATAACATTTTTAAAAAAATCCAGCTTTTCAAAATTACAAAACTAAAGTATACTGTAGTTTAAAGGCACATCCTTACAGAAAAGAAAACAGTAAGTTAGGAATTTCGTCAATATTTTTGAAATTTAAGGCACTTGGATAAAATGAGAATGGATTCGTTATCTTTGACATATAATAATTTAAGGTTACGGTAATTTAAAGGCACATATCACTTTGAAAACTGAAATTCCCAGCTTCGAGCCGTTTAAAGGTATATTTTCACAAAAATCTGAAAAACTTTGGATTTCTGGGAGCAACATTCAAAAAGAGGTTAAAATCCCAGAAATGGGTGTTTAAAGGCACAGGAATTTCAAAAAATTTAAAGTGGCACACTATCTTTAAAAGCACTGCCCCCCCAGTATTGATACTTAAAGGCACATGTACCTAAAAATTAGAATTTAAGGACACATGAAACTGAAAAAGTCGAACAAAATACATTTTCCGTAAAGTGAGAAAAAAAAAAGTTATTGACAGCATTGAATGATCATGCTGTAAAACAGCTGACCTAAAGTTTTTTGTGTCCAACAGAAAAAAATATGATATCTTC
Organism: Caenorhabditis virilis; assembly: GCA_964036255.1. NCBI lineage: Eukaryota > Metazoa > Nematoda > Chromadorea > Rhabditida > Rhabditidae > Caenorhabditis > Caenorhabditis virilis. Next base: position 16,568,741 of record OZ038417.1, on the reverse strand, counting down.
TGACCATTCTTCTTTTTTTTCGAAAGTTTTTAACTAATAAAATTGAAATTATTGATTTTTAAAGGCACATGAATCTTAAAGTAAAAAATCGAAAGGCTTACGATTGAAGGAATTGAAATTTAAAGGGTCATGAACTTAAAAATTGGAATTTAAAGGCATATGAGCCTAAATATTGAAATTTAAAGGTACATGTACCTAAAAACTGAAATTTAAAGGCACATGTACCTAAAAATTGAAATTTAAAGGCACATGAACCTAAAAATTCAAAATTTCATACTATATTTATAAATATATCTATATACATCCTAATAACATAGAAAAATGTGTATACAAATGCACATATATAGCAAAAAATATCTCTCCCTCTTCTTCTAGCCCTTCTTTTCAGCTTGTTGTTGTTGTTGTTGTTGATCTAGTTTTTTTTCTTCTTCTAAATACGTTCCCCCTCTTTTTTTCTCTAACTTCTCTCTAATCCCCTCAATTTTTTCAATTTCCCACGTGAAAAAAGTGAAAAATTCCAAAAATTCATTTTCAAAAACCAGAAAAAACGCGTGAAGGTCGTTTCAGGTATGGGGACATCAAGAAGAAGAAGATTTATCACAAGGTGTGGCCAGTAGCGTCGAATTTCAAAACTAATTAATTAATTGATCAATCAATCAATTTGAATAAAATATTTTTCTGATTTTGACAGTTTTGGGGAATGAGAAAAATTCAGAAAAAAATGCTGTTTTTTTGGGGGGTTTTGAAAAAAAAATTTGGATTACTGTAGTTTAAAGGCGCATGGCCCTTAAAATTGAAATTTAAAGGCACACGAATCTTAAAATTGATATTTAGAGGAACATGGACGAGGTGGGATAATTGGGATAATTAGCTAATTAATTTTAATTATGCCTCATAATTAGAAGGGATCAAAATCCATAATTAACTAATTATAATAAAATAAGAAAGTTTTTAAACGTAATCAGTTTACCAATTAACTTTGATAATTAATTAGTGATAATTAGCAATATAAACTAATTGAAAATACGATTTACCTAATTCACCTAATAATTGTGCATAATTAAGGACTAATTAACGAACATAATTAGGAAATAATTGATTCGGCAATTAATTCGGCAAGAGGCCTTACTAAATAATTAAAATCGATAATTAATTGCCTTACCTGCTAATCAGGATCAAAATTGATTATTCAAAAATTGAGATAATTAGTTATAATATTTAATTGAGCAATTAGACTAATTAACATCTGTAATTAACAATTAGCTCCCAATTATTGTTTCACAAAGCCTTGATTGAAATTCATAATCGCAAGAATTTGAGTATTTTGAGTATAAACATTGAGAAATGATCCTAATTTATAATTGACCAATTAAGAACTAATCATAATTGGTTCATAATTAAGGAATGGGAGTTAAAAATAATAAGGGTGTAATTAACAGCATTATTAAAGGCACATGAACTTAAAAACTGAAATTTAAAGGAGCATAAAAATGGTAACCAGAAAATAGAGATTCTAAACGCGACTTCAAAACCAAAAACAATAGATCCCATATGGGCGGTACACTTCAAAAACACACAGCTAACTGATTACGAAACGGGCGGTTCGGGGCGACGAGATTCCAAAAATAGCTGATTAAATGTCTAAATTTAGAATTCCTCGAAAACCAGGCGGATGTTTCCGCACACCCGTATGGGTATTTGTTTTCCGTGCATTCTCCCTCCCCCCGAAACGAATTTCTTACATGTATTTTCTTGGTGAAGTCTATTTTTATCCGACGAGGCGTGACTCGGTCACCCGAAATAACCATTGTCTATTTGTGTACGTTTCGTTGACCACTAGGAGCAATCGACAAATATAAATATGAGAAGGAGGACGATCGGCGAGGGGAGGGGAGGGAGCGGGAGCAATCTTTCCGCCGAGACTGCGGTAAAAAATTATGAAATTGAGGAAAAAAACATGGGAACCGAAAAAGTTGGAATTTAAAGGCACATGGACCGGAAAAATGAAATTTAAAGGCACACGAACCTGAAAATTGAAACTTAAAGGCACATGAAAACGCGTTATTTCAAACTGGTTCAACTTTTCGGAAAATTTATTGATTTTTACGATTTTGCAACCATTTTAAAGCTAAAAATCTGAAAAATCCAGAAATTACCTTCAAAATGAGACCAAACATGTAAAAATCGAAAAATTTGAAAAAAAGTTGTATCATGTTAAAAAAATCCATATTCCAGTTTTTTTTCTTGAAATCACCTAACTTTTATCGATTTTTATGAATTTTCTATTATTTTAAAGCTGAAAATCTGAAAAATCCTGAAATTGCGGTCAAAATGAGACCAAAATCATAAAAATCGAAAAATTCTGAAGAAAGTTATGCCATATCAAAAATATGAACAAAAAAATAAAATTTTAAAAATCTTATAACTTTTTCAATTTTTTTTGATTTTCGCGAATTATATTTCATTTTGAAGGCAAAAATCTAGAAATTCTAAAAATCGCGGTTAAAACAAGACCAAAATCATAGAAATCCTTAAAAGTTACACCATGTCAAAAATCGCCTCACAATCAGAATTACAACTTTTTGAAGTGGCACTTGTAATTTTTCGGTTCATGCGCCTTTAAACAAAAGAAATCCTTTTTGCCAAACGAAAAATGAGAATGCCAAAAAGCGAAAGAACATCTCTCATCTTTTCCTAGAAAACCAATTTGAAAGCGAAAAGAAAACTACAGGCAAAAACTTTCTCCTCATTTTTTTGTCGGTGTTGTTTGGCAAATCTATTTCCAGCGCCACTTTTCATCATCATCAATTCATTTGATATCGGATTTTAGATTAGGTGGCACCTTGTCTTTAAGATAATTTGATTTAAATATTGATAATTGATTTGACAAGGTGTAGGGAAATGGAAATTGATATCTTAAAGGCGCAAGAGCCTAAAAATTAAAATTTAAAGGCACATGCACTTGAAAAGTGAAATTTAAAGGCGCATGAGCCTCAAAATTGAAATTTAAAGGCACACAAACGTTAAAATTGAAATTTAAAGGCACATGGACTTAAAAATTTGAATTTAAAGGCACATGGACCTTAAAATTGAAATTTAAAGGCACATGAACCTGAACATTGAAATTTAAAGGCGGATGAGCCTAAAAATTTAAATTTAAAGGCGCATGAACCTAAACATCGAAATTTAAAGGCGGATGAGCCTAAAAATTTAAATTTAAAGGCACATGAGTTTAAAAAATTGAAATTTAAAGGCACATGGACTTAAAAATTTGAATTTAAAGGCACATGAGCCTAAGAATTGAATCTCAAAGGTACATGGCCGTCAGATCTCCTTTTAAAGGCACATAGCTCCTATTTAAAGGCACATAGCTCTTATTTAAAGTCACGCAGTTCGAAATACCAAATTTCAGCAAAAAAAGGTCAAAAAAGTTTCCGAAAACCGTAAAAATAGAAGACGTCTAAAAGCATACATCAGCTGACTTTGATCACATCATCCCCCCCCCCCCCTGCCTGTAAAACGGTTGTTTGAATGGTGAAAACGACAACGACATTCTTTTGCTTTCATTCAGATAAGAAGAAAACCGAAGAGAGAGAGAAAGAGGGAGGATTTCGATGAACGGAAAGCAAATTCTTCACTTTTTCTTCCTGTTAATTTAATGGGCGAATAATTGAAAGGAAGAAGGAAGATTAGCAACAAAAAGAGACATGTCATAGGTTTTTAGTCATCGCTTCGATTAGCCTGGATTTCGAAACTTTGTGATTTTTGTATTTTGTAGTTTTACAATTTACATTTAAAGGCACACACAGTACCCCTTTAAAGGCACATCACAAAATTTGAAGTGGATTTTGTTGAATTGAATAAAAAGTGTGTCGTACACGAAAAAAAAAGAAAAACAATCAACAAACACAAAACAATGCTTGTTTTGCAAAGAAAGAGAAAAGTTGAGAGAAAAAAAGAGTATGAGGGGGGAAAAAAGGAAAACTAGTTATTATTACGAAAAAAATGGAGTGATGGCACGTAATAAACAACACGTTTAAAAATTCATCGCATTTTTAAGGTTCGTGCGCCTTTAAATTTAAATTTTTAAGTTCATGTGCCTTTAAATTTCAATTTTCGGGTTCATGTGCCTTTAAATTTCAATTTTTAAGTTCGTGTGCCTTTAAATTTCAATTTTTAAGTTCGTGTGCCTTTAAATTTCAATTTTCAGGTTCATGCGCCTTTAAATTTCAATTTTTAGGCTCATGTGCCTTTAAATTCAAATTTTCAAGATCATGTGCCTTTAAACATAACAAAAAAGTATAATCTGGGATATTTATTCTATACGTAAATATTTCAAAATGCACATTATCACACAAAACTCGAAAAATTTGATGTGCACATCCCGAAGGATGCAAATTGTGTAACACTTGGTTTTCGGCCCTTTCTTTCATCACTATTTGAAACAGCGAACAGAAAAAAATTTAAATTTAAAGGTAAAGGTAAAAAAAACAATTTGCAAAATGCAGAAATTTTCGAAAAATTCAAGAAAATCTTACAACTTTGACGTGGCATAATTTTTCTCAAAAGTATCAAATTTTCATGATTTTAGTATCATTTTAAAGCTACAAATCCGATAATATCAGAAAATACGTTCAAAACGAGCCAAAATTCGTGAAAATCGGAAAATTTGTTGAAAAATGGTGCCATGTTGAAAAATGAGGTCAAAAAATCGATATTTTAGAAGAAGCCTAACTTTTTTCAAAATTTATCGTTTTTCATGATTTTAGTATCATTTTAAAGCTACAAATCTGAAATTTTCAGAAAATGCGTTCAAAATGAGCCTAAATTCGTGAAAATTGGAAAATTTGTTGAAAAATGGTGCCATGAGGTAAAAAAAATCTATAATTTTCAAATAGGTCCAACTTTTTTCACAATTTTCAGATTTTTATGAATTTGGTATCATTTTAAAGCTAAAAATTCGAAATTAGAAGAAATTGCGGAAATTATCCAGAAAGCAGGAAAGTCGAAAAAAATGTTTAAAAAAATTATGGTTGTGTAAAAAAAGGGTTAAAATTCTAAAATTCCAAAAAATTGCGGTTTCACAACGTTTTTTTCAATTTTTATGATATATTTAATGAATTTCGTTATACAAAAGACACAAGAATTTAAAAATCAAAATTTAAAGGGACATACCCCCCAGTTTTGAAAAAAAAAAGGGGGGAGGGGTCCAAAACGGTCAACATTTTCAAAAGTTGACCTTAAAAAAGTGCATTGCGAAACCCAGGGCGACCATGTAAAATGAAGATCATAGACAAAAAAAAACAGTACCAGGACGTTTCGAACAGTGCAAAAATGCCTCCCAGGGTGGTGATGCGAAACAAAAAAAAAGCTCCCCCCGAGGGGTGACAACCAACAAAGTAGCACAGGTTGAGCAAATAGACAAAAAAAATGGATGAAAAAATGGAGAATTTTTGTAATTTTTTTTGTGGAAAAAAAAACAACCGAAAATCTCTATGAATAGCGCATTGTTTGCTAATTAAACATTTCAAATCGTGTCTAGTTAATGACTAGTGACAATTTCATTGGAAACCAGAATTTATTATTAAAAAATTCGATAGGTCCAACTTTTTTTCAACAATTTCCGATTTTCATGATTTTGGTGTCATTTAAAGCAGAAAATTTGAAAATTTCAGAAAATACGTTCACAATAAGCCAGAAGTTGTGAAAATCAAAAAATGTGACGAGAAATTGTGCCATTTTGAAAAATGAGGTAAAAAACACATTTTTTTGAATAACTCCAACTTTTTTCAACAATTTTTGATTTTCATGATTTTTGTATTATTTTTAAGCTGAAAATCTGAAATTTTCAGAAAAATACGTTCAAAATGAGTCAGCATATGTGAAAATCGGAAAATTTTCTGAAAAAATTCGTCATGTTGAAAAAGGGGGTAAAAAAATCGATAATTTCTAATTGGGCCAACTTTTTTCAAAAATTTCAGATTTTCATTATTTTGGTATCATTTTAAAGCTGAAAATTTGAAAATACCAAATGAGCCGAAAAAAATGAGCCGAAATGCGTGAAAATCGGAATATTTTTTGAAAAATGGTGCCATGTTGAAAATGAGGTCAAAAAATCGATATTTTTGAACAACTCCAAATTTTTTCAAATTTTCCGATTTTCATGATCTTGGTATCATTTTAAAGCTAAAAATCTGCAAATTTCAGAAAATGCGTTCAAAATGAGCAAGAATATGTGAAAATCGGGAAATGTGTTGAAAAATGGTTCCATGTCGAAAAATGAAGTAAAAATAAATATTTTTGAAGAAGTCTAACTTTTTTCGAAATTTATCGATTTTTATGATTTTAGTATAATTTTAAAGCTAAAATTCTGAAAATTTCAGAAAATACGTTCAAAATGAGCCAGAATTCGTGAAATTCGAAAAATTTCCGAGAAATAGGATCATTTTGAAAAATGAGGTAAAAAAGTTCATATTTTTGAATGGGTCCAACTTTTTTCAAAATTTTCCGATTTTCAAGATTTTTGTATCATTTTAAAAAACATTTCAGAAAACTTGATGTCAAAAAACGAATATTTTCAGATTTTCACAATTTTAAATTTTAAAATCATGCTCTTAACAATATATAAATTCAAAAAATATAGAAAAAAGGATAACACTGATCTATCTATCGATTTTCCATCCAAACAAGGAACTGGAAAAAAAAACACAACAACAAAAAAAATACAACGGGAAAAAAAGATAATATAAAAATGGGTATATGTTTGGCGAATAAGTGAAAGTTCTCCTTCTCAATGGGTAGGAAAAGGATTATGTATGTGATTCGATCGAAATTCTCATCATTTTCCGAAAATCTCAAAAAGCATCATCATCATCCATATTTTTATGAAATAGAGGGAGGAAAAAAGTGCAATAGCAATTTCGCCACACCAACCAATCCGCCCGACAAGATTCCGGAACATTCCATTCGTGTTCCATTTTTTTCTCGCTTATTCGTTCACAAAAAGAACTGGATTCTTCCTCGTCTATTGGCTACGTAAAAGAGTATTTGCGCAATCATCTATAATAAGCGGTCACTCCGGACGGTGGCGCATGTATTTAAAAAAAAACCGGAGATGCTAGAAGGCTAGAGACAATTTCCACTAAAAAAATTGGATTGGTTGCGAAACTTTTAGATCTATGTTCCTTTAAAAAAAGAATTGAACTTTGGGAGCATGTGCCTTTAAACTTGAGAATTTTAGGTTCATGTGCCTTTAAATTCCAATTTCCAGTTTACCAAAATCAATAAATTTATTTTCAAAAATCGAACTTTTTGAAATGTCACAATATTTCAGCAAATTTTCCGATTTTAGCGCGATCTGGCTCATTTTGAACGTATTTTCTGACATTTTAAGATTTTCAGCTTTAAAATGATTCCAAAATCATCAAAATCGGAAAAATTTGAAAAAAGTTGGAGTTATTCAAAAATATCGACTTTTTGACCCCATTCAACATGGCACTATTTTTCGGTATATTTTTCAAATTTCACGAATTTTGGCTCATTTTGAACATATTTTCTGACATTTTCAGATTTTCAGCATTTAAATGGTAGCAAAACCATGAAAATGAAAAAAGTAAGACTTATTTTAAAATATCGATTTTTTGACCCCCATTTTTCAACATGGGGTCAAAAAATTCAGCAAATTCATCGATTTTCATGATTCGTGTGTTATTTGGAGCATTTTTCCTGACATTTTCGGACTTTCAGCATTTAAATTATACAAAAATCATGAAAATCAAAAAATAAACAGAACAAAGTTAGACTTCTACAAAAATATCGATTTTTTGACCTCATTTTTCAACATGGCACCATTTTTCAGCAAATATTCCGATTTTCACGAATTTTGGCTCATTTTAAACATATTTTCTGATATTTTCAGATTTGTAGCATTTCAATGATACTAAAATCATGAAAATCTATAAATTTTGAAAAAAGATGGAGTTATTCAAAAATATCGATTTTTTGACCTCATTTTTCAATATGGCACAATTTTTCAGAAAATTTTCCGGTTTTCACGTATTCCGGCTCATTTTGAACGTATTTTTCTGAAATTTTCAGATTTTCAGCTTTAAAATGACCAAATTCGTAAAAATCGAAAAAAAATGGAAAAAATATATGCCATCTCAAATTTTTACGAATTCTTTCCTTTTTTCTTTCCTTTTGACTCGATTTTTCTAGTCATCGATTTATATTTTCCAAAATTTTCAGATTCTCAGCTTCAAAATGAAAGAAAAGCTATCAAAATCGAATTTTTTTTTCAAAAACTTAGAACCTTTTAAAAATTTCGAGAATTTTCAAAAATTTCAATTTTATGTGCCTTTAATGTGCCTTTAAATCCTACATTTTCTAAAATTCTTTTCCCATTTTCAGAAAATAAAATACTTAAAACAAATACCGTCACAGTAGTTCTTCTTTCGAGTACAAAAAACCAATTCTCGGTGAATTTTCGAATAATAAAGAACAAATTATTATTATTACGTATACATTCCCCCCATTTTACTACAGTAATCGACATAACAAAAAAAAGCACAGAAAAAAGAAAAAGAAGAAGAAGAAGAAGAAGCTTCTTCAGCTAACAACTTCTTTTGTATTTTCTCGTCATCCTCACTCACTGTATGTATATACGAAAACGATGAGGGAAAAATGGGAACAGATGATTGAACTGGTTTTCTTTTGAAGGAATCATCATCATCGTGATGACAAAACGGCAAAAAAAAAGACCTTCTGCCAGACTATTCGAGGGGTGTTACTTGCAGAAAAAAAAATCAATAATTAGGCTTATAGGGAGATGAACTTGGAATTTTAAGGCGCATGACCTTAAAAATCGAAATTTTAAAATTAACATTACTTTTTTGTACATTTTTCGATTTTTGTGAATTTCAGCTCATTTTGACGCTAAAATTCTGAAAAATCTAAAAATTCTGCTGAAAATAAGCTAGAATTCATAAAAATTGCAAAAAATTTGATAAAGTTGTACCGCGTCAAAAAAAGGGTTCAAATTCCAAAAACTTTGAATTGGCACAACATTTTTCGATTTTTTCCCATCTTCATGAATTTTACCTCATTTTGACGCTAAAATTCTGAAAAATCTAAAAATTCTGCTGGAAATAAGCTGGAATTCATAAAAATTGCAAAAATTTTCATAAAGTTGTACCGCGTTAAACACACAGGGGTCCAAATTCCAAAACTTTGATTTGAATTAACAGTTTTCGATTTTTTTCTAACTTTACCATTAGTCGTGATTTTTGTATCATTTTGTAGCTCAAATATTGAAATTCTAAAAATTTCCTTTAGAATGAGCTAAAATTCATATAAATCTGAAAATTATGTAAAAAATTATGGTATGTCGAAAAAAAGTCGAAAAAATATGAAATTCAAACATTTCGAGACCGGATAACTTTTTTCAATTTTTTCCCATTTTTGTGATTTTTATCTTACTTTGAAGCTCACATTATGAAAAATCTAAAAATTCTGATGAAAATAAGATAAATTCCAAAAAAATCAAAGAAATTTCAAAAAAATATGATATGTCAAAAATAAGGGCAAAAATCCAAAATTTTTGATTTGGCATAACGTCTTCCTACGTTTTCCAATTGTTCTGATTTTGGTATCATTTAAAAGTAAAAAATTTTAGAAATTTTCAGAAATTCCGCTTAAAATGAGCCAAAAATCATAAAAATCGAGAAAATTGCAAAAAAGTTATGACATCTCAAAAGTAGGCAAAAATTGAAATGTTATATGTTTTATAACATTTTTCGATTTTCTCCGATTTTTGTGATTTTTAGCTCATTGTGAAGCTGAAAAACTGAAAAATCTAGAAATCACGCTTCAAATACGCCAAAATCCCATAAAAATCATGAAAATACCAAAAACGTTACGATACATCAACAAAAGTACTAACAACAAAATGACGTAGTAACAAAATCAAGAAGAGAAAACACACATGTTATATTGTAAACGAAAAAAAAACGGAATTTTTTGTACAAAAAAAATTCGTTTTCCTTTTCCGCACCGCCCGCGTCACCAGTCCCGTCCGGACGCGAGACACACAAAAATTGTATGCCCAGAAAAATGTTTGCCGCCGCATCTAATATATTTGCCCATTTTTGTGTGTGTGCGTTTGTTTGTATTTTCACAATAGGAACCGAATGCACACAAAATGAAAACCCCCTCTTGATTTTACCGATTTCGTCATCAAAAAGTTGAAAAATCGAAAAAAAATTTTCGGGATCTTAAAGAGGGTGTCCCACCAAAAAATTTTTTTTGGATTTTTTGGGTTTAGAAGTTTTAAAAATTTGTCAAATTTGTGCCGTCACTCAAAAATAGGTCCGAAAATGCCTTAAATGCCTCAAAAATCAACGTGGCCTAGAAAACCAAAATTTTGGAAAAGTTAGTTCCCAGGCTGAAAGTGGTCAGAAACAAGATTTTAGGATGAAATAAATGCTTCTTGACATTACTACACATTAAAAATGGCCTAGAAATCCAAATTTATGCCAAAAAACTAGTCCCCGGACCAAAAATGGTCAAAAATACCCTAAAAGACCCGGGAAAAAAGTTTCTAGCTCAAAAAATCACGAAGAATTCAAAAATACGAACCAAAATCAACCAAATTCCACCAACCTGCCGATTCGGAATTGCCACCATTTGTATTTGCAGCCTGTTGTTGCTGTTGTTGCTGCTCAGTCAATTTCCCTTTTTCTTGATTTCTGACCATTTTTTTTTCGTTAATTTTTTTTCCTGAAAATTTTCTTAAATTTTATTTATACGTCAAAATAGGCAAACTCACCCGCGGCCACTTTTGCCGCCTTTTATTCCAAAATGTTTAGTTTTTTTTTTCGCAAAAATATCGATTTTCCTCACTTTTTCCTTATTCAAACTAGTAAATCTTCTATTTGATGAAAGACGAATTTATCAAGATGTTGTTGGACCCGAAACTGCAAAAAAAAAATTTTGAAATTTGGTTGAAAAATAGCGAAAAACGGGATAAAACAGTTGGTGGCCTAGAAAACCAAAAATTTGCAAAAGTTAGTCCGCGATTGTAAATGATCACGAAAAATGAAATTAACAAAGAATATTAAAGTGAAACATACAAAAATCGATTTAATCGATAGAAAACATGAAAAAATCGGTTTAAAAAATGATGGCCTAGAAAACCAAATGTCAATAAAAAGTTAGTCCTTCGACAGAAAGGGGGGGGGTTTTTTTTGAATATTCATGTTTCACAAGCCACAAAAATAAAATATTTGAGAAAAAAAGTAAGGAAAGTGAATATTTTAGTAAAATTCTACATGGCCTAGGAACCCAAATTTTTGCAAGACATAGTCCCCGACATGAAAATACGAGGGCTTGCTGGAAATAACAAATCGAAGATGGAACCTGCGAAAAAAAGGTAAATGTACAAGATTCGAAGGGGAAAAAATAGGAAAATAAGGACATGGCCTAGAAACCCAAAATGTTTTTAAAAAATGTAAAAGTTAGGCCACGTGAACAAAATGCAATTATTTCAGCCTTAAAAATATAATTTCTAAAAGTAGCAATTTTTGAAATTTGAGAAAAATTCAGAAAGTTTCGGCAAAATAACGATCATGGCCTAGAAACCCAAATTTTTGCAAAAGTTAGTCCCCGGCCTAAAAAATACTAGGGTTTGCATAAAATTACAATTTGATGGTGGAACCCGCGAAAAAAAATTGTAAAAGAACAAGATTCAAAGGTTATAAATAAGAAAAATAAAGACATGGCCTAGAAACTCAAATTTTTCGCAAAAGTTAGGCCACACAATTCAAAGTAGGTTAATTTATCGATTTTTCATTGAAAAATTATCGTTTTTCTTAAAAATTGTTTTAAAAATCAGTAAAATTCCCAATCTAGCTCCAAAAGTTCAAAAATGGACTAGAAATCCAAAAAAAACGTAGGTAACAAAGTTCCACGTCCAAAATACACATGTTCCCCTACTCCTAAATTGATCAAATTACTTCCTAATCCTAAACCAAAAACCTGTTTCCAAAAAAACAACACAAAAAAATCATAAAGAAGGCGAAAAAAAGCGAAAAATAAAAAATAATAACAGTAAAGAAGAGATTGATGGAATTTTGATGACATTGTAAAAAAAAAATAATATAAACCCCCCTCCCTCTATGAACAGTTTCGTTAGTTTTTCCACCCTATTTTTTTCGTAATGCTATTAACCAATTTTTATTGATTTTTTGTGCCAAAAATGGGGGAGTTTTACGATTCAAGGTGGGCGTGGACTAGAAAACCAAATGTTCGCTAGAGTTAGTCCTCGAAATCGCATGAGTTAGTCCTCGAAATCGCATTAAGGAATAACTAGGCATTAAATTTTATGCAAAAATCCGGTTTTCTTCAAAAAAATTTTTGGGGTATTAAAGGCAATGTCCTACAAAATTTTAAAAATCTATTTTTGTGATTAAAAGGTTTTTAAATACTCCAAAACTGTGCTCGAAATTAAAAAAAAATGTTTTTGGTTGAAAATCATCAAATAGGTTCAAAAATATGAGGTGGCCTAGAAACCCAAATCCCTGCGAAAGTTAGTCCCATGCCCAAAACTCGGTCCACAAGATTTAAGAAGCATCGATAATTCAAAAAAAATGTAAAAATTCAGATTTTCTATAAAAATAAGCTGAAAAATTGTGCATGGCCTAGAAACCCAAATTCTTGCAAAAATTAGTCCCCATGTCCGGAAAGTTGTCAGCAAAATGCCATAAGGATGAAAAATATGAAAATATTTCAAAATTCTAGGATAAAAGTTGAAAAAATAAGTTTAAGCAGATAAAATAATAAGTGGCCTAGAAACCCAAATTCAAAAAATTCCGAAATTTTCAGAATTTTCAGCCAAAAAATCGCTAAAAAACAATAAAAACGCAAAAATTTCGGGAGGAAGAAAAAAGAGGAATCCAGACGGGGCGGCCGAAAAGCTAGAGGGAGACGAAAAAAGGTAAGAGAGACGCAGAGAAAAAAAAACACGAAAAAACGAAAAAATAAAAGAGTGAGAGATGGACGGCTGCTTGGCAAGGCACACATGAAGAAGAAATACATGTATATAGTTAGTATAGTGCTTTTTTTTCTGACAAAAAATGTGCGGGAAATTTGGGAAAATTTGAAAAAAATTTTTTTTTTCTTAAAGGCAGTGGGTCAGCAAAAAAAATTTTCTGAAATGTCGTGGGAAACCACCTTTCCGGGTATAATTTTCCTTGTCAATGTTGAAAATTTATAAGAAATTTGCTCAAAATCACTAGAAATACTGAAAATCCGCCCTTAAAGATGGATGACCAACAAAAAATGTTTCGAAAAAGGTGTTTCGATAGCAATTTCGACAGAAAATAAATTGTCAGAAAGGGATAGATTCGAAGAGAAGGACGAAAAAAGAAAGAATTAAATACAAAAGGTCGAATGAACTTTGATAACTGGTTCTGTAATATTCAGTGGGGCACTTATTCGTTGATGGCCTAGAAAACCAACTTTCTAGAAAAGTTAGTCCCCCTTTCCAAGAACTAGTACGGCGCGTTAGAAGGTATGTTGCAAAACTGATTAAAAACAGAATTTTCAACAAAAATAAGTATTATTCGGGAAAAGGCCTAAAATACCTCAAAAAATGACGTGGCCTAGAAAACCAAATAAATTTGCAAAAGTTAGTCCCTGAAAACTCCGATGGTCTCAGGGTCTCCGAAATTCATAAAATTCATCTTCCAAAACGTTTAATTTCCAGAAAAAGATAGAAAAAATAAGAAATTTGTGCGTATGGCCGGCATAAAATGGCCGTGGCCTAGAAAATCAAATTTCTGAAAAAGTTAGTCCTCAAATCTAAAAACTGTGAACAAAACATCGGGAAAAAATATTTTTTATCGCCAAAAATTCGAAAATTGTGAAAAACTTGAAAAATCAAAAAAAATTTCTTAAAGAGGGTGTCCCACTAAAATTATTTATTTTTATTTTTTGGATTCATAACATCTAAAAATGTCTCAACATTGGACTACAGCTCAAAAATGTTCTAAAAAAGTACCAAAAATATAAAATTGATCCGAAAATTGAGTGTGGCCTAGAAAACCAAATAAAAGCTAGTCCCCCTTCATTTTCCAAATCAACTTGATATGATTTCTGATGTTCATCAAATCTTATTGAAAAAAAAAGAATCATAAAACCGTCTGGATGACGACGACGACGACGATGATTTGATTTTTTGTTTCGTCGTCCTCGTAAAAATGAGGAAGGCGAAAATTTTTGGACGAAAATGCGAGGGAGGTGAATTTCTCTGGCGCTCTCCTCGATTTTCTCGCTATTTTTCATTTTTGTTCCAAACAAAAAAAACTTTTTCCCATTCCAACACAGCACCCGGACGGCAAAAATATGTATTACGAGTGAGAACACAAAAAATGGAAAATTTTTGAGAAGCTTTCGAAAAAAAAACCAAAATGAAGATATTTTCCCACAAATTATTTCTTAATCTGAAAATTTTTGGAAGAAAAACTTGTGAAAGTGAAAATCGATGAAAACGGGCGGTAAAAATGAGCATGGCATAGAAAACCAAATTTTTGCAAGAGTTAGTCCCTTGGGGTGCAATCTAGTCCTCGAGACTTCTAAAATTCTGATAGTCAGTGAAAACGCTCTAGATTTTCTTTTTTTCGTTATCAAAATCCGAAAAATCGAAAAAAAAATTTCCAAGGTCTTAAAGAGGGTGTCCCAACAAAATATTTTCTTCGATTTTTTGAGTTAAAAAGTTTTAAAAATTTGCCAAAACTGTGTATTAACTTGAAAAACCGCCCAAAAATCAAAAATGTCTCAAAAAATCGACATGGCCTAGAAAACCAAATCCTTGGAAAAGTTAGGCCACGTTATTGAAACCCGGTAATAAAAGCTTAGATACTTCTGCATCTGGGTCACTTCTGGATTAACAAACAAAATATAACCAGCAATTTCAGAATTTTAGAATTTTGATTAAAAGAAACCGATTTCATGTCTTAAAGGGGGTGTCCCACATAAAATTTTTTTTTTATTTTACGACTGCAAAAGGTCTGAAAATGATTCAAAACTGTGTTTCAGCACATAAAACCGTTTAAAAACACTAAAATTGGAGGGTGTTTGAAAATTTTTGAAAATGACCTAGAAAACCAAATTTTCGCGAAAATTAGTCCCCAATTTCCAGGTGGAAAATGAAAAAAAACAAGGCTTAGAAAATCAAAAACAAGTCCCCTACATCTAACAAGCAAAAAATCAGTAAAGTTATGAAAACCTATACTTTTCCAGTAAAAGTAAGAACAAAAAAAACGTATAAGTGAAAACCAATATCCAACGGGGTGCGGCTGTGGGGGGGAATAGAAGTGTACACAAAATGACCCTTCCGTCCGTTTTGTCATGTTCCTTCTTTTCTTTTCTCTTCATACTTTCATGCACCAAAAAAAATAGTGTAAGTTTCTGCTATTACTGCGGAAAAAGAAGCTTTTCTTTTCGCGTTGGATGAGGAAGAAAGTAAAATGAGGAATTTTGAGAAATTAATGTCTTCCTTAAAAATTTTAGCCTTTAAATATCAATTTTCAAGTTCATGCGCCTTTAAATTTCAATTTTTAGGTTCATGTTCCTTTAAATTTCAATTTTTAGGTTCATGCGCCTTTAAATTTCAATTTTTAGGTTCATGCGCCTTTAAATTTCAATTTTCAAGTTCATGCGCCTTTAAATTTCAATTTTTTTATTCTTAAAGGCAGGGTATCACCACAATAATAACAAAAAATTGTCCATTTCAAAATACTCAAAATAAAAAAGCCAACAATTTTCCCCCAAAGGTTCCTTCCAGTTTCCTGGTACCAGAGGGAGCCAGATACACATGTGTCCAGCCACTAAGGCAAAAAAAAAATAAATGAACGCCGAAAATAAAAAAAAATAGAGGAGTAGGAAAAAGACAAAAGAAAGATAAGACGAGTGAGTTCCTTTGGTTCCCCAACTGAACCTTTGGGGATTTACTACTACATAGAAAGCTACTAGAAGGGCTGATTTTTGTCAAAAATTTGCATTTTTGACATGTTTTTCGGAATTTCGAAGCGAAGAATTTGGTTTTCTAGGCCATTAAAACTAAATTGCAAATTTAAAGGCACATGAACCAAATATTCAAAATTATCGATTTTAAGCCGATTTTTCTAAATCACCTCATTTTTTTGGCATTTTCGTTTTTTTATTTGAAATTTAGATCATTGTAAGCGCATTTTCTACATTTTCCGGATTTCCAGCTTTAAAATGATACAGTGCGCCGCATAATGATAGGTTCACCCCTAAATTTCTCAAAATGTTGAAAATTTTGAATTTTTCAAAAACGATTTTTATACCAAAATAGAACACAGCCAGAGTCTATAAACATGTTGCAAAATGGGAACTAATAGGTTTGACGGTTTCACAATGTGTGTTCTGGCTTTTCTGATTTCCAGATTATTTTTTCCGATGAAAAAAATTCAATTGTGATGTTCTAGACAGTTACCGTAACTATTGGCATAATCTGAGAAAGGACAAACTCAGATACTTCCGTCGAAACTTCACAGGCTGAGGCTGCATGGATTGGGGGAGCAATAAGTTCGAATGGAGAGATCAAAATCTGTTTTCTTTCGAAGGAAATGAGTGAAATCGATTATCGGATCACTCTTCGCAGAGGACCCGGGGAAATCGGGCCGAAAAGTTGACTTTTATGCAGGATGGAGTCCCAATTCACCGTTCCATGCGTAGTATAGCTTGGCTTCAGCGTCGAAGTGTCTCTGTTTTAACTTGGCCAGTCTGTTCTCCCGACATGAAATCGATTGAAAATGTATGGGGATACGTGATCCGCAGAATTTATGAAGGTGGCAAGGCATAACATGTCGTTAAAGAGCTCAAAAAGTCCATTGTTGATGCCTGGAGGAAGGAAGATCAAAAAATTCATCGATTCGCTTGGATCTTTCAATGGATTCTCGAGTATTTCATCTCAAACGCCACAATAGGGACCCTATTGATTATTATTATGACAAACAAATACAATTTTTATCGAATCAATGTTTTTTTCTATTTTTTATCAAAGTGAACCTATCTTTTTGCGTGTTGGAAAATAGGCCAAAATCGAAAAACCACGATTTTTAAAAATTCCTTTAAAGTATTAGTTCCCATTTTGCAACATGTTTATAGACTCTGGCTGTGTTCTATTTTGGTATAAAAATCGTTTTTGAAAAATTCAAAATTTTCAACATTTTGAGAAATTTAGGGGTGAACCTATCATTATGCGGCGCACTGTACTAAAATCTTGAAAATCGGAATATTTTGAAAAAAGTTGGAACCATTCAAAAATATCTATTTTTGACGTCCATTTTTCAGCATGGCACAATTTTTCAGCACATTTTTCGATTTTTGCAGATCCTGGCTCAAATATTGAACGCATTTTCTGAAATTTTCAGATTTTCAGTTTAAAATGATACCAATATCATGAAAATCGGAAAATGTTGAAAAAAGTTGGAGTTATTCAAAAATATCGATTTTTTAACCAAATTTTTCAACATGGCACAATGTTTCAGCATATTTTTCGATTATCACAAATTCTGGCTCATTTTGAACGTATTTTCTGAAATGTTCAGATTTTCAGCTTTAAAATTCTACCAAAATCATGAAAATCGGAAAATTTTGAAAAAAGTTGGAGTTATTCAAAAATGTTTATTTTTGACATCATTTTTCAACATGGCACAATTTCCCAGCACATTTTTTGATTTTCACGAATTCTGGCTCATTTCGAACGTATTTTCAGAAATTTTCAGAATTTCAGCTTTAAATTAATACTAAATTCATGAAAATCTGAAAATGTCGAAAAAACTAGGGCCTCTTTAAAAATCAACATTTTTTAAATTTCTGGTTTCCCATGAAATATGGATTTCTACCAAAAATTTTAAAATAGCTTAATTTTTTCGGATTTTTTATCATTTGTAGTGAATTTTCTATATTTTTCAGATTCTTAGCTTCAAAATGGAATAAAAATCAATAAAATCGCAAAATTTTGAAAAAAGTTAGACCTCTTCGGAAATTTTGAAAAAATTTTCAGAAACTATCTAAATTTAGATTTTAAGCCCCAAAAAAACAAATTTTAAAGTAAGAAAATCAAAAAATCACAGAAACGAAAGCGAAAAAAAAACACCTAGACAACAATTGAAAGTGGTTTTGCATAAAAGTGGGAGGGAAGAAGCGGGGGGTTTTTGGATCCTCTCCCGAGAGACTACGAGAAAAACGAAATCGAAATCACAAAAAGAAGACGACGACGACAGAATTTGGGACGAAAAGCGAAAGTGACACCACTACTATGAATAACATAACATTTTTCCGAACACACACACACACATGAACATGAACAAAACACATAAAGAATTCGCTTTTCATTTTCCCCCTTGCTTTTTTTTATTCCTCCCTCATTTAGGGTTTCTGTTTCAAAACCCCCGCTTTCTGATTGGATTTTATGGTTTAATGACTAACCAGAAATCATCAATTTCCCCACTATTTAAGACTAAAGTCTGGTGGCCTGGAAAACCAAAAAAAAAGAGAAAGTTAGTCCTCCGATTTTTTTTATGTTAAAAAATTTTTTGTTAATTCAAAATTTTCAAAAAATCATAACTTTTCCAATTTTTGACCTAGAACCATGATTTTTAGCTTAAAATAAAGCTGAAATATTGAATTTTCAGATTTTCAGCATTTTCTTATTGTAAAAAATTTGTAATAGTTCAAAATTTGATTAAAAAATGAGGTGTATTTGAAAATTTGCAAAAAAAATTGTAAATTTCAAAAAATCATAAAATTTCTAATTTTTGACCTAGAATTATGGTTTTTAGCTTAAAACGAAGCTGAAATCCTGAATTTTCAGATTTTCAGCATTATCTTATTGTAAAAATTTTATAATAGTTCAAAATTTGACAAAAAAATTAGGGTACAAAAATTTGCAATATTTTTTCGAAATTTCAAAAAATTATAACTATCTCACTTTTTGACCTAGAATCATGATTTTTAGCTTAAAATAAAGCTGAAATCCTGGATTTTCAGATTTTCAGCATTATCCTAATGTAAGAAATTCATAATAGTCCAAAATATGAGAAAAAATAGGATACTTGAAAATTTGCAATTTTTTTTTCGAAATTTCAAAAAATCATAACTTTTCTAATTTTTGACTTATAACTATGTTTTTTACCTTAAAATGAAACTGAAAATTTTTACTTTCAGATTCACAAAATTAACATTTTAAAAAAATCAATTTTTCGTTTCAAACATTTTTGAAAATTTCCTGTTTCAAAAAATCTCAAAAATTTGTAAGTAAAATATTCAGTCTATTCGCAGTCCATTCATAAGTCAAATATTCAGTCCATTTTTATCATATCGCAACAACATTCGAAATTTGAAAATCTTGTTGGAATTTTTCGAAAAAAAATTGTAAAAAATTTTTCAACATTAAAAAAAAACGTTAGTGAAATTGAAGTTTTGTAAATAATTTTGCGAAACTTCAAAAAATCACAACTTTCTCAATTTTTAACCTAGAATCATGACTTTTAGCTTAAAATAAAGCTGAAATCTTAGATTTTCAGATTTTTAGCTTTATCTCATTGTAAGAAATCTCTAAAAGTTCAAACTTTTTTTAAAAAATTTAGAATTTTTGAAAATTGCAATTTTTTTCGAAATTTCAAAAATTCATAACAATCTCAATGTGTAACCTAGAACTATGATTTTTAGCTTAAAATGAAGCTGAAAATTTTTTATTTTCGGATTCGTAAAGTAAAGAAAAAAGAAAAATCTTCAATTAACTCAAAGGCACGTAAATTCTTGATAAATTTACACCCTGAGAAAGCTGGTGGCCAATATAAACTAAATGTATACAGTAGAAAACCCCCTAAACTTGATTTTTTTCCATATAAAGGGAGAAATTTATAAAAAATGAAAGCCTCAAAAATCGAGACAATGCTAAAAAAATCGAAATTCGCAAAAATCCGAAAAAATAAGCTCAAAAAGTGTGAATGGCCTAGAAACCCTGCAAAAGTTAGTCCTCGCTTCAAGATTTTAGGAAATGTTTCAAATAAATAATAGTGTGAATTACATTTCTATTTACAGAAAATAATTTTGAGGGAAAATCTCAATATTTGACTATTTTAGGTTCTGCAAAAAACTAGGATTGTTTTAGGTGGCCTAGAAAACCAAAAGTTAGTCCACATGGATTTTTAGGGTTAAAAAAACTGGAAAAAATATAAAATAATTTAGAACTTGGACGAGATTTAAAAAAAAAAAGGTTGAAACTTGTTCAATAGGATGGGATTCGAGGGCCTATAACCAGGCCTCAAAAGGGCCTTTTACTAGGGCTAAAAGGGATTTTTACAAGGCTTAAAAAGACTCTTTAACAATCCGAAAAAGACATTTTACCCGGCCTGAAAAGGGCTCTTTACCAAACTTAAAATGGACCTTTTACCAGGCCTGAGAAGGACTTTTCACCAGGCCTAAAAATAATATTTTGTCAGGCCTGAAAAGAGCCTTTCACCAGACCTAAAATTACATTTTTATCAGGCCTAAAAAGGCCCTTGTACTAAATATTTTAGGCCAAAGGCTCAGGAATCATGACTCTAACTTAAATAAGAATTTGCGAACAGTTAAAAAATCAAATTTTTAGACCTAAAATCGACGTTTTTGCCTCGAAAAATGGTCAGAAGAAGCCTAAGAAATTACGAAAAAAATGAATAATCAAAAATATATAAAAACTAACGATCAATCAATGATAATTTCGATAATTTCAACGTCTGCGTCTCTCGTTTCGAAAATGTCTCCTCCACTGACGACCACTGATAAAAAACAACAAAAACGCAACACAACGATGGAGCATCCCCCCCACTCTTCGTGCATACTGACCCCCTGAACGAGAGTATATGGGAAATTGAGAGAGGTTAGAGAAGAAAAGGGGGAAAATGAAAATTTTTGTGGGAAGAACAAAAGAGATAAAAGAAAGTATTATATAAACGTTTTCACGGTTTAAAACACTTGTGTGAGTGCAATTTCTCGAGGGGAATGGAAAAGTTGCGGGTCCGGCTATAAAAACCAGTCCAAATTGGAAGAAACTCAAAAGTTTTAGAATTGTCTTATACAAATTTATGTAAATTAAAATAAACTCACATATTCACCGGGTTCTTTGGAAATGCAAAAAATTTTGGAAAAAATTTTAACGATCGAAAAAAATGATAGAATCTCACGTTTTTTTTTACTAAAAATTTTTAGCCATTAATTTTTAGTGACTTTGAATAGTTTTTTCGTTAAATCACCGTAGCTGAGATTTCTGAAAATTTTAAAAATCTTAATTTTTAAATTCATGTGCCTTTAAATTTCAATCCCAGAGCTCTAATAATTCCCACGTTCTGCACCACTGCCCAAACTGGTACTAAAATTTGTAAGGGTCTCTTTTTTCCAGGTTTTCGCCGCAAAATGCTGCTTCTTACTTTCTTGTCCAGCTCCATCGTCCCAAAATTGATTTCACGCAATTTTCAAAAATTGACAAACCCACGCAGAAAAAAAATCGACGTGAATCCACGTTTCTCATTTTTCTTAAATAAAATCTTAGTATTTCGTAGTTTGTTGACTCGACAAAAACCGCCTCATTTCTAAAATGAGGTGTCCACATCTGAAGAATCTTCTGATACTTCTGATGACCGCATTTTGTGCACTCACTTTTGTTGGATTCTTTCGCTCGGTAAATTACAGTCCACGATTTGAGGTGAGTTTTTTACTTTTTCTTTAATTTGTAGAAACATTTTCTTAGAATACCAAAAAAACATTCGAAGAAAACCTGAATCGGTAAAAATCTAAAATTCAAACCTTCTTCGACAAAAAAGCGTGCAAAAACCTTGGCGGGCCTTCGAAAATCACGGTTGCATTATTAAAAATTACTAGACTTCAATTTTTCCACCTTTTCTTACTTACCGGCCGAAAAAAACATGAAAAAATGCAATTTTGCGTAAAAATAAAATTTTTAATCTGTGAAATTGCGTCGCGGTGTACTACACACATTGTCAACTACAGTAACCCGATTTTAATTTCCCAGTTTTTTATTTTTGTCGTTTTTCGCTATTTTTCACAATTTTTTCACAAAATGTTTGATTCGCTAAAAAATTATCTTTCTACTGGAAATAACCTATTTTCAAGTTTCAAAAAAATTCATTTTCAATTTTCCTTAAAATTTTAATTATTTTTATTTTCTAGAACACTGACTTAAATTGTGTTTTATTCAAAAACACTTGAATTATTTGCAAAATCAGGGAAATGTGAATTTTTCTCAAAAAACTAGAATTTTAAATTAAAATCGGGGTTACTGTAGTTGGCAATGTGTGCAGTGCACAGCGACGGAATTTCACAGAATACAATATTTTTTGTGCATAATTACATTTTGAGCTGTTTTCGGGATTTCTAATAATTTTCAATGAGTCTAATGCGATTTTCTAAGGTCCGCCAAGGTTTTTTGCATGCTTCGAAATTAGTCAAATTTAGATTTTTGCTAATTCAGGTTTTTCTCGAACAATGCTTTAGTATTTTAAGAAATTGTCCTACATACTCAAAACATTTGAAAATTTTCCATGTTGTTTTTCAGAAAGCCATCCGTTTCACGCAGCAAAATGATAAAACCGAAAGCTCAACAGAACAACCGAAAGTTGAAATGGTTCAGAACTTCCCAAATCGTACCAAATATCCGCGTCGTCAATATATGGGCGATTGTCCGAAGATTTTTGGAAAAGTCACATTTTTTGTGGCTTTTGTGACGGAAAGTATGAAAACGTGGGTTTTTGGAAATTTTCAGAATAATTTAGAGCTTCTAGACAGTATAAAGTCGCACAAGAATCGATTAAATGTTACCTGAAGGGCACAAACTATGAAGTTCTAATGGTTAATCTTGACAATGATGAAAAAGTGAAAAAAGAGTGCGGCAATCATAGTGACGTAACGTTTTCCTCCAATTTTCCATCAAAATCCCCTAAAATTTTTAGCTTTTCTTCAAAAAACACTGTGCCGCCGCTACCTACATCAATTCCACCGATTGGCTAGTGGTTCTTGATGCTGACACCGGTGTCGCGAATCCGAATCATTGTATCGAAGAATGGATCGACGATCGAGTTGATCTCATATTTTATGAGCGATTCTTTAATTGGGAAATAGCCAGCGGAAACTATATTGTATCCCAAAAAATTGATTGGTTTTAAAAATTGGGATTTTCAGGCAAAAAACACCGAATATTCTCGAAAATTCATCAAAGGATGGGCGAATTGGGAATGGCACCAACCTGAGAAGTTCAGTGGCGCTGATAATGGTGTTTTGCAGGTATTAGGAGCTTTTCGTTGCTTTTCGTCGTTTCAAGCTCTTCGTTATTCCAAAAAATTGTTTTTTTTTCCTTACCACTTGATGAAAAACCGCGAGTTTAGGTTTAAAAATATCCCAAACCCCTATATTTCATGCCACATTAATAAATTTAGTTGAAAAGTTCCAAAAGAATACTGAAAACGCTCAAAAATACAATTTTTCATAAAAATAAAATTATATTCTGTGAAATTGCGTCACGGTGTACTGCACATATTATCAAATACAGTAACCCGATTTTAATTTAAAATTTCTTTTTTTCCAGTTTTTCGGAGGGTAGGCCAAGTGTTTGGAGGCACAAGTGTTCGTGCGTTGAAAAAGTTAGGCCACGCACCCTGTAGAAGCGTTTAGCCTGAAGCCAGACTTGTCGTTTAGGCCCCCAAGCCGGCCCTCGGGGGGCCCCGTCGGGGCTGGGCCCTCGGCCGGCCCTCATGCAACGGGGCCGAGGGCCGGCCCAGGGCCGAAGGTTTTTTTCATTGTTTTTTTTCATTGACTAAATTTAAACAACACGAGGTAAAACAAAGAACAAAGTTAACATGGAACAGTTCATATATGCTACGCTAGATAAAAAATCGGTTTTATTTACTCAAAACTAGAATTTTAACAGTTTGGTGACATAAAATCAAAAGAAAAACTGAAAAGTAAGATTCCTCAGCCAAATTTCGAGCATCCTGTTCAATATGCCAATATGTTATCTATTTCGAAAAAAAACAACAAAAAAATATAAAGCCCCAGGGCCGGGCCCTGGCTTTCCGGAGGGCCCGCCGTGGGCCCTAGGGCCGTGTCAGGGCCGGCCGGGCGCCCGGGTGGCCGGGCCGAACTTTCTTCGCGACAAGTCTGCCTGAAGCAACTCGAAAAATAAAATTAAATCATTAAATGGGAAGTCGAATTCTACTTCGACTCTTTTTTTCAACCATGGAAAATGGTTTATAAAAAAACGAACACATGTGCCTCCAAACACTTGGCCTACCCTCGTTTTTCGCTATTTTTCACAAACAATTTTAGATTGAAAAAATTCTCTGCATATTTTTCAACTAGAAATACTCAATTTTAATGCAAAAAAGTTGAATTTTACAAAAATTTTGATTTTTTTCCAGATTCATATTCTCGAAACACTCATTCCACACGCTAAGCAGGAGGCAAACAATTGTAAAGTCTATTATAACAAAGCTACCGACTACGACACTTATATGGCATACGTGACTTGCTGCAAAATGGCACTAGGTTTGTATTTAGAATTTTATTGATTTTTTCAAAAGTTGAACAAATTAAGGATCCACTAGACTATGGCCTGGAAAGATGCGTATCTATCGACGTGCACATGGATGGGTTCGTGATGGGCTTTTGACATATGAACAGTTTTGTGAGAAGGATTTTATGATGCATCTTTGGAAAGCACAAAAAGTTGGCGACGATGATTGGGACAGTCCATTTGAAGTCGTTTCGCAACAATTTTCAATCAAAATTTAATAATTTCAGAAAAATCTAGACGTATCTCTTTGCGGCGAAGGTCTAAATGGTTGGGATATTCGACCAAGTAAAAATGTGAGCTGTGAAATTGTTAGGTAAGCCCCCGATTTTTTGAAATTGTTCAAGTGAAGGTTCGAATTTCCAGAGACTTACTGGCCAATTACGAAAAAAGCGCTGGAAACACTTTTCCGGATAAGGCACGTGTTATACCACATTTGGCACTGCCTGATGTTGGAGAATGCTTTCCAAATTGTGATGACGACGTTTGATGTCTAGTTTATTGTTAATTATATTTTTATTCTAAAAATCCTTTTCTTCAATTTTTTGGTTCTAAATAAAATCAAGAAATTAAAAAAAAATTCTGAATTCTTAAAGTTTTCAAAAATGATTTATTAAAAATGAATATCATCGCCACCGTAATTTTTTAAGTAACTGCTCTTTTTAAAGCATTCGGAAATTTTAAAAATAATTTTTCTTTAAAAGTATTTTAGTTTTGGATTTTATTTCCAAGTAAATCTCAACAAGAAAAGCATAAATTTCAAAAAAAAACTTCATTTTCACTATTTTTATACATTGTAATAAACACTGGGTCCAAAAGTGTCCCCAAAAAATCAATACTCATTAGAATGTGTGTTCTAAAACAAAATTGTCTGGAATTGGTTGTACATGAAACTACAATAAAAATCTCGGATAAAACGGATGGATTTTGGGGGAGCAAAAAAATTTAGGAGCATGACAAAATACGTCCATATTGATCGATTGAAATGGCGCAAGTTCCATCAGACACAACCATTCCGGAGCGGGAAGTGTGGATGCGTTTGTCGGCACGTTTTACGTAGCATTTGTCACGATCCTGAAAAATCTCACATTTTCTGAAGTTTTGCAGCCAAACAAATCAATAATACCTGAATTGCCAAGTCAACAAATGGGCTTCTCAAATGAATCGACAATGTTTTTGAATTGATCGTCATTTTCACCGGTTTTGCGTCAATTGTCACTTCGCCTGTTTCGCTGTTACTTTTGATATACATCCCATTTATGGAAATATTCAAAGATCCATCCGGTTTTCGTTCATAACTCGCATTTTGTACAATTTGGTTGCATTTGGAGATGTTCTGCAAATAAATCCCTTTCTTTTCAATTTTTCTTGCTAAAAATTGCTTTAAAATACATTTTTCATATTTTTCTGAGCACAAAACTAAAAAACTATTAAAAATTCCGAAAATTGAAAAAGTCAATTAAATAGTGCAAAATTGCGTCGCAGTGTACTACACACAACTCAAACTACCGTAACCCACATTTTTTTTCAATTAGGAATTTTCCCGTTTTTTGCGTTTTTTTCAGGGATTTTGATGGAAATAAAAATTTCCGAAGGGTTTAAAACTTAAAATAATTTTAATCGACATAAAATGCGCAGAATTTCAGCGTTTTGACGATTTTTAAATTATAAAATCTTTTAAGGCCATATTTATAAATTTCTAAAAAAATTCAGCCCACCTTATTCCCAATATCCGACCACGAATACATCTGATGCAACGTATAATCAATATTCTGTATAGGAAACTCCGGTTTCGCCATGGCAAACGCCGAATGCTCATTCCCCGTGCCAGTCGTATTGCTAACCAAATAAGCTTCACTCAAATTATCCATCGCGAACAAAATCCCTTCCGGCCCAACAACTGCGAGACGATCATTTGCGTGAACTGCAAATATTTATCGATTTTAAAATTATTCAGAAAAAAAAACTAAAAAGTACCAAATTTACAATGAACATGCTCTTTCGAATGCACAATTTTTGCAAATTTGTGCAAAACACTTGAAACCGAACCTCCGTTGCTAACATACGCCTAAAATTGGAGAATTTGCGTTTTTTTAAGTAAAAACTAAAAAATCACCATATAATCATCGTTACAAACCAGACGAAAACTGCGATCGACACAAATTTCAATGAGAACCCCAGCGGCAAGCGACAGCATCATTGTACCCTCTTGGGAGCAGAGAAGGAGTGGGTATTTGACAATTCCATTCTGAAAATTGGTCTAAAATTGCCTAGAAGTCCAATTCATGCAAAACTAGTCCCCCTTAAATTAAATTTTATAATTTTTGACAAAATCACCTTTTCCATATATTAAAAAAAATTTTTAAATGGCCAATGTTTCGAAAATTCGTTCCCCTAATTTAAAAAAAATCGATAATCCCCAAAAAATTCAAAAATCGGCCTAAAAGTTGTGAATAACTGGTCCCTACACTTTTTCGTTAAAAAAAAGATGTAATTGGATTTTTTCAAAATTTCTAAAAATGGCCTAGAAACATAAATAATTCAAAAAACTAGTCCCCGAGTCCAAATTTTAAAAATCTAGGCCAAAAATTCATAAATTTTTTGAAACGGCCTAGAAAACCAAGTTTGAAAGACTAGTCCTTAAAATTTTAACGAAAAATTTCCGAAATTGGGGACTAATTTTCAACTTTAGGCTATTTCTAGGCCATTCCCAACATCCCCTTCTTACCTCATTCCGTATCCCCCTAATCGGCACCGAAACCGACGACTCCGCTTGCGGACTAACCAAATCAAAACGATGGGTTCTTTGATGTTGTGGTGTGTTTCTTGGTGTACGATGGAACATCCCATTATTTTGTCCCATGTTCCTTGGTGTTCCATTATTTGACGGTGTTCCAAACGATTTTCTCATTGGTGTTCCATTATGCTGCTTTTTTGGTCCACGATGTTGGTAGGAGGGGGTTGTTGGAACTGGGGCTCCTCCAGAAAATGGTATATGGGGAGGTGGCGCCATGTCCACATTGCAAATGGGAACTTTTGGGAGACCTCTGAAAAAAAACAATTGAATTCTTGTATATTTCTTGCACGTGGAATCGAACCCCTGACCCCTGGCACAAAGGCGCGCACACGCTACCGCCTGCGCCATGAGGTGCATAACGGAAAGATGGCCCAATTGTCGCTTATAAACTGGCGCCGCGGCTTCTTTGCAATTTTTAGAAATATTTTTTAAAACTCACGGTGGTAATTCCACAGCTAATGCTGCAAACTCTCCATTCATCATCACATTGTTATCATAATCAGCTTCTTGCTGAAACTGCTCCATTGTGCTGAAAATCACCAATCTTCTGTTGAATATTTGCACCAAAACTTACTTTGTTCACCGCTTCTCGGCTTCTTCTTTCAAAAGACTGAACTTCACCTGGGGGTCAACTATGACGTACACGTGTATCAACGTTGGCAAAATTGACGGTGAACAAATAAAAAGAATTTTGAGAAATTCGTGTAAATTGTTGACCTAGTTCTCATTTTCTAGGTCAATCATTACTTTTGGGAGCAAACTATAAACATTTTTGTGTTAACTGCAATGCTCTGCGTTTGCACTCGCACTTTGTTTAGTGGGAGCTCATCTATGAGCAAATTTCCAGATTTTTTTCTTAGAAAATATTATTTTCATGAACATTCTATGATCCTACGATGCTCCTCTCTTCCGTTCCTCTGTTTTCAGCGTTTGAGTAATTTTTAAGTTTTCTGCTCGATATTTCCACAAATTTCACTCTACATTTTCAGAAAATTGCCTGAAATTACAATTCTACGCGTTTACACCTCCCTTTATTTAGATTTTACCCATTTTTACTCTATTTTCCTAGAAAATCTCTTCAAAATGTCACCCAAATTCAAAAATTCTAAAAAATCCCACTACCACTAAACAATAACCCATCGTAATTGCGTATCATCGTACCAAATTTCGAAAAAATTCAATTTTTATAAATAAATTCCAACGAAATAAAATACTTATTCAATCCTAACATCAACAATCGATGGAATATGATCCGAAGGCGAGATTTTCGACGGAATCGCTCCAAATTCTATCACCTTCTCGTGTGAGGGCATCGGACAAATCGATTCTGATGTGGCATCTGAAAAAATCGATAATTTGTGGAAATTATTCAGAAATTTCCAAAAAATTCACAAATTTGACATTTTTTCAAAAAAATTTTTCATTTTCCCGGTTTTTCGTGAAAATTTAAATGAAATGGATGACTATCTGAAAACCCAAACCCAAAAATGTTATGCTAAATTACACACTGTTCAAATGTTCAAAAACCCTCAGAATTTTTAGAAATTCCAGAAAAATCGATAATCTGGCTCAAATTTTGAATAAGTCAAAAAATTTATATTTTTGTTTTGAAAATTACTTTCGGATATATTGTCAAGTCAAATATTCTTGATCATGTAAATTTGTTTTGATCTACCCAGAAAATCTAAGTCGCTCACATAGTCGTGCTATTTTTAAAAGCGAGCGGTTGCGCTGCGATCTTTTAGTAGAAAATGGATGATCCAAAATTTTTAACTCGACAATATAATTTTTTAAACGAAATTTTGATATGATCTTAAGCATACTAAAAAATCTAATTAAAAACTATTTTTCAAAATTTTCTGAAACTAAATTTTTAAAAAATTAGTTTTCGGCTTTTAGAAAAAAATTAACTTTTCTAGATGTTGGTATTATACAAGGAAATATTAAAGAAAACAATGAAATAATTAAAAATTCGAAAAACCTTTGAAACCGCATTTTTATTTTAAAAAAAAGGCAAAATAAGCATTATTCCCCTCAAAAAATCTAAAAATGACTTTTCTAAAAATTAATTTTCACAAATTTCTGAAAATTAATTTAGAAAAATGACCGAATTTCGGAAAATTTTGAATTTTCAAGTTTTTCTTGTGAACTAACTTTTATATATTCTAATTGTAAGAATTAAGAACATTCAATATCCTATTAAAGGAAACCGAAAATTTAAAAAAAATTGAAACCGCATTTTTATTTTTAAAAATCCGAATTAGCATTTTTTATTCTCAAAAATTCTGAAAAAATCCTAAAAAAACGAATATACATCAAAATAATTCGAATTTTGATTTAAAAAAAGAACATTTTCTATTTTTCCCTGAATTTTTAATTCAAAATTGTTTACATGAAGGCTTAAGTAATCAAAAAACTTAGTTTACAAAAAAATTTTTTTTTAGAAACAGTATTTTTAATTATCTGGAGAAAATACTCAAAATAATTTTTTAAACCGCTTTTTAGAAAAAAATTAACTTTTCGAGATTTTATGAATTAATACAAAGTTTGGATTCAAGAAAATAATGAAATAACCAAAAATTCAAAAAATTTTGAAACCGCATTTTCATTTAAAAAATTTTTTGTGTTGTTTTTTCTTGAGTATTCATTCCTTTTTAGATTTTCAGCGGAATTTTTCCAATTTTTAAAAATATTTTAGCCGGTAAATAGCCGACAAATAAATTGTTAAATATTTCAGAGCTTTAAAAATCCAAAAATTATGTGAAATTTTAAAAATTAACTTTTTTAAATGTTTTCTGCTGAAAATGAATTTCGAACAATTATTTTTCACTAATTTCTGAAACTAATTCAGAAAAATTACTGGATTTTATAAAACTTCCAATTTCCTAATTTCCAATTATCTTCATTTATATTATTGTGAACTCAAATATTCTTGATCATGCAAGTTGGTTTTGATCTACTCAGAAAATCTAAGTCTCTCACACAGTCATGCTATTTTTAAATGCGAGCGGTTGCGCTGCGGTCTTTTAGTAGAAAATGGATGATCCAAAAATTTTACGTTTACAATAACGGAAATAGCGAAACAATTAAAGATTAAAAACAATTTGAAACCGCATTTTTCTTTTTAAAAATCAGAATTAACATTCGAAATAATTCGAATTTTGATAAAAATAAGAACATTTTCTATTTTTCCGTGAATTTTTAATTCAAAACTGTTATTGTCAACTCAATAATTGTTGATCATTGCATTCGGAAGGCTGCTCAACCTCACAGCCGCTCCGCACGCACGCGACGCGGCTGCCGACACTCAACACACTGGACAATTTGAAAACTTAATTTCCCCGCCAATATTTCAGTGTGTTGAGTGGGAGGTCACCGCGTCGCGTGCATGCGGAGCGGCTGTGAGGTTGAGCAGCCTTCCGAACGCAATGATCAAGAATAATTGAGTTGACAATAGAACAGAGTGAAAAGTTATTAAAAAATCAAAAAAAAACCTTAGTTTCCAAATTTTTAAACATTTTTTTGTTCCCAAAAATTCGGAAAAACTTTCCCTTTTTCCAAATTTCCTTAAAAACCCTTTTTTGTCCTAGTTTTTTATGATAGCAACAAAAAAATGAAAAAAAGTTTTTTCCAAAAATTTTCGAAACAGCATTTTTTGTTCAAAATTCCTTTAAAATTAAATTAATTTTTCGGGTTTTTAAAAAGTAACAGAATTAAAAATAGCCTATTAAAGAAAACACCAAAATAATCAAAAATTAAAAAAATTTTTGAAACCGTATTTTTATTTTTAAAAATCCCGAAAATTCATCTAAAAATTAAATTTTCCTATGAAAAAACTAAAATTTCAGAGTTTTTTTTTTCAAAAACAAAACTTAATTGTGTTCCCCAAACAGCCTTAAAAAAAGCTAATTAAAAAATATAATTTGTATAACTAACCTAATTAACATAAGACAAAAATTAAGAAAACATTTTGAAACAGCAAATCTTTATTCTAAAAAAAATCCGAATTCACATTTTTTGCCCTCAAAAATTCGAAAAAAACATATTTTTTTTAATTTTCCTTAAAAAAACCAGTTTTTCCCTAATTTTCTATGAATTTTAAATTCTAATGTAATAGAGGATAAGCAACAAAAAAGTAATTTTTCAAAACATCATTTTTTTTTGTTAAAAATTTCTATTAATTTCAATTTTCCTTAAAATTTTCCTTAAAATTTTCAATTCTCTCTTATTTTCAGTGACTTTTTCTTTAAAAACAAGGTAAATGGGTTATATTAATGAAAACGCTAAACTCTATTCACAATTCTGAACCTTTTGAAACCGAAATTTTATAAAAATAACCTTTTTTTCTTAAAATTCCACTGTTTCTATCAATTTTTTATAAAAAATTCAAATTTTCGATCCACAAATCCCAAAAATCCACTCACCAATCCCCCAAATATAATCCAAACATCCCACAAATCCCTTCGCACCATTCCCCGCATCCGTATAATTCGTATAACCCGACGTACCCGTCAAACATTCAAATTTCTGTGAAATCTGTAAAAATTCTGCTATTTAATACTCAAAATTAACCAAAAACCTCCAAATCCTCTCCCCGAATCTTCGCATCCAATTTCCAAGTAACATTCTCCTTTCCAACCCTTCCATTCGTGAACAATTCAAAAACCGGCCCATCTGGTGTACTATTAAAATCCCCGCCAAACACTATTTTGCACGATTTTTTGAATTGTTGCTCAATTTCTGATTGTTTCCTGCAACAGAAATTTGTGAATCACATTATTTTTCGAAAAAAACCAACAATTTTTGAAAAATTTCTGAAACCGCAATTATTTTTTCAGTTTTTAGAAAAATTTCGTAAAATTCAGTATTATGCCTTGAAATTTAAAAAAAAACCAACTTCAACAATTTAAAAAATATTTCCTGTTTCAGAAATTTTTAAAAATTGAAATTCTTCAAAAAAACTTTGAGGAGGGCATAGCGCAGCGGTTAGTGGTTCCGCTTGCTGTGCGCAAGGTCACGAGTTCGATCCCTCTTCAAGTCGACCCAGCTTTGAATGGGTAGTGGTTCTCCACGAAGGTAATAGACCCTTCCCTGGCCCGGAAGAAGTCGAAATTTGTGCCAAAAGCCTAGCAATAACCACTCGGCTAATAACCGTGCAGCTTGCCCGCAGCGTGTGGTACGCTTGAACCAAACGGGCTTACCTTTACCTTTACCTTTTTAATTGAAATTTCAACATTTTCCCCAAAAATCGTTATTTCTTTTAAATTTATTGGAAAAACCATTAAATTTTTAAAAAATTCGCTGAAACTGTTCGATTTTTCTTATAATATGAAGCTTTTTTAATCCAAAAATTAAAAAAAAATACAAAAAGGGATATTTTTCTAAAAATTCCAGAAAAACTGCAAATAGCAATCAATAAAACAAATCTCTGGAATTTTGAGCGCTCTTAAAAAATTCAAGAAATCTCTGGAAAAATTAATATTTAAAAAAAAACAATTTTTTTTCGAAAAAAAAATCACAGTTTCAACATTTTTTGAAATTTTTCTTGTACTATTAATTTCTAATGACCCCTACATATTCGTTTTTTTTAAATTTTATCGGTTTTTCCTATTTTTTAAACTTAAAAAATGTATTTTGGTATAAATAGGTAGATAATCATCTTCTTATTCATCTGAAACCAATTTCTGACCTCTTCGGGAGCCCCCCTTTAAGAAAAACTATTTTCTCGAAAGCTCTAGAAAAAAACTGTAAAACTATCAACCTTAGAAGGAAAATTTTGAAATTTCCAAGTATTTAAAATTATAAACTCTTAATTCCAAAATTTCGTTGAAAATTTTTTTAGAAGATAACATTTTCAAAATTTACTGAAAATCCCAAAATTTAAATTGAAATCACATATATGTATATATATTTTTTTAAAATATAAACATTTCTAAAAATCACGAAAAACAGAATTTTTAAATTTTTTCAAAATAAAAAAAAATAAAATTCACCTTTTCAAAAAAAAATTCACGGTTTCAAAATTGTTCAAAATCTTTATGGTGGTTCTAAGAATGTTCGCACAACCCTCCCCCGTCCCTCCTTTAAAACCAAAATTCCAAAAAATACTGAAATTTCAGATGTGACTCACAAAAAACTCTGAAAATATCCGATTACTGAAATTACTTTTGGCAACTTTAAGCGTTTTTGACACAAAAAAAGGGGTGTGTAAAAATGTTGATTAATTTATGAAATGTTCATTTAAAATTATTATTGAAAAACTCAAAAAAAATCTGAAATTTTAAACATTTTCCAAAATTTTTAAACCAATTTCTACATTTTAAAAATTTTTGGCCCATTTACTGTTTATGCAAGTAAACCCGGCTTTTTCTTCCAAAATAAATATTTAATTTAATTTCTAAAATTTTTTTTTACAAAAAAAAATTCACAGTTTCAAAATTTCTAAAAACACCGAAATAGACCAACTTTCGCTTATTTCTACCATAATTTCTTATCCTTATTAACTGTAACATTATCTTTAAGAAAATCAAAATTTCTCAAAAATTCTAGAAAAAAAAACTGAAATTCATTCAAAACTTCAATAAAAACGTATTTCTTTTTCAATTTCTACTGCACCCACAGAAATACCACGATTTTGGGCACTTAATTTGACCAATCTAATCCCAATTCTAAAAAAATCATTTTCAATAGGAAAAAACTGAAAATTATCAAATTTTCATGTAGAACTAGGCAAAAATACAAAAAAATTTGAAAAATCCAGAAAAAAACTCCTAAAAAATTAAGGTTTCAAAATTTTCTGATTTTTAAAAAAATTTTCCACCTTTAAAAGCAATTCTTCTCCTTTCAGTACAAAAAAAGTTATAATTTCAAAAAAAAATCAATAAAACCGCTCACCTAAAAATCCAATTAACCGCCACATAAGCTTGCAACAACTTCACATGTTCCTCTTTCGGATTATGATGCAAATGTGTATTAGCACATAATATTATCGATTTTGTGGCTTGATCTTCAAGTATCACAATCTGAAAAAATCCTCCAATTTCGAAAATTGCGTAAAAAACTAAATTTTCTGTTGAAAATAGCTATTTTCCATCGCAAAATCATTTAAAATAATCGGTCATTTCTACCATACTAGTGACTTCCATACTATTTTCATACTACTGTACTTCCATACTAGTATACTTCCATACTAGTTGACTTCCATGCTACTTTTTTACTTCCATGCTAGTTTTTTTTACTTCCATGCTAGTTTTTTACTTCCATACTAGTTTTTTTTCAATTTTTCTGGAAATTATCAGAAATTTGGTCTTTTCTTTCAGGCTATATTTTGCCTATAGTACTTTCAGGATATATTTAGCAAAACCTAATTGGAAAAGAAAACGGTATGGGTTTCATCTAATTTGTCATTGAAAATTGGAAAAGTATAATTTTTCACTATTAAAACAGAAAAAAAAGAAAGCTTTATAGGACATATGATTTTTTGGCCAATTCTCAACAGCTACTTTTCACGTTTTCATACTATAGATTTATGTTTCAAGAATATGCTTCAAGTGATTCTCATTCTGAAAACAGCGTTTTTCATCTAGCTGATTACATATGCGAATGTTTTTTAAAAAATGGCACTGTCATAATAACTCTTTGTGAGCAAACTTTTTTTATTTCCAGCTGACCCTTGTTTTTAAAAGAGCAGCAAAATTCGAGTATTTCTGAAAAGGCTAAACATTCAATGTTTCAAATGCGATTTTAGAATAATTAGTATTAGTAAATAATATTTTACTATTCTGTGGCACTTCACTCACTCGAATATAACTTTTTTTCAAAGCATTTTTGACTGCGGAAAAAAGTAGAACTTGTTCAATCGTACTAGAATAGCGTTTCATGACAAAGATTGATAATGCGAACATATGCTGGAATAAAACCTTCAGTGTTTATTTAACAAAACACACCAATTTTTTTTTCAAAACTGGAAAAATCAACTCTTCAAAAATAATAGACGCGTTTATAAATTTTTCCAGGTCTTTTTATTAGGCTACGAACTATCTAATTATTTCTTTCAAGGCGACGTTTTCGCTATCGAGGAAACCATCCTGCAATATATTGTACCGAAAAGTAGTTGCTCGATCTTGTATAATCGAAAAATGCAAATTTTGTAAAACAATTGAAAAATAATGCAAAAAAAACAAGACATGATCAGAAACTGGGGAAAGAGACCCTAACAAAGAAAAAAATTTAAACAAACTAAGTCGGGATCGATAGCGAAAAAAAAGGCCTGCCTGTAAAATATGATTCAGGCAGGTCCGATTCTTTTTATATCGATATTACGACATTTGAAGCAAAAAACCAGGAATTTTCTTTAAACTCACCTTAATCATCAGCAATAACCGTTAGAATATGCAGGAAAATAAGTAAAATAGGCCACGAATAATTTTCACAACAAAAACGGTGAAATATATACAGCGAATAACGAAAACCAACCAATTTAGGCCAAGAAATGAAAATAAAATACTGATTTTGTGTGTATATTTACACACGGGTCTCGGCGCACACACGAATACGGTAGCACAAGGTGGCGTGTGCAATGGCTTGTTGTGTGCCTTCCAAGAAAAAAATTTCATTTCTTGGCCTAAATTGGTTGGTTTTCGTTATTCTCTGCATATATTTCACCGTTTTTGTTGTGAAAATTATTCGTGGCCTATTTTACTTATTTTCCTGCATATTCTAACGGTTATTGCTGATGATTAAGGTGAGTTTAAAGAAAATTCCTGGTTTTTTGCTTCAAATGTCGTAATATCGATATAAAAAGAATCGGACCTGCCTGAATCATATTTTACAGGCAGGCCTTTTTTTTCGCTATCGATCCCGACTTAGTTTGTTTAAATTTTTTTCTTTGTTAGGGTCTCTTTCCCCAGTTTCTGATCATGTCTTGTTTTTTTTGCATTATTTTTCAATTGTTTTACAAAATTTGCATTTTTCGATTATACAAGATCGAGCAACTACTTTTCGGTACAATATATTGCAGGATGGTTTCCTCGATAGCGAAAACGTCGCCTTGAAAGAAATAATTAGATAGTTCGTAGCCTAATAAAAAGACCTGGAAAAATTTATAAACGCGTCTATTATTTTTGAAGAGTTGATTTTTCCAGTTTTGAAAAAAAAATTGGTGTGTTTTGTTAAATAAACACTGAAGGTTTTATTCCAGCATATGTTCGCATTATCAATCTTTGTCATGAAACGCTATTCTAGTACGATTGAACAAGTTCTACTTTTTTCCGCAGTCAAAAATGCTTTGAAAAAAAGTTATATTCGAGTGAGTGAAGTGCCACAGAATAGTAAAATATTATTTACTAATACTAATTATTCTAAAATCGCATTTGAAACATTGAATGTTTAGCCTTTTCAGAAATACTCGAATTTTGCTGCTCTTTTAAAAACAAGGGTCAGCTGGAAATAAAAAAAGTTTGCTCACAAAGAGTTATTATGACAGTGCCATTTTTTAAAAAACATTCGCATATGTAATCAGCTAGATGAAAAACGCTGTTTTCAGAATGAGAATCACTTGAAGCATATTCTTGAAACATAAATCTATAGTATGAAAACGTGAAAAGTAGCTGTTGAGAATTGGCCAAAAAATCATATGTCCTATAAAGCTTTCTTTTTTTTCTGTTTTAATAGTGAAAAATTATACTTTTCCAATTTTCAATGACAAATTAGATGAAACCCATACCGTTTTCTTTTCCAATTAGGTTTTGCTAAATATATCCTGAAAGTACTATAGGCAAAATATAGCCTGAAAGAAAAGACCAAATTTCTGATAATTTCCAGAAAAATTGAAAAAAAACTAGTATGGAAGTAAAAAACTAGCATGGAAGTAAAAAAAACTAGCATGGAAGTAAAAAAGTAGCATGGAAGTCAACTAGTATGGAAGTATACTAGTATGGAAGTACAGTAGTATGAAAATAGTATGGAAGTCACTAGTATGGTAGAAATGACCAAATAATCTACCTGAACTATCGTCGGCCTTGTCATCATCCTTTCCTTCGTCTCTTCCGAAGTGCCCAGAATTTTCCCAACAATTGCATTTTCAGCAACAAGATCTGACAATCCTTGGCTTTCTGACGAGATCAATCTGCAAAATTAAAAAAAAATTTATTTTCTACATGATTTTTGAAGAAAAACACGCAATTTTTCAATTTTTTCTTGAAATCTATTTTTAAAAATTGAATTTTTTGAAATTTGGAACAATGCCACATAAATACGATGGGTCGTTGTTTAGTGGTCGTGGGAGTTTTTGAATTTTTGAGGTTGGAGAACATTTTGAAGCATTTTTATATAAAAATAGAGTAAATATGGGCAAAAATTCCCAGTTTCTTAAATTCATTAGGGGTTTTTCAGAATTTCAGAGAAGATGATGAGCATACAAAACATGTATTTTCGTTAAAAACAATTTTGAAACGAGATTTTCATTCAATTTTTAAATTTTAGATTTCAGATTTATAAAAAAATCGATAAAACTTATGAAAATTGAAAAAAAACACTGTTTCAGGTTTTTTCAAAATATTTTCTTTTTTTTAAAGAATTTTTACTAAACAAGATTTGTTACGTTTTTCAAGAAAATAAAGATTTTCGTGACAAAATTATAAATTTCAGATTGTTGTAAATTCTTGAAAAAAATGAAAATATTTAATTTTTTTTAAAATTTCGAATTTTGCAAAATTTAATTGTTTTATTGTCAACTCAATTATTCTTGATCATTGCGTTCGGAAGGCTGCTCAACCTCACAGACGCTGCGCACGCACGCGACGCGGTCACCTCCCACTCAACACTGAAATAAATATTGGCGGGAAAGTGGATTTTTCAAATTTTCCAGTGTGTGAGTGTCGGCAGCCGCGTCGCGTGCGTGCGGAGCGGCTGTGAGGTTGAGAAGCCTTCCGAACGCAATGATCAAGAATAAATGAGTTATAGCTGAATATAACACGTTTTGTGAAACCGTGCCGCACAATTTCAAAAATGCCACGCCCAAAAAACGCCCGCTTTTATGCGTTCAATTCTTAATTGTATTTTCTTAGTTATATAGTCGGTTCACTTTAGCCCACCGTGATTTTTTTAAACAAAGCATTTCAAATTTTTTTCAGAAATTCAAAGTTTTCATTTTTTTCAGAAATGTTTCAAAAATTTCAAAAAAAAATTCACTGTTTCATTTTTTTTAAATCTTGATATTTCGTGAACCACATTTAATGATCTTTCACGAAAATATCAAGATTTTGAAAAAATTTGAAACAGTGAATTTTTTTTTTGAAATTTTTCCAAAATTTTGAAAATTCAAAAAAAAAGTTGTTTTCAAAATTTTTTAAATTTCCCAGTATTTTTTAAAATCCCAATTCTAGAACTAAAACAATACCCACCTAAACCTTCTCCTATCAAACCCAATTGCCACCCCTTCACTAATCTGCAACAATTTCTTCGAAAACTCCAATCCAAACCCAAATTTTTCAAAAATCGGCCGAAAATATCGATTGTTCGCCGAATTGTCAACTTCTTGGAGGAAAAATAGACCAACGTCGGCTTTGATGAATTCTGCAATAACAATTCTTGACGAACAAATGCACCATGACGCAAAAATGCACAAAAAATGAAAACTACCTTCAAACTGCCTCAAAATCAAGGGAATCCGGTAAAAAGACCGCTGATATTCTTTCTCACAATACGAAAAAAATAAATCCTTTTGCTCTTGATTCAAGTTAAGGTACAAATCCGCCAAAATGTTGTAGGTCATCATTCGAATCCTGGAAAATCGAAAAATCGGCCTTTTTAAAGAAAATTTTTAATTCCATTGCATTTTTTCCCTGAGTTTCAGGTTCCAAAGATTGCAAAAATAAATTCTGAAACAGACAATTTTCAGCTTAATGAATAAATTAAATGCAGCGCCAAAGCAAACTAAAAAAATAAATTTTTTTTAATTTTCAAAAATTTCTGAAACAGTAATTTTTTTCACATTTTCTGATAAAAATTGAATTTAAAAATTTCCGAATTGTATCTAGAATGAAACAAAATTTAATTCTCTATCGAATGGTACCAAAAACATGATTTTTTGGCCAAAAATGGACAAGATACACCAAAAAATTGAAAAAAACATTTTTGGGCTGAAGAAAGTTAGTCCCCACGCTTGGTTTTCTAGGCCACTATGGAAATAAATCAATAAAAACCTTTACACAACGTTTAGGAAAAAATAGGGAGAGAAAAAAACCATCGGGCCTAATTTTCTTCGGGCCCAAAACAGCATTTTCCTATTTTTTGGTGTTTCACGGCCATTTTTGGTCAAATAATCACGTTTTCGGTACCATTCGATAGAGAATCAAATTTTCTTTCATTCGATATACATCTTAGGAACCTTCCCCATTGAAATTTAAAAAAATTCAAATTTTTATCTCAAAAAATTTATATTTTTTGCGGTTGGCTGAAAACTTTGAAATTTTATAAAAAAAAACATAAAAATTCTGTAACTATGCGGAAAATTAGTTTTAAAAATGTTCGTTAGAAAATTTCGAATTTTTTTAAAATTTAATTCAAATAAATTCTCACTTAAAAATTGGAAAAAGTGGATATTTCTAAGGATATTTTTTTTAAACTTAAAAAATACAATTTTCCCAACAAAAATGACTGTTTCAGGTGGAATTTTAGGTTTTTGGGGACATTTTGAAATTTTGATATTTTAGTCAATTGATAATTACTATTTTTGATCATTATTTCATAATTTCATCTTGTTGATGATCAATTTTTAAAAAAAAATGCAGCTTTTTGAAATTTTTTAGAATTTTACTGCTACAAAAAAATTAATTTTCTATGTTTATAGAAAATTAATTTTTTATACGAAATTTCCGAGATTATGCTATTTTTGAAGGAATTTCATAAAAAATTAGCAATTTTCTAAATTTTTCCAACAAAAATGACTGTTTCAAGTGGAATTTTAGTTTTTTTTGAGGAATTTTTGAAATTTTCACACCAGCAATCTTTTTAAAAACAGAATTATGAAAAATTCAGCAATTTTTTAGAATAAAATTCCAGTTTTATGAAATTTCAAAAAAAAAAACATTGTTTCGGTCCAAAACAGCATTTTCCTATTTTTTGGTGTTTCTTGGCCATTTTTGGTCGAAAAATAATGTTTTTGGTACCATTCGAAAGAGAATGAAATTTTCTTTCATTCGATATACATTTTAGGACCCATCCCCCTTTGAAATTCCTTAAAATTCAAATTTTATCTCAAAAAATTTACTGTTTCAAAATTTTTGGAAAAAAAATGTGTTCGAACTTCGTATTGCTATAAATTATTAAATAAAAAGAAGGATATTTCCGAGATTATGATGTTTTTGAAGGAATTTTTAAAATTTCCGATTTTCTAAAT
This sequence comes from Caenorhabditis virilis, assembly GCA_964036255.1. Lineage (NCBI taxonomy): Eukaryota > Metazoa > Nematoda > Chromadorea > Rhabditida > Rhabditidae > Caenorhabditis > Caenorhabditis virilis. The sequence goes on along the minus strand of OZ038417.1, from coordinate 16,527,890 downwards.
TTTTCCAACAAAAAAGACTGTTTCAAGTGGAATTTCAGTTTTTTTTTGAGGAATTTTTGAAATATTATTACCAAAATCATTGTTCCTGAAATTCTGAAATCCAAAAAACTCACGAATTCCCCCCAGGCTTCCTATTCCTACACCAAAAAACCTGCTCATCCGTCAACAATCCCTCCGGAGCTTCTAAAATCGGTCTTGTTGAAATTGAACAGCTGAAAAATTCAGATTTCCACCAAAATTTCAGCAAATTCGTTTCATCAAACCTCGCCGGCAAGTCCGAACCCTGGTCCACAACTATCGCCACCGTCTTCCCCAAATCCTTGAAATCCGGCTCGAAAAATTCGGATTTTCCTCGAAATTCATAATTTTTCAGGGAAAAAATCCGCAATTTCTCTGAAAATTGTAATTTTCCCCCAAAATCTTTAATTTAAAGTATTTACCATCAATAAAATCCAGTTCCAATGGTTCACTTTTCGCTTTTTTGCCTATTTTCACATTTTCCGAAATTTTCACAAACCAATGGTAAATAGGCCTAATTTCCGAATTTTCTGAAAATTTTTGAAAATTCCAAAAAAAATGGTTTTTTAAAATCAAAACCTTCAAAATCAATAGCCGGAAGAAGAGGACAACCAATCATTGGACTCAAATTAAGCGAAAGCGCCGAAATTCCGGGACGTTTGCGGTGGATTTCGTAAATTTCACCATTTATTCTCAAATTTCTGGGAATCTCAGTTTTCAGAAGCTCTGAAACTCGGATTTTTTGGTCGTCGAAATTTGCAGAAATAGCTAGATTTTTTTCAGAATTCTTCAACTGCTCAGAATCTAGACTTCTGTCGGCTTTCAGCTTTTTTAGCATGTTGGCGTGAATCTGAAATATTGGTTGTTTTTAGAACATTTCTTTAAATTTTGAATTTTCTAACTTTTTGCAATGTTTCATCGAGATTCTCATCCAATTGTCGTTTCATACTAATTGTGTAGTTTCTTTCCTCATAATTGAATTTGAAATTCAAATTTATTCTAAAAAATAATGAAAATTTCACGTTTTTATTATTTGTTTTCTATTTTACCCCTCTTCCACCTTTTTCTTCTTTATTTCTGTGGAACTCTTCCAAACTAACACGCGATTCGATGGTAGCAACATTGTTCTGGTGCTGAAATTACGACCTTTTCCAGATAAATTTCCAGTCTCTCACATTTTCCGCCTATGCTCAATTTTCGGCGCTTCTTTCAATATGTGTCCCCAGGAAAGTGGTTGTGGTTGTGGCTTTTGTTGGTTGAAAAATTTTTTCAACGCATCTGCCAAGAATTTGAGCATAAAATTGTTGATTTTCCCCAGAATATCTGAAAATCACGATTGTCCACGAGAAGTACAAAAAGAAAAACGGAAAATGCGTCAAGGCGGCGAGAAATGCGTCAGTGAGCGTCAGGTTGGCGCAAGTTCAAATTTTGATTAATTTTTCAGATTTTTTGGCTAAAACTTTAATTTTCTCGGATTTTCAGTAATTTATGCTTGAAAAATGATGCGGACATTTTTCCGGCGGCGTTCCCGCACAATTTGGCAACGTTTAATGTACCTTTGCATGATTTCAATGGGTATACTTTTTATAACTTCTCAATTGAAGTCAGACGCAAGAGTTATCCCAGAAGTCGAGAAGGTAAGACATGTTTTTAGGGTTTTAAAAGGCGAAAATTTCAAATTTCCAGGTGAATAAGCATGAAAATCCGCTCCTGGTGCCAATAAGAGTGGTAGAAGCCGAAAAAATTGCCGATAAAAGCAGTACGGTTCGAGAAATCATCCCAGTGGTGAAGCAGAGGCAGAAAGATGTGCAAATGGCGGAGAATTATGTGATAAATGGAGAAAAGTATCCGAAATTGAATAGTGATGGAAAATTCATCCCGTTGAGACGGATTGTACACTTGGACTTGAAGGGAGCTCCTTATAAGGTAATTTTTGGAATAATGATTCATGAAATTTTAAAAAATTGAATTTTAAATGCGAATGCGGTTAAAAAATTTCCTTTTCAACAAAATTGTACCTTGTGATTTTAGTAAATTATTTTACATTTCCAGAAATTTCTAAATTTTGGCCAAAAACTTTAATTTATCAGAAATTTCAGATTCCCAACACAAAACATAAAAACTAATCAAAGAAACTCATTGTGAAAATTTCAAAATTTCAAAAAATCTAAATTTTTAATTTAAAATGTGTCTTAACGTGTTAAAAAGTTCAAAAAATACCTGTTTCACGTCAGACTGAAACACGTAACTATTTATATTTTTTTATTATCTGCATGGGGAAATATTTAACGGCACACGAACTTGAAAATTGAAAATTAAAGGCACATGAACCTGAAAATAGAAATTTAAAGGGTCATGAACTTTAAAATTTAAATTTAAAGGCACATGAACCTGAAAATCGAAATTTAAAGGCGCATGAACCTAAAAATTGAAATTTAAAGGCACAGGAACCTTGAAATTTAAATTTAAAGGCGCATGAACCTAAAAATCGAAATTTAAAGGCGCATGAACCTAAAAATCGAAATTTTAAGGCACATGAACTTTAAAATTAAAATTTAAAGGCACATGAACCTGAAAATTTAAATTTAAAGGCACATGAACTTTAAAATTTAAATTTTAAGGCACATGAACCTAAAAATAGAAATTTAAAGGCGCATGAACGTAAAAATCGAAATTTAAAGGCACATGAACCAAATTTTTTAGAAATGGATTTTCTTAATAATTTCCTTCCAAAATTTTTTTTGAAAATTGTTCATCATCCTTGTTTGCAAAAAATGTAAAACTACGTTTCAAATTAGCATGAAAATTTGAAAAGTGTTATTTTTTTATTATTAGGTATCGCGATCAAAAATTTTAAAAAATGAGTTATAAATATAATTATTCATCCAAAAAAAGTTCAAAAAATGGATTTTCTTCATAATTTCCATCTAAAACGTTTTTTGTAAATTGTTCATCATCCTTGTTTGCAAAAAATATAGGAATATTGATTTTTTTGGCATGAATCAAAAATTGGTCGTAGAAATGTCTGAAAAATGTTGAAATATTCAGATTTTGATAATTTTAAACATACCCGTTTATTAAATCCTGTTTTGTCGAACCGATTATAATCCGGCAACCGTTTGAGACGTTTTTCATCGCTTCGAGACCCGAAAAAGTGAGATATAGGAATATAAATGCTGAAAATTATGAAAATTAGAGAAATTTTCATAAAAACTCATTTTTGATACTAGTATTTTCTAGGGGATCGATTTCTACAACTTCGAACATTTCACCATCAAGAAAATAGATGGAAAATTCTGAAAAAATCTGAAAATTATGGATTTTTGAATGAAATAACCACTAGAACCGCCAAATTTTGTAACATCTGATTGGAAATTTAGAGTTTGTTCCATACCTGCAAAAAAATTGAGAAAATGGAATTATTTTGGGTTTAACATACTCCAATGGATAAATATAAGGTTTTTGGTTGATATATTTGGCATTGTTGTTATTTTTTCCATTGATAATTGTAGCCTGGAAGTGGAAAATTATGAAAAATAGAGTTTTTCATACAAAAACGATGAATTTAGCTTCAAAATAGTCCAAAATTTAAGATTTCTCTAAAAATTTGAAAAAAGTTGTGATTTTTCGAAAATTGACAAGGTTTTTTTTGAAAAATACTCAACTTTCAAACGGTCATATCTTTTTTCCAAAATTATCGATTTTTATGATTTTTGTATCGAAATAATTGTTATAATCTGAAAATTCATAATTTTAGCTTCAAAATCATCTAAAGTTTAGGATTTCTCGAAAAAGTTGAAAAAAGTTGTGATTTTTTGAAAATTGAGGCTTTTTTTGAAAAAAATCCAACTTTCTTCGTTTTTTTCCAAAATTATCGATTTTTATGATTTTTGTATAGAAATAATTGTTATATTCTGAAAATTCATAATTATAGCTTCAAAATAATCTAAAATTTAAGATTTCTAGAAAAAGTTGAAAAAAGCGATGATGGTTTGAATATTGAGGTTTTTTGGGAAAAAAAAAACCCAACTTTATTCGTTTTTTCTTAAATTATCGATTTATATATTGAATAATTGTTTTAATCTGAAAATTCATATTTTTAGCTTTAAAATAAACTAAAATTTAAGATTTCTCGAGAAATTTGAAAAAAGTTGTGATTTTTTGAAAATAGAGGTTTTAAAAAAAACCAACTTTCTTGGTTTTTTTCCAAAATTATCGATTTTTATGATTTTTGTATTGGAATAATTGTTATAATCTGAAAATTCATAATTTTAGCTTTAAAATAATCTAAAATTTAAGAGTTCTCGAAAAATTTGAAAAAAGTTGTGATTTTTTGAAAATTGAGAGTTTAAAAAATAATTAAAACTCAATTTTCCATTTTAGACCCACAAATCTAGAAAATCCAGTGCTGTTTATGTATCCAATAGTGTCGAATAGACTCCTAATTTTTAAAAACATTTTTTGAAATTAAATACAGGGATTAGTTCGAACATTCCTCCATAAAAATAGTTAAAATCATGTGTTTGAAGGTTGATTTTCAGCGAAAAAACCAGTTTTTTCTGTTTTCTAGAAAAAACAGATGATAAAACAAGATTTGGAAAAAATATAATTTTTAATTTTTAATTTTTGAAACAGCAATGTTTTTTTGGTAACCATTTTTTTTTAACTTTTTTGGAAAAATGTAATAATATTATTAGTTGTTTACAAAATCTGTAATATAAACGTGAAAAAACCTGTGTCAAAAAATCGACACGCCACGCGTGAGGGCAATGGGAAGGGTTGCGTTGCGTTGTCTTATTATCCCTCACCACACACTATTTCGCAAAATAGGGAGGTTCACGTTTATGAAGCCGATTTTGTGAGACAATAATATAGTATTCTAAGAATTTTAAAAATTTTACAGTTTTTGAAGGATTTTCACACAAAACGGCTGAAATCGATAAATCAATATGAAAAAAGTTCTATAGCAATTGTAAAGAATGTATAAAATTGTTGAAAAAAAATCAATAAAAATGTGAAAATAACGAAGGAATAGCTAGAAAAATTCAAACATTTGCGCTTTTTCCCCAATAACTGAAACTTTGAGACATTTTTGATAAGAAAATGTGTTTTTTCTTCAGCTATTATCATAAAGTAAACATGAAATGCGTCATGCTTTGTAAAAATAAGCCCCGCCCCCTTTTCTGTACTTTTTCAGTTGATAAAATAAAGAAACGATTTTGAGGAATTTTTTGGAAACCCCAAAGTTGTAATAACCTTTAAAATTGAATTTTAAAGGCGCATGAACCTGAAAATTGAAATTTAAAGGCACATGAACCTAACAATTGAAATTTAAAGGCACATGAACCTAACAATTGAAATTTAAAGGCACATGAACCTAAAAATTGAAATTTAAAGGCGCATGAACTTTAGAATTGAAATTTAAAGGCGCATGAACCTTAAAATTGTAATTTAAAGGCGCATGAGTCTAGAAATTGAAATTTAAAGGCGCATGAACCTAAAAATTGAAGTTTAAAGGCACATGAACCTAAAAATTGAAGTTTAAAGGCACATGAACCTAAAAATTGTAATTTAAAGGCGCATGAGTCTAGAAATTGAAATTTAAAGGCGCATGAACCTAAAAATTGAAGTTTAAAGGCACATGAACCTAAACGTTAAAATTTAAAGGCACATGAACCTGAAAATTGAAGTTTAAAGGCACATGAACCTAAAAATTGAAATTTAAAGGCACATGAACCTAAAAATTGAAATTTAAAGGGACATGAACCCTAAAAATTGAAATTTAAAGGTACATGAACCTAATTTATAACAAATCTAAATTTCCAAGTATTCCCGTTTCAAAATACGCTGAAACATTGAAAAGTGTTACATTTTTTAATTTTTCTTCGTCCCGGTCGGCTAATTTAGACTAATTTGTACAATGATCTTATAAAATCAATAATTTTGTCTAAAATTCTTACTATTTTCAGCCATCATTCTTCCCGGAACTCTTTTCATTTCTCAATCGACTCCAAGCAACGGGAATATTGATCGAATGGGAAGATATGTTCCCATATAAAGGGAAATTATCAAAAGCGATCAATAAAAATGCGTACACAATGGAAGAGGTTGAAAAAATACTGGAAGAAGCGCGAAAACGTCATCTACAAATTCTGCCACTCGTACAGACACTAGGACACTTGGAATGGATTCTAAAAGTGGACGAGTTTGCGGAAATGCGGGAGGATCCGAGAATTCCGCAAGTGATTTGTTTTTCGGATGAAAGGGCTTGGGAATTGGTGAAAGAGATGTTGGAACAGGTGATTGAGGTTCATAGGAAGTATGGAATGGAATATTTTCATATTGGTGCGGATGAGGCATTCCAGGTGGGTGGTTTTTAGTTTCAAATTTTCAAAAAATCAATATTCCTATATTTTTTGCAAATAAGGATGATGAACAATTTACAAAAAAAATGTTTTAGAAGGAAATAATGAATAAAATCTATTTTTACAACTTTTTTTGGATGAAAAATTAATTTTATTACTTATTTTTTTATTTTTAGTCGTAAAGCCAGCCGATGAAGCATTAAAAAATATAACACTTTTCACATTTTCAGTCTAGCTTAAACTGGGGATTTTTGAAAATTCAGGTTTTTCTAAAACCTGAAACTTCCTATTTCAATTTCTAGGTTCATGTGCCTTTAAAATTCAATTTTTATTTTCATGTGCCTTTAAAATTCAATATTTAGGTTCATGTGCCTTTAAAATTCAATTTTTAGGTTCATGTGCCTTTAAAATTCAATTTTTAGGTTCGTGTGCCTTTAAAATTCAATTTTTTAGGTTCGTGCGCCTTTAAATTTCAATTTTTAGGTTCATGTGCCTTTAAAATTCAATTTTTAGGTTCGTGTGCCTTTAAAATTCAATTTTTTAGGTTCGTGCGCCTTTAAATTTCAATTTTTAGGTTCATGTGCCTTTAAATTTCAATTTTCAGGTTCATGCGCCTTTAAATTTCAATTTTCAGGTTCATGTACCTTTAAAATTCCAATTTTAATAGTTCATGTGCCTTTAAATTCTATTTTTTCTTATAGGTTGGAATTTGTGAAGCCGCGCAGCCAAAATTGTCAAAAGAGGGATCGATTCAAAGACTGATGATGTGGCATATTGCAAGAACTGCACAATTCGTGAAGGATAAAGCTCCGGGGGTAGGTGTTGTTTGGGTTTCGTGAAAAATCGATATTTGAACATGATGAAATTTGAAAACGATTGTTAACTTTGATCAAATATTAACTTTTTTTTTAAATTTTGAAACGGTATTTTTTTTGGAAAAATTCTAAAAATCGCGAATTTCAGAAATATGAATTTTTAAAAATAAATTTATTTTTTTGGTAATTTCGGAAGAAAACGTATTTTTCTGAAAATATGATTGCTTTTTAATCTATAGCTAAGCCCTGTGAATTAATAAAAATTCAGAAAATGAGATAGGTATTTGTTTAAATAATTGCAATTTCTCTGCATTTCTCGGCAATTTCTGCATTGAATTTCTCGACATTTTTTGTATTTTTTTTCAAACTGAATAGGTCCATTAGATTCCTTTTTTAAATTCGAAATTTTGTGTGAAATTGGGAATTTATGAATACATGAAAATCCTATAAAAATTAAAGATATCAATTGAAAGTACAAATTCATGGCAAATTTTTGAAACGGTAATTTTTTATAGATTTTTAAAAAGTTGCTCTTCAAAAAATGTTTCCACTTACATTTTTATCAAAAATTTAGTGTTTCAAAAATTTTCCGAGAATTTAGCACATGAAATATTATATAGTTTTTTTCTGTCTTACATTTTAAAACTTGTCTGAAATTTTTAACTTTGAAAAAAATAGAAAATTCACAACTTTTTAGAAAAAAAGAATATTTTTTGCAATTTGTCTGAAATTACAGAAAAATTGAAATGTTTTTTGAAATTCGCGATTTTCAGAATTATTCCAAAAAATAAATTTTCGGTTTCAAAATTTTTTCAAACTTTAATATTTGATGTTTAAAGGTACTTGATTGTAGCCAGTTTTTTAAAAAATGTTAAAAATTACAACGTTTTTCGACTTTTATTCATATTATTTAGAAAATTCAGCAAAGTATAAAGAAAAAATTTGATTTTAAGAAATTTTCAGAATTTTTTCAACATTTTTTTTCAATTATTCATATTTTGTCTTTTTTTATTGAAAGGAGTGAAGTTTTGTTGTATTTTTTTATAATTCTGATCAAGAGGGTTTTTAAAAACCATTTTAAGGGCAATTTTATGAAATTAAAAAAAAAATGATAAAAATTACAACGTTTTTCGAATTTTATTAGTTTTATTATTTAGAAAGTTCGGCGAATTATAAAAACTAATTAATTTTAAGGAATTTACATCTGAAACTCGAGATTTTCAGCACTTTTTTCCAAAAAAAAATATTACGGTTTTAATTTTTTTAAAAAATAATTAGTATTTTGCTTTTTTTATTGTTTTCTTTATTGGGAAGTTGTACTTTTCAATAATTGTGATCACGAGAGTTTTTAAAAATAATTTTAAGCTAAATTTTATCAAAATTTTAAGAAATTTGAAAAATTATAAATTTCTGTTTCAAAAGTTCAATATTTGATGTTTAAAGTTACTTGTTCTCTGGTGCGTCTCTAAAACGGTGAATTTTTTTTTTTTGCAAAAATTAGGAAAATTTCGGTTTTTATAAACAATTTAAGACAAGTTTTATGAAAATGAACGAAATTTTTAAAACATGAGAAAAGTTACCATATTTTTCGAAGTTTATTGATATTATTTAGAAAATTCTGCGAATTATAAGGAAAACAGATTAATTTTAAGGGATTTACATCTGAAACTCGAGATTTTCAGCATTTTTGTTCGAAAAAAAATATTACGGTTTCAAATTTTTTGAAAAATTATTCATGTTTTGTTTTTTTTAAAATTATTTTCCTTATTTTGGTGAATCTTATTGCACTTTTTAATAATTTTTATCACGACAGTTTTTAAAAGTGATTTTAAAGTGTTTGTTTATTGATTTTCAATTTTTGTTTTAATCTATTCAGAAACACCTATTATTAATGAATTTGTCAAAAAAATTAATTTTTTTCGGGCGCCCGTGGGTCCAAAACAGCTCCCGGAAAAGTGCCGAAAACAGGCGGTGTCAGTGCAAAACGGGAGGTGCCACCACCCGTTATTGGGTTTTTGAGGGACCGTTTTGCTCAAAATTAAGCTTTTGAACTGATTTTTTTGCTGATTCCGTTAATAATAGGGGGATTCTGGGTCGATTAAAACAAAAATTGAAAATCAGTAAACAGACACTTTAAGCGAAATTTTATGAAATTTTTAGAAATTTCTGTTTCAAAATTTTTAAAATTTAATGAATTTTTCGAATTTTATTAATTCCATGGAAGGAGGAACGAAAAACAAAATTATTTCAAGAAATTTTGTTTATCTGAAATTCGAGATTTTTTTTTAGAAAATAAAACGCTATAAAACGATATATAATATTTCTGAAAAAAAATCTAGTAATACTTTCTCCGCGTTTTGGGGATTCTAAAAATAAGCGTTGTCGAAAAAATCGACAATTTTCTGAAAAAAACGTCTTGAATTTTTAAAAACACGTTTTTTCCGCACTTTTCATCATTTTGTTCTGTTAATTTTGAAAAATTGGAATCTTGTCCTTATACGATTTAACATTTTCAAATAATATATTTTTATAAGTTAACATTTTGAAACCGTACGTTTTTCTAAAAGATTTTTTGGTGAATTTTAAAAATTTCAAAACAAAAAATTACAGTTTCAAAAAAAGTGAAAATTTTAAATTTTCACAGATTAACAGTAACAGTACTTCATCCATTTGATAAAACGTGTTTTTTTTTGTAAATTTTGTAAATCAATATTTATAATTTAATTTCAAAGGGAGGGAGCTCCGGAGAGCTCAGAAATGGGGTTTAGATGAATTAGAATATGATTAACTACCAATTGATGCCAAAAAATCAAATTTCAAGTCTAAAAAAATGTTTTTTAATCGAATGTGGAAAATGGCCGAAGAAATGTAATCTGGGTTTCTAGGCCATATAAGGAAAAATGCAGAAAGATGTCCCAGAAATCAAAATTGTTTATTACTTTGAAAATGTTCGATTTTTCATAATAAAATTTTATTATTAAAATCCTGATTAAGAACAACGAAAATATGGCCTAGAAACCCAAATAGCGTTTCTTCGGCCATTTTCCAAAATCGATTTTTTGAATTTATTTTTATTTTTATCGTTTTTTCTTATCTTTTCGACTTAAAAACATGTTTTTGGTATCAATTGGTAGATTGTCATATTATTATTCATATGATACCCATTTATGAGCTCTCCAGTGAGCTGGGGGGGGGGGGCTTTAATTCAAAAATAAAAAATAAATACAGTGTTAAGCTACTTTTTTAATTGAATAAAAATTTCGAGATATATTTTCAGAGAAAATAAACTGAAAATTGGAGCAAAAAATACAATTTTTAAAGTATTAATAAAATACACAAAAATTCAAGATACAACTTGGAAATTTTGTACCATATTCTAAGATTTTTGTATTCATTTATATATTCTTTTCTCAATAATTTTGAAATTTCAATTTTTAAAAAATGATTTTTGCTATCTAAATCTGAAATTCGAAATTTTCAAAAATTTCTCAAAAATTCATTTTTTTAGGATCAATTTTATTGGAGCAGGCTATTGGCTTGGTGAAAATTGGAATTTAAAATTTTTTTTTGCAAAAAATTACGAAAATGAGGAGAAATATTCAATCGAATTTTTAGATTTTTAGTTAAAAAATTGTTAAAAATTCCCCGTTTCAAAATTTTCAAAAATTTCCCGCATTTTTGGTTTTTTATGTTCCAATGAATTAAGTTCCTAATGTACCGGTTTTTAAAAATAAATTTAAATTTTTTTTAAAACTACAAAATTTAGGAGAAATTCCTGTTTTTAAAAACGGATTTTATAGTGAAATTTGATAAGTTTTAAAATTATTTTTATTCGAAAAAAATACTACGGTTTCAAATTTTTTTCAAAAATTCATGTTCATAATTGGTTTCCAAATTAATCCATATAGAATTGAAATGTGGCATTTTTAGATAAGAATAAGATATATTTTATTATTATTATATTTTGCAGACGACAGTAATGGCATGGCACGATATGCTGGTGAATGGAATGGATCAGGATCTGCAGAGATATAACCTGACGGAGCTCATTCAGCCGGTTTTGTGGAATTATGCGGAAGATTTGGATATTTATTTGCCAAGATCGCATTGGATGATTTTGAAGGTAAATTTTTGGGGGGGGGGGGTGTAAATTTAAAAAATTAAAAGTATTCGAGTTAGAAGAAGAAGAATCTGTTTTAAACTTGTTTTTTTCAAAAGAAGCTTCAATCATCATAAAATTGAAATGTGATTTTAAAAATCGCAATTTCAAAAAAATTTCGAGTTTTGTATTTAGTTGATGGAATTTGAGTATAATTCTCTTACAAAACTTTCTTGGTTTTTTGTTTTTCAAATAAAATTCGTTAGTGTCAACTCAATTATTCTTGATGATTGCGTTCGGAAGGCTGCTCAACCTCACAGCCGCTCCGCACGCACGCGACGCGGTGACCTCCCACTCAACACTGAAATATTGGCGGGAAAATGAATTTTTCAAATTTTCCAGTATGTTGAGTGTCGGCAGCCGCGTCGCGTGCGTGCGGAGCGGCTGCGAGGTTGAGCAGCCTTCCGAACGCAATGGTCAAGAATATTTGAAAATAAAGGCGAAAAATTCTGAAATTTTATTTTGAAAAATTGCAGTTTCAAAAAAAATTGATTTTCATTAAATAAAAGTTGATGTGTTCGTTCTGGTGAACCAAGTGTTCTGATTTTTTTTATTTGAATTTTGATAAATAAATTTTTGTTTTTTGAAAGAAAAAAATTACAGTTTCAAATGAAAACTGAGTTTTCGGCAATTTTTGTTCTGCACTTTCAAGAAAGGACATTCCGTTCTCGTAAAATTTCGAAATATTCGAAATTTGTGCTTTTAAAATTTCAGGGTTTTAGAATTTTGTAAAAAATGAATTATTTTAGAAATAAATCTTAATTTTTTAAAAATAATGGTCAACAATGTACCAAATATGGGTGAAAATGTAGCCTAAAAATCACAGCTTCAAAACAATTATTGATTTCAATTTAAAAAATTTTAATTGCTTATTCCAATTTATATTTTGAATAGGAAAATCCCGTTTTTTCTGAAATTTGTCAATTTTTTTCAGAAAAATGTTTTATAAAAAATTACTGTTTAAAAATTGGCTTTAAAAAATGTTTTTTTAAAGAAATTTGGGATAGTCCATTCAATTTTAAATTTTGGAAATTCCAGGATTTCGGACGAGTTTGGGGAAGTTCCGCATGGAAAGGTGCAGACGGACCGGCGAGATTCTCGACACATTCGATGCATTACATCAAGAATCATGAATCGTGGACGAATCAGCTCACATCGGTTTATCAGGATTTTGAAGCGGTTGAAGGTGGGGATGGCGAATTTTTTTTAAAGATTCTGAAATTTCTAATTTTTGAAATGGAAAGATTTGAAAATTTTGAGCACAAAATTTTGAAATTTGCATTTTTTAAGATTTTCAAATTATGCATAAGGGATAACTGAAATTACTTGAATTCAAGGGTTTTAGAGAACATTTTAAAACTGTAATTTTTTATTGAAACTTAAATTTCAGAGATTAAAGCGAACTTGATGTGTTCATTCTAGTGATCATTGTCCCGTTAGTTTAAGATTAAAAAAGATCCCAATTTTCTGTAATTTTAAGATTTTTCAAATTTAATTTAGAAAAGGAAGAAAATTTGCTATTGTTATATAAACAATATGTTATATAAACGTGAAAAACCGGTGTCAAAAAAAATCGACACGCCACGCGTGAGGGCAATGGGGAGGGTTGCATTGCGTTGTCTTATTATCCCTTTCCATACACTATTTCGCAAAATAAGGAAGTTCACGTTTATGAAGCCGAATTTGTGAGACAATAATAATGAATCTGAAATTTTTAAAAAATTTTGAAACTGTAATTTATTGTTGTGAAATATTAAATTTTCCAAATTCGCAATATACCTAAAAGTTTAGATAATTTATAAAATATTGATTGACATTTTCAAATTTTTTGAGGAAATTTGTCAAAAATTGACATTTTTCAAAAAAAAATTTTTGAATTTATTCTAGATTTGAAAAAAAACCTGATTTTCTGGAATTTTAAGATTTTTTGATTTTTTGAGCGCAAAATTTTTGAATTTTCTGAAAAAAAAGCGAACATTTTTTGAAAATTAGCTTTAAATTGAATTTTTTGAGATTATAGATTCGAAAAATCCTGAAATTTCAAGATTTTTCTGAAATTTTGAGATTTTTTGATTTTTTGAGCACAAAATTTTTGAAATTCAAAAAAACTGATGATATTATGATGGAGAAAAAACGGATGAATGTATTAATGTTGAATTTTGATAATGTAAATTTGTTTGAATTTGAGTTTTCTCCTTTAGAATTGAAAATGACTGGAAATGGTTTTTAAAAATCATGAGATTATCTGGAAAATGTTGTGATTATGATTTTGTTTGAATATAAGAGCATTTTTCCCATGGAATTTTTCAAATCTAGAATCTCAAAAAATTTTAAGCTTATTTTCAAATATTTTCCCTTTTTTAAATAAATTTTTTAAAATTCCAGAATTTTGTGCTCAAGCTATTCAGAAATCTTAAATTTTGGTTTTTTTGTGCCTTAAATCGGTTTTTGGGTTATTTGGGCAATCATTTCATTTTTTTAGATTTTCAAAATTCAGCTTATAATAATTGTATTCCTGTCTCTGTCATAAATGCAGCAGCTTAGGATAATTTTTTTGAATTAAAAAAAAAATTTCTAAAAACCTAGAAAAACGTGGGATTTTTCAAATCTAGAATCTCAAAAAAACCAATTTTTATGTTAATTTTCAAAAATTTTCCCTTTTTTGAACGACATTTTTAAAAATTCCAGAATTTTGTGCTCAAACAATTTAGAAATCTTAAAAGTCCAGAAAATTTGGATTTTTCAAATCTTGAAAAAATGTATTTCTCTCAAAAAAAATGTTTTTTGAAAAGTTTCGATTTTTTGACAATTTTCTAAAAAATTTGCTGTTTCAGAAAAAAATTCTAAAAAAAAAACATTTTAATGTTGAAATGTTGTAAGTAGATGTTTTTGCTAGGAAAATTTGAATTTTCTCCTTTAGAATTTAAAATGACTGAAAGTGGTTTTTATTAATATGTTGAGATTATCTGGAAAATGTTGTGATTATGAGTTTGTTTGAATATACGAGCATAAAATGTCCTTAAACATTTTTGCTTTAAAAAATTTTGAAATTCAAGCTCTCTCCTTTTTTCTATTTTTTCTTTGTTGCTAAATACCTTTAGACTTCCTTGGTAATTGTTTAAAAACTTTGAATTACTCAAAAAAATGTTTTTTAAAACGAAATTCAGGACTTTAAAATTTTGTTTCAAAGATTTATTCAAATGTCTCAAAAAGATACCAATTATAAGCACATTGACGTGGATACCACTTTGAATTTGTGTATTTGCTATCGGCTCCGGTTTTCTAACAGATTGGGTTATATACTCTACTTACAACATTTCAACATCAAAATGTTTTTTTTAACATTTTTTTCCGAAACAGCAAATTTTGTAGAAAAATTGTCAAAAAAACGAAATTTTTCAAAAATTATTTTTTGAGAGAAATACATTTTTTCAAGATTTGAAGAATCCTAACGTTCTGGAATTTTAAGATTTCTAAATTTTTTGAGCACAAAATTATGGAATAAAAAAAATTATTTAAAAAAAGGGAACATTTTTGAAAATTAGCCTAAAATTGATTTTTTTTTGAGATTCTAGATTTGAAAAATCCCAATTTTTTGTGGAATTTTAAGATGTTTTAAAAATTCTGCGATTAGGAATCCTAATTTAGGATTTTGTCTAAAAATACGAGTCGTTCATTAGCTTATAGAATAAAAATGTTTATGTCAAAAAAAATTCTGAAATTAATGCTTTCTTTCAGTTTTTTAAAATTTTGGTTCTTAAACTTTTTTTCTTTTTTTTTCTGAAACAGGAAATTTTTGAAAACTAATTTTTTGAGATTTCAAAAATCCAAATTTTCTGGAATTTTAAGAAATTTCTAAAACAAAAGCGAAATTTTTTGAAAAATAGCTTAAAATTGATTTTTTGAGATTCGAGATTTTAAAAAATCCCAATTTTTTCTGGAATTTCAAGATTTCATATTTTCAGGGATCATACTAGCCGGATGGTCGAGATATGATCATTTGGCAATTCTGACGGAAATGCTACCAGTCGCCATTCCGACAATGTCAATGTGCATGGAAACGATAATGGAGGGAAGGAAAATGAACGAAATCTATCCGAATACTCAGGAATTGTTGCAATGCACACCACCGACGGGTCTTGGATTGATGGCGACGGATTGCAGGTTTCCCGGAAGTCGGGTGAGTGTGGGGGGTTTTTTTGAATTGGGGACAATTTTATATAAAAAATCGATAATTTGATAATTGGGACTTTTTGAAACAGAAATTTTCAAAATTTTATTTGTTATAATTTTTTTGTTGTAAAAATGAGGTTTTTTCAGAAAAACTCTATTTCTGGCATTTTTAAACGAGAATGAAATCGAATTCTTAAAATTTCAAAATTCCAAATCAAAAATGTTTTTCGAAACCGGAATTTTTGGGAATTTTCTCAAAAAATAGAAAAACAACCAATTTGTAATGCGGAAATTTTGAAAAATGCAAAAAAAGGGGGAACAATCAATGTTTATACACCATTTTCTTTTTTTTCCAACATTTTATTTTTTTTATTATTTTTCGGAATTTTCGGAATTTTCAGAAGGGTTTTTGAAACAGGAATTTTTTTTGAATTTTTCAAAAATTGAAATGGATTTTTTAAAAATTTGGAAATTGCAAAAATGTGTGGTGAAATTAGTTTTTTCAACGATTTTTCTAATTTTCGGCATTTTTAATTGAATTTTTAAGATCTTTCGGGATTTTTTCGATTTCTTTTTTTTGCCTAAGAAACTACGAATACTATGTATAAGGTTGTTAAATTTTTAATATTCGAAATTTTAAATTTTAAATTTTTGTGAAACAGGATTTTTTGTTAAAAAAAACTCAATTTATAATATTAAATTTTGAAATTTTAAGCTTTTCAAAGTTTTTTTTACTGTTTTAAAAAATGTATATTTTGTTTTAAAGGCAGCTTGTCAGTTAACACGATCCAAATTCAAGACAAAAAATCAAAATTCGAATGAAGGCAAGTGGCCGAAATATCAATACCGATATGCAGCCAAATTCAAATAATTGCGTTTCGCGCCAATTTCGACCGCGTTGCACGGACCACGACCGCGTCGCACGGACCGGCGCGCATTCAAATTTTGATTTTTTCAACTTTGGACCTCTGCTATGACGCGTGTATTAATTGGTGTGATTTCGCATAAATTGCATTGTACTAATTAGAGAATGCTCTAATTTTTGAAATTAAAATCAGTTAGGGTAAAATTAACTGAACAGCTGTCTTTAAAGGCAGCTTGTCAGTTAACACGATCCAAATACTAGGCAAAAAATCAAAATTCGAATGGAAACCCAGGTGGTCCAAAGAACAATACCAATATGTAGCCAAATTCAAATAATTGTGTTTCGCGCCAATTCCGACCGCGTTGCACGGACACCGACCGCGTCGCACGGACACGCGGCAATTCAAATTTTGATTTTTTCAACTTTGGACCGCTGCTATGACGTGTGTATTTATCGGTGTGATTTCGCATAAATTGCATTGTACTAATGAGAGAACGCTCTAATTTTTGAAACTAAGAACAGGTAGGGTCAAATTAACTGAACAGCTGTCTTTAAAGTAATAAATTGGTAATTTTCCACTATTAATTAAAATTTACATTTATTTTACGATTTTTTTAAATTGAGTGATTTTTAAGTGAGAATTTTGAAAAAAAATATATGCAAAACTATTCTTTAATTGTTATTTTGTTTTCTTTTAAGAAATTTTAAATCCTTGAAATAAAAAAAACGCTGATTTTTAAGAGGTTTGAAGGGGTTTTTAAAATATCTTGCTCACCGAATGGAATTTCTAATATTCGTTTTTGTTCTTGAAATTTTTATGAAACAGTATTTTTTTTTTGTTTTTTCAAAAAAAAACATTTTGAATTTTAAATTTTAGGTTTTTCGGGGGGTTTTTAAACTGTTTTAAAGTAATAAATTGGTAATTTTTTGACTATGTTCTTAAATTTACATTTATTTTACGATTTCTTAATTTGAATGGTTTTTAAGTGAGAATTTTGAAGAAAAAATATGCAAAATACTTTAATTGTTGGTTTTTTCTGAAGCGCGGAAATTTTAAATTCTTGAAATTAAAAAAAAACGCTGAATTTTAGAAAGCTCAAAATTAGTTTTATTATTTTAGGGGTTTTAAGGGTTTTTTTTTAATGTCAACAAAATCGAATCGATATTTTAATATTATTTGTTTTTTTTTAAATTTTATGAAACTGTACTTTTGTTTTGAAAGAAAAAACTCAATTTATGGTATTTAATTTTGAAATTTTGGATTTTTTTCAAAAAAATTTGAATTGGGAAAATTTTGGGAAAAAATCGATAATTAGAGAAATTTAGTTTTTTTACATTCAAAAAAAAGGTTTTCTTTTTGCACAGAAATTTTCAAGATTTAATTTTTTATATAAATTCTGAAAAATATTCCGGTTTTTTTTTAGAAAAACTCAATTTCTGGCATTTTTATGTCAAAACAGGTTAAATTAGCAATTTTCAAAATTCCAAATCAATATTTTTTTGAAACCGGAAGTTTTGGGAATTTTCTCAGAAAATAGAAAAGCAACCAATTTGTAATGCGGAAATTTTGAAAAATGCAAAAAAAATGAGAAAGAACAGTTCACCGTTTTTAAAGGAATTTTCGGAATTTTCAGAAGGGTTTTTGAAACAGGAATTTTTTTCATTTTCCAAAAATTGAAATGGATTTTTTAAAAATTTGGAAATTGCAAAAATGTGGGGTGAAATTAGTTTTTTCAACGATTTTTTAAATTTTGGGCATTTGAATTGAATTTTTAGGATCTTTCGGGATTTCTTGATTTCTTTTTTTGCCTAAGAAACTACGAATACTATGTATAAGGTTGTTAAATATTTATTATTCGAAATTTTACATTTGGAATTTTTGTGAAACAGGATTTTTTGTTTAAAAAACTCAATTTATAATATTAAATTTTGAAATTTTAGGCTTTTCAGAGTTTTTTTTACTGTTTTAAAAAATGTATATTTTGTTTTAAAGTGATAAATTGGTAATTATCCGCAATTAATCAAAATGTGTAGTTATTTTACGATTTCTTAATTTGAGTTGGTTTTAAGTGAGAGTTTTGAAAAAAAATATACTTGAATTGTAGTTGTTTTTTTTGAAGCGCGTTAAATTCTTGAAATTAAAAAAAACGCTGAATTCTAGAAAGCTCAAAATTGGTTTTTTTTTAAAATTATTTCAGGGGTTTTAAGGATTTTTTCACCAACGCAACACGGATCGAATATTTAATACTCGTTGCTCGAAATTTGAAAATTTTCTGAAACAGTATTTTTTGTTTTGAAAAATAAAACAATGTTGAAATTTTAGTTTTTTTTGAAAACTTCAAATTTTGAATTAGCAATAAAATACTCATATTGGAATTCTTGAAATAAATATTTGAAAAATTTGTAGCTTAAAATAGTGTTTCTAAACAGGTGTCAAAAATGTAAGAAAATTTTGGAAAAACAGAACTTTTGAAGAAACGAAATTTTACTGTTTCGCTTTAATTGCGATTATTCGTATATTTGATAGATTTTAGGATTTTTTGGAATTTTCAGATTTTTTTTTGCCTGAAAATTCAGAATTATAATTGTATGCCGATCAATTTTTTATTGGATGTTCGAAATTTGAACGTTTTATGAAACAGTGTTTTTTGTTTAAAAAACTCAATTAATTAAAGGGACTCATTATTGATTCAAATTAATTTATAGCTAAATTTGCAATTTATTTCAGGATTTTCTGAAACCGTAAAAAAAGGGGGGGGGGGTATTTCTACCCATTTTTAGAAAAATTGGGAAATCGATTGAAAGCAATTTATTTTTGAAATTAAAAAAATTAAAAATTTTCTGAAACAGTATTTTTATGGTCATTTTCAGGTATTTTTGAAAATGGTGAATATTTTCGAAATTTCGATGAAAAACTGGCAAGAAATTTAAAAAAAAACTGGAAATTTTAGAAGAAAACTTAAAATAAATCATTTTTTCCATTTTTTTTAAAAAGAAGTCTATTTCTATCTATTTTTAGAAAAATGTGGCAAATCTTCCCCAATTTTAAGAATATTTGACTTTTTTTCGGAATTTGTAGAATTTTTTAAATCGACAGAAACTCAATAAATATAATAAAATACTAACTGAGAGCAATTTATTTTTCAAATTAAAAAAATTTAGGAATTTTCTGAAACGTATTTTTTTGGGTGTTTTTTTAAAGAGGTCTATTTCTATCAAATATTTGGTTTTTTTTTGGAATTTTTGGATTTGCTTATTTAAGTCGATAGAAAGCAATTTATTTTTGAAATTAACAAAAAAAATAAAAAATTTCTGAAACAGTAATATTTTTCGAATTTTTATTTTTGAAAATTATGAATTTTCGAAATTTCTATTAAAAAATGAAAAAAAACTGGATTTTTTACAGATCTATGAACTAATCAATACATACTACCAAAAAAGGAGAGCGTTGAGAAAATACCAAGATGAGGATTATGAGCTGAATGGATGGTTGTCAAGAATGGCTGATAAATATTCGGTTTCCAGTATGTGGTATATAGATGTGAGGTTTTTTTGTTGTTTTCTCTGAAAATCTGGAAATTCGTAGCCCAATTTTGAGAAAATATCGATTTTTTTGCTTTGTTTTCAGAAAATCCAACCAGTTGTTGAGTCGTACGCACTGCCGATAGAGGAATTGGAAAGGGATTTGAGATTTGAAATGCAGAAGATTTATTTTAATGTGAGTTGCTTTTTTTTGGGTTGAATTTTTGGATTTTTAGGGAAAAAAAGGTGGAAAATGTAATTTTTGGAATTTTGCGAATTTTCAGCCAGATTTTTAAAAATTTGTCCACAAAATTCAATTTTTTGACAAGGATTTATTTCAAGTTTTAAAAAAAGCGATTTTCAGAAATTTGGAAGAGTTTTTATATCCTTTTTTGTGTTAATTATTAAAAAAGTTTTTAGAAAATATCAAAAAATGGTAAAATTGAATCATTTTAAGTAATTTTGTTGGGAAATTGACTAATTTTTGAGAAATTTTTGAAACGGTGTTTTTTAAAGTGTTTATTTGGTGATTTTCAATTTTTGTTTTAATTTATGCAGGCTTCTAAACATCAAAACCCATTTATAACATAATTATGTCATTTTTCGGCGATTTAACGTCGTTTATATTCTCTGTAATGCCCTCCTTCTGGAGTTTTTTGAAATAATCACTAATTTATGGGAAAAATTGTCTGTTTCATTAAATCAGCACTTGAAAATAACTATTTCCCTTCTATTGTATTCTTCTGGGTATTCAAAAAAATTCGAAAATTTTCCAGAATTTTAAAATCACACAAAACCATTCTTATTTAATTTAGAAAATTCGAAAACTTGAGAAATTCAATTTTATTAATATGTTCCTATTTATTTTTTAAAATTATGTCTTTGAAAATTTCTGGAATTTCTTGAATTCTATTTTTTTCTTGAAAATTATATAAACCAAATAATAAGTGATTTAAAAAATTCCAGAAAACCCGAAACTTTTCTGAACATTTTGAAACAGGGTTTTTAAAAGATTCATTTAAATTTAAATTTGAAATTTCGGGAATTTTACATTCGTCTTTTTTTTCTAAAAATAACAAAAATAACAGAGGAAAAAAAACAACGAATAAATTAAAAAAACCAACAAAAAAAATGCAATTTCTTTT
The DNA here is from genome assembly GCA_964036255.1 of Caenorhabditis virilis. Taxonomy (NCBI): domain Eukaryota; kingdom Metazoa; phylum Nematoda; class Chromadorea; order Rhabditida; family Rhabditidae; genus Caenorhabditis; species Caenorhabditis virilis. The sequence goes on along the minus strand of OZ038417.1, from coordinate 16,506,828 downwards.
AAACGGTATTTTTTTGTTGAGAAAGCGGTTTTAAGAGTCAAATAAATTACAAAGAAGCTTTTATATCGAAAAGGAACTACATTATTAATAAAGTGTAGGAAAATTACACTGTTTTAAAGGCAGCTGATCAGTTAATACGATCCAAATTAAAGGCAAAAAATAAAAATTCGAATGGGAGCCCAGGTGGTCCAAAGAACATTACCAATATGTTGCCACATTCAAATAATTGTGTTTCGCGCCAATTCCGACCGCGTTGCACGGACACCGACCGCGTCGCACGGACACGCGCGCATTCAAATTTTGATTTTTTCAACTTTGGACCGCTGCTATGACGTGTGTATTTATCGGTGTGATTTCGCATAAATTGCATTGTAATAATGAGAGAATGCTCTAATTTTTGAAACTAAAAACAGGTAGGGTCAAATTAACTGAACATCTGTCTTTAATACTGGAAATTGATGACTTTTCTGAGAATTTTGAAACCGCATTTTTTTAAAATTTTATTTTGATATTCTGAAATTGCAATTGAAGCTTTCCTAAATTTTTCAGTGGGATTTTTTAAAAAATAATTTCAGGTTAAAAAATTTTTTAATTTCTGGAATTTTATTCGTTATCTCCTGAAAGATAAAAAGCAATAATGAATTTATACAAAGAATTTCCTGGAAACGGCATTTTTCTTTAAAAAAAGGGTGTTTTTTGATGAATTCATGGTCAAAGAAATATTTACATATATTCGGATATATAAACGATTTTAGAATGGAATTACAATAAAAATTTATTTAGAATGAAACAGTTCTAACGAAACGGGATTTTTTTTAACTGATTTTTTTCTGGAAAAAACTGGAACTGGAACTAGACAAAAGCTGGAAATTATTAATAAATAATAATTTAAAACAAAAATGTAAACATTTTTGAAAATTTTTGAAACCGCGCTTTTTTTCGAAAAAAAAGTGTGAGAATGTTTCAATTTGAAAATTTTTTGAAATTTCTAGAATTTCTTGAATTCAATCTAATTCTCCAATTAAAATTAAAGAAAAACAAAATGGTTTTTTTTAGAAAATTGTGAAACCGGGTTTTTTAAAATCAAAAAACGGAATCTTTCTTTTCTTTTAATTTAAAAATGTAGCATCATTTATTAATTGAAATCATGTATTGTACAAAAGATTTCAAAAATGTTTTAGAACAGTATTTTTTAATTATTAAAGGAGGGCTTTACGCAGATTATAAATGAAGTTAAAACGCAAAAAAAAAATCATACTCAAGTTATAAATGGGTTAAAAAAAATAGTTGTTTTAATTCGTAGAAAACAAAAACAGAAAAAACGAGCCACCTAAAAAAATCGAGACTGTGGAAGAACTTGTGTTTCTAGTCCGCGAACGTTTGGTTTCCTAGGCCAACTATTAAATTTGGCGTGTTTATTCATTTTTTAAATTTATTTTTGTTTTTTTTTGCATTTAAAATGAAACAAGGTTATAATTTTGCATGAAAAACAAGCTGATGAATGTTTGTTTTTTAAATTTTAGTTTGATAACTGTACTTTTTGTTGTTTTCTACAATTTTTTTGCAGAATGGGAAAAACTAGGAAGTGTTGTATTTGTTTAGAAACTAAATAGTTGCAAAATTTTAGTTTTTGCTCTGTTTTTCATTTTAAATGCAAAAAAAAGTTTAAAAAATGAATAAAAACGCACAAATTTAATAGTTGGCCTAGGAAACCAAACTTTCGCGGACTAGAAACACAAGTCCTTCCGCGGTCTCCCTTTTTTTTAGGTGGCTCGTTTTTATTGTTTTTTTTTCTTCTACGAATTAAAAATTTTTTTAAACCCCATTTATAACATGAGTATGATTTGTTTTGCATTTTAACTTCATTTATAATCTGTGTAAAGCCCTCCTTTAACCAAAAAACTGGATTTTTTAATTTTATTTACTGTTTCAAGAAATTATTATTGAAATTTTATGTGATGGATTACGGTACATTGGTTAAAAACGTGTGATTTTTAAAAATTCCGAAATTGTATGTTTTTGTTAGATAAAAACACTCAATTTCGGATATTTATTTAGTTTAATTTTGAAATTTGCAAAATTAAAAATTCAATACGACCTTCAATTGTTTCCCAATTTTCCCAAAAAAATTTTTAAATACTTGCTGAAACTGTATTTTTTTTTTGGTGAGAAAACTAATTTTTTTTCCAATTTCGTGAATTTTTTGAAAATTTGTAAATTTCTGAATTTCTTGAATTCAATTTCATTTTGTTATTTCTTTAAAATTTTACTAGCCACAATGGGATTTATAAATGAAAATTTAGGAAAAATGAAATTTTTCTTTTGAAAATTTATTTTTGAAATTTCTGGAATTTCATTTGGGTTTCCCCGGAAGTTAATTTTAGAAAAAATTTTGAAGCCGGCTTTTTTTTTCAAAAAAAGGAAGATGAAATTATTTAAATTAGGACTTTTTATTAAATAGTTTAAAATTTTTTTAAATTTGTAAATTTCTGAAAAAGAATTAAGTTTCTTATTTTTTTTCTAAGAATGGAATGTTTTAATAAAAATTCAAGAAAGGCGAAATTTTTCTGAAAATTTTGAAACCGTGTATTTTTCAACAATTGAAATCATACTATTGTCAACTCAATTATTCTTGATCATTGCGTTTGGAAGGTTGCTCAACCTCACAGCCGCTCCGCACGCACGCGACGCGGCTGCCGACACTCAACACACTGAAAAATTCATTTTCCCGCTGATATTTCAGTGTGTTGAGTGTCGGCAGCCGCGTCGCGTGCGTGCGGAGTGGCTGTGAGGTTGAGCAACCTTCCAAACGCAATGATCAAGAATAATTGAGTTGACAATATATAATAAAGCGTCAAGGTGTGTGTTCGCATTCTAGAATATTCCAGAAAATTTTAGAAGCTTCCAGAATATGAGAATATTTCCAGTTGGGAATTTTTTTTTAAATGTTAACACTTATTCTGAAAAAAAAGATTTGAAAATTGTAATTTTTTTAATTTCTGGAATTCTATTCTCTTGAATCTTTGTTTCTGAAAATTTTGAAAATTTTAGTTTTTTGTTAATTTGAAAATTCGGTAATTTTATAATAGTTTTCGCCTGAAAACTAAAATTTTAGATTAATATTTTCAAATTTGATAAAATTCTATTTAAACAACTGATTTTTTCTGGAAAACAACTGGAACTGGAACTGGACAAAAGTAGGAAATTATTCTTAAATATTATTCTTAATAAAAATTCAAAGAAACGCTTGAAAATTTCTGAAAATTTTGAAACCGCGCTTTTTTTTTGAAAAAAAAAACATTTGAGGATGTTTCAATTTGAACATTTTTTGAAATTTGTCTGGAATTTCTGGAATTCAATTTCTTTTTGTTTTTTTTAATAAAAAGGAATCAGTGGGATACTTCAATTGTAACAGGGAAGAGAAATAGATGAAACGGTTAACCGCTTTACCCAATAAAAATTCAAGAAAATTTTGAAACCAGGTTTTTTTTCAAAAAAAAAATTAATCTGAAATTATTTAAAATTGGACAATTTTTAGATATTTTAAAATCTTAATTTTCTTTTAAATTTCTGGAATTTCTTGAATTCAATTTCATTTTGTTTTTTCTTTAACATTTTACTAGCCACAATGGGATTTATAAATTAAAATACAGGAAAAAAAAATTTCTCTGAACATTTTGAAATTTCTGGAAGTTGGTTTTTAGAAAAATCATAGGCTTATTAAAATTTTAGCAAAAATTGCGCTAAAAATCTGAAAAAAAGGCATTTTTTTAAAGAATTTAGCATTCAAATATTAATTTTTTTTTATTTATGAACATTTGAAAATTCTGGGAATTCAAAACCTAAATTTCAAATAATCATAACTTTTTTCAAAATTTTCAGAAAATTTTGATTTTTACATTGATTTAAAGCTGAAAATCTCAATTTTCTGAAACTGCAGATCATTTTGATATATTTTTCATAAAAATAGAAGAATTTTGACAAAAATTCGTTATTTTGTTACAAAAAATGGTTCAAAATTGAATATTTTGTATTGTCAACTCAATTATTCTTGATCATTGCGTTCGGAAGGCTGCTCAACCTCACAGCCGCTCCGCACGCACGCGACGCGGCTTCCGACACTCACACACACTGAAATATCGGCGGGAAAATGAATTTTTCAAATTTTTCCAGTGTGTGTGTGTGAGTGTCGGCAGCCGCGTCGCGTGCGTGCGGAGCGGATGTGAGGTTGAGCAGCCTTCCGAGCGCAATGATCAAGAATAATTGAGTTGAGAATAGGGGTTTAGATGAAAATTTCTAAAATTTCTGAAATTCACTTTTTGCAGGACACAATCGACGAATTCATCTACACATATATGGGTGAAAGTCTCGAATGGATCAAAAGAAAACGCGAAACGATCGAGAATGTTGAGAAGATGACGGCGTTTCCGAGACGGCCTTATTAGGGGGGCCTATGTTGGGCTTCTTTAGTCTTCTTTAGCCTGGTCTATACTAGGCCGTTATTTCTTGCCAAGCTTAAAATGAGGGTAACTAGAGGTATTTATTACTATGTAATTGTATTTATTACTATGTAATTGGGGGTATTAATTGGTCCTTAATTAGGCCCCATAATGGCCTAAACTAGGCTTTTTTAGGCATTGTTTTACATGTACATTAATTTTTTTTCCAATTATTGCATAATTTGTCAGTTTCCTTACGTTTTCGGGTGATTTTATTTCATGTATTTTCTGGAATTCTTGTGCATAATTTTGTTTATATGAGATTTTTGCATTTTTATTGGTATGAATAGGGTTATTTGGATTGGCGAGAGAGAGGGAGGTAGGGAGAGAGACGCAGAGAAATGACGAGAATTTTTGTGGGTGCCTAGATTTCCAATTACTTAACTTATGATTATAGAAATTTAGAGACTTTTGAATTTCAAAAAAATGAAATTCAGGAATTTTTTTATTTAAAAAAAATGTTTTAAAAGCGCTTTTTTCAATAGATTTTTGGAAAATTTTTAATTTTTCGAATTATTTTTTGATTTTCTGAAAATTGCTCGAAAATTTTGATTTTTTCATGCGGAAAAGTATTATTTCAGGGCTTTTTTTCAAATTTTTGGTCATTAGAAATGAATTTGCATCGAAATTGAGAATTTTTCAGGTTTTTAAAGGCTAGAAATGACATAGGGTTAATTTTTTGGTCAAAATTTGTAGAAACCGTAGAACACCGTGGTTTTTTGCAATTTTGGGCCTTGAAAATGCTATTTTTGAGCCATATTTGACGAAAGTGAGCTTTTTTCAGTAATTTTGAGATTTTTTAGAGAGAATTTGGAAAATTTTGAGCTTTTCAATTAGAAATTTGAAAAAAATGCAGTTTTAGAGCTGAAATGTCATTTTTAACTTATTTTTCAATAGAATTGAGCTGAAATTCTGAAATTCCAGTTTAAGAACACTTTGGACCTTTTTTTTAGGATCTTGGGAACTTGAAAATATCACTTTTGACACCGATTTTTAAGAAAAAAAGGTCCAAAACACCATTTCTCAAAAAAAACTCGTAGTTTTGGACAATTTTGGAGAATTTTAGTCCCGTCAAGATTTATTCTCGAAAAATTCCCAATGTTGTAATTTGAATAATTGGCTCCACGGAGCACTGACGCCACCGGACCTCAATAACAAGAGGAGGAGGAGGGAGGAAGATAGGCGCTTTTCTCTGCGTCTCTCACCATCTCTATATTCTCTCGCCGTTTGCTATGTCTGGCAGCAGCAGCAACAGCATCTTCTACTTCTACTACTACTTTTGCTCCATTGTGTGCATTTTTCTTAGTGCTCCGAGAACAATTTTTTTTTCTTGCCTCCCTTGTTCATGTGTATTTTTTTAAATGTTTTATTCCCTATGGGAACGGGCGAGATTTTTGCGATTCGATTGAAATAAATATGCTCAGTTTTTAGGGGGTGGGTTTTTGAAGGGTTAGATGGTGAAATACCGAATTTTTATTTGAAGAATTGGATTTTTTAAAGATTTTTGGGTCTGGAAATATGGAATTTGAAGTTTTTTTAAAATTTAAAATTCATATTTTCGAAAAAAAAAATTTTTTTAAATATTAATTTAAATTTCGAATTTAAAACCTTCTGAATATGTTATGAAAAGCGATATTTTAAAAATTTGAAAATTTATCATTGATTTTTTGAAAAAAACCATTTTTAAAAAATATTTTAAATTCAAATAGCAAGAAGCCGCATTAAAGTATTCATTATTCCCTGTTTCAAATTTTTTCTAAAATCTGAAACGGGTAATTTTTCGACGTTTTTTTTCCAAATGTCGACAAATGAAAAAACTTTAAAAATAATTTTTTTGAACCTTTCACAGCTTTTTTGAAAAATTTTTATTTCAAAAAGTGGTCTTTAAATTTTGTTTTACAAAAATTGGAATTTTTGAGGATTTTTGGGTCTGGAAATGTGGAATTTGAGGTTTTTTTTTGAAATTGAAAAAGCGATAATGATTTGCATATTCTTTAAAATTTCTGAAATTTTGGAAAAAACCTGAAAAACCATTTTAAAAATTATTAATTTTTTAGTACGAAAACTGCATTTTTTAAATGTGTTGAAAATTGATGTTTTTTTTTTTTCAATTTTGAAATTTATCTTTGATTTTTTGGAAAAAAATTCAATTTTTAAAAATATTTTGAAGGTCTTAGATGAAGTACTCATTATTCACAGTTTCAAAAAATTTAGTAAACTTTGAAACGAGGAATTTTTAGATGCTTTTTGTTCTAATTTAGTCAGTAGAAAAAGCTTTTAAAATTATCAACTTTCACAGCAAAATTTAAAAAAAATGTTCAGAAATTGAAATTTTTGAGGATTTTTGAGTCTGGAAATGTGAAATTTTAAGTTTTTTTATGAAATCGAAAAAGCTATAATGATTTGGAATTCTCTAAATGTCTGAAAATAGAATTTTTGGAGTAAAAAAATGAAAAATTTCTGAAATTTTGAAAAAAATTTGAAAATCAACTTTAAAAATTATTAATTTTTGATTAGGAAAAATTAATTTTGTGAATGTGTTGAAAATTTGCGTGTTTTTTTCAATTTCGAAATTTTTTCTATTAGTTGTTTACAAACTCTGTTATATAAACGTGAAAAACCTGTGTCAAAAAAACGAAACGCCACGCGTGAGGGCAATGGGAAGTGATGCGTTGCGTTGTATTATTATCCCTCACCACACACTATTTCGCAAAATAGGGAATTTCACGTTTATGAAGCCGAATTTGTGAGACAACAATAAAATATAATTCAAAAATTGGGTTTTTTAATTTTTTCCCCAAAAATTTGAAATTTTAAAAACAGGAAGTTTCGTTTTCAAAAAAAATTGTAACTAAAATTTTGATTTAAAACCTTCTGGATATGTTTCCAATTGATTTTTTTTCAATTTCTAATTTTATTATTAAAAATTATATAGTATTTATCATTTACTGTTTCAAAAATAAAATAAAAATTCTGAAACGGGAAATTTTTATTTTTTTTAAACCTTTCACAGCTCTTTCAAAAAAAATTTATTTCAAAAATTGGATTTTTTAAATTTTTTTGCAGAAATTGGAATTTTCGAGGATTTTTGGGTCTGGAAATGTGAAATTTTAAGCATTTTTTTTGAAATCGAAAAAGCGATAATGATTTGGAATTCTCTACATGTCTGAAAATAGAATTTTTGAAATATTAGGTTGAATATTATGAAAAATTTCTGAAATTTTGAAAAAAACTTGAAACCCCATTTTAAATTCGTTTTCTGAATTTGTTTAAAATTGATTTTTTTATTTAAATTCGAAATTTTTTATTTAATTTTTTTGAAAAATTAAGCGAAAAATAAAAAAACTTATTATTCCCTGTTTCAAGAACTGCAGAAAAAAAAAGTTAATTTTATTTTTGAGATAATACATTATTGCAAAGTATTCTAAAAATGTTTTTGATTTAAAAATTAAGATTTTTTTTGAACTTTCACAATTTTATTTAAAAAATTGGTTTTTTTGAAGATTTTTGGGCTTGTGAAGTTGAAGTTCTTGGTGGAATTTTGAATTAAAAAATCGATAATAAATTTTTTCTGCAATTTTAAATTTTTAAAACTGAATTTTTGAATACTTAAAATTCATATTTTCGAAAAAGAAATTTGAAATATATAATTTAAATTTCGAATTTAATACTTTGTGAATATTTTAAAAGTCGATATTTTTTTAAATTTTGAATTTTATCTCTGATTTTTTTGAAAAATATTTTAAATAGAAATATGTAAATACTTGGAAGAAGTACTCATTATTCCCTGCTTTAAAAATGTGAAACGGGGAATTTTTTAGGTGTTTGTTACTTCAGTAGAAACACTTTAAGAAATTTTGAACTTTCACAGCTTTTTCTTTAAATTCTATTTCAAAAATTGGATTTTTAAACGTTTTTTCAGAAATTATAGAATTTTTAATTTTTTTCCGGAAAACGCGATAATGATTGGGAATTGTCTAAATGTCAGAAAATAGGTTTCTTGAAATATCAGCTTGAATATTCTTTAAAGTTTTGAAATTTGAAAAAAAAACCAATTTTTAAAATTATTGATTTTTTACTACGAAAACTGCATTTTCTAAATGTGTTGAAAATTGATGCTTTTTTTCAAATTTCGAAAATTGCGTTTTAATTTTTTTGCATTGTATTTTAAAATTCTGAAACGGAAATTTTTTTTTAATTTTTATTGGATTTTTTTTAATATTCAGAAATTGGGATTTTTGACAATTTTTGGGTCTGTGAAATGTGAAATTTGATGTGTTTTGTTAAATTTCGAAATTTTTTTTGACTTTGAAAATTAAGCATAAAATATAATTCAAAAATTGGATTTTAAGATTTTTTTTGAAGATTTTTGGGTTTCTGAAGTTGGAAAAAATCGAAAATAACTTTGAATTTTTTCTACAATTTTTTGTTATTTTTAAAATTGAATTTTTTCACTCAAAAATTGAGAAATTTTAAAAACAGGAATTTTTCAAAAAAAAATTTTTTTAATTTAAATTTCGAAACAAAACCTCTGAATGTGTTGAAAATTATTTTTTTTAACTGCTAACGCTTAATGCAAAATAGTATTTATTATTCCCTGTTTCGAAAAATGAAAAATTCTGAAACGGGAAATTTTTGGGAACAAAATTCATGATTTTGTTTAAAATTAAGTTTTTAAAAACCATTTTTTAAAGATAATCTTTACATATTAGGTTGTCCCGAAAGTTATTTACTTTTTTTTCTGTTTCACCTCGTTCATTTCTCGAGGAGTTTTTTTCCGTTTTTATTTTTTTATTTTATGCATTAAGTCTTTAACAATGAATACGTGTTTCCGTATTTCAAGTAATCCTTGTTATGGCGGAATTTCTCTTGAAAGATAAAAATACCCTCAGGGGCTGTTTCCTTTACGAGTTCCTGTTGGGACATTCAGCCGATGTTGCTCATCGAAATTAGTGCGATGCGATAGGCACGGACACCCTCAAATACGAAATGGTGAACTTCTGGTACCATCGCTTCAAAGAAGGTGACGACGATCTCTCGAACAAGTCACTATCCGGCCGCCATCAGCTTGAAATCGACGAGTGTTTCCAGAAGGAGCTGGAGGAAGAGCCCAGATCAAGTGTTCGTGAAGTGTCTTCGGCACTTGGGCTGCACAAAATAACAGTACACCGCCATCTCCGAGCAAGTGGAAAGAGCCAAAGTTTGGTCAACTTGGGCCTCACGATTTGACTGATGATCAGAAGAACATGCGTTGCACCATTGCCTTGTCTTTCCTCAGCCGAAAACGGAACACGGAGTGAATTCAAAATATTTTCATTGGAGATGAAAAGTGATGTGCTTTGTTCAATCATAGTAGAAAGCTTCAATGGGCAGCAGCTGGAGGAACTCCAAAAACAGACGTCAAAGGAAAAAAAAGTGATGATTTCGATTTGGTGCGACAAGAAATGCGTTATCTACCGTGAACTTATTCTAGGTCGAGCCAATGTCAATGCGGACATATACTCTCTCCAAATACAAAAAATGTACGATCAACACCACCTCTTTCGCCCGGGAGTCTCACGGATTCTCTTACTTCATGACAATGCAAGACCACATGTCGCTTTAGCGACCAAGTACAGACTGCAGGCACGGAATATCGAAGTTCTGCCACATCCACCGTATAGTCCGGACCTTGCCCTAACTGATTATCATTTGTTCCACCCACTTCAAAACTCTCTCAAAGATTTGCAGTTCGACGACCGAGTGCACCTGGAATCGTACCTTGATGACTTTTTCGCCTGCCAGCCCCCGGAATTCTATGTAAAGGGAATCGAACAACTTCCGCTGCGTTGGCACGAGGTCATCCAACAACATGGCCAATATATCACTCATTGATAATTGTTTTCAATTAATAAATTTTTGTTTGAAAAAAATCGAAAAAAAGTGAATAACTTTAGGGACGACCTAATACATTTTTAGAAATTAGGATTTTTTTTGGTTTTTTTGAAAAATTTACGGGTTTGAGGATTTTTTGTTAAGAGAAATTGATTTTTTGTATTTAAAAATTTGAAATTTTTGAAATTAGACATATAGATTAAACGAAGTATGTATTATTACCGGTTTCAAAAAATGAAGAATATTTGAAACAGAAAGTTTTTATGTCAAAAAAATTGTAGTTAAATTCCAATATTTTTGAAAGATTTTTTTTAAATAGAAAAAAGTTTAAAAATTAATTTATTTTTCTAAAAATTCTAAAATTTACAATTTTTGCCATCCGATATTGTCAGCTCAATTATTCTTGATCATTGCGTTCGGAAGGCTGCTCAACCTCACAGCCGCTCCTCACGCACGCGACGCGGCGACCTCCCACTCAACACACTGAAATATTGGCGGGAAAATGAATTCTTCAAATTTTCCAGTGTGTTGAGTGTCGGCAGCCGCGTCGCGTGCGTGCGGAGCGGCTGTGAGGTTGAGAAGCCTTCCTAACGCAATTATCAAGAATAATTGAGTTGACAATTTACACTATTGCAAAAATTCCAATTCTTCTTTTTCATTAAAAATTTTGAAACCTATTTTCCTATTTTTTTCAAAGGCGATTTTTCTAAAAATTCGAGAAAAAAAAATTCTGGGACTAATTTTAGTACACCTGACTGCTTCTTTACCCTTATTTCCGGTTTTTTTGGAGTTTTCAAAGAATTTTTTTTTTAATTTGAAAATTTCCATCCACCCGACGAAAAAAGGGTATTAAAGTCGTCTCTAATTACTGTCTGTACTTTTTTTCAGCTTCTATCGAACTTTTTCTTTAAAAAAATGCTGAAAGTTCTGAAATTTTCGGAAAAGTCTTCCCTCCCCCCAATCCGGAAATAGTGGGAGGAAATTGAAGAAGCCAGCCAGCCATGTGTGTACTAACTTTGGTGTTTCCTGCAAAAAAAAATAGAATTCACTTTTTTTTTCTCATTTGATGAAAAAAAAAAGTTTCGGGTTTCAAAAAGGGCGCGTTTTGTTGCCGAGTTGTTTTTATGTAGGAAAAATGTTGATTTTTTAAAAGTAAAATTCAGATTTTTAGATTTTTTTAAATGGCAGAAAATGGGCGGCATTGTTTGAAAATTTAACGAATTTTTTAAAAATACTTTTTAAAACGTATTTTTTCTGGAAAATTGCGGAAAAATGGTTTTATAATTGAAAATTTTAAATTAAACTGTTTCGAAATTTAAAAAAAAAGGAAAATAGATGTTTTTTTGATAATTTAGAGGTTTTGATTTTTTTTAGAATTTTCAAAATATCGATTTTTTGGTAAAGAAGTACTAAAATTTGTAATTTTGAAAAAATTGCCGTTTTTTCCAAAAATTTAAGGGTCGATGTCTCAGAAAGTCGAACATACTGTAGCACTGTTGCACCAACGCGAAGCTATGATCTTTATAATTTGCGTGGAGGGTACCTAGGTCCCTCTTAGAAAAAAAATACATAATTTATTTGGCCACGCCCCCTTTTGACCTAGTGAAAAAAATCCGGGTGGTCCCAAAATCGAAATTTTTAGTTTTAAAGATAAAGTCAAAATCTCTTTGGGAATGGATTACCCGCACAATTTGGGTATTTTCCATGTTGACACCTAATTTCCAGCTCGTCGGCATCATGCCGAAAATTTGATTTTTCTGAAAAAGTGGTCCAAATTTTCCAGTTTTTCCCATTTTTCGATATGATGAAGTACTTGGCCCCGAATGGAAATATAGAAATTTTTAATCCTTATGATGTTTGTCATCAAATACCATGTTGATTGAGCGGATTCTCTGTAACCTTTTTGGGGTTTCATGGCAAAATAGGCGAGATTTTCACAAAATTCCACAGGTATTTTCACAAAATTCCACAGGTATTTTCACAAAATTCCCATAAATGTATTTTTTTTCTAAGAGGGACCTAGGTACCCTCCATACAAAATATCAAGATCCTAGCTTCACGTTGGTGCAACTGTGCCATAGCCAATAGGCTTGATGTCGAGAATCTCAGACATCGACTGTTAACAATTTCAAAAGGGATAAAATATAACTTTTCATAATTATTAAGAATTTGGGATAATTTTTTGAATTTTTCAAAATTTCGAAAAAAAAATTTTCTGTTTCAAAAATTACATTTTATTAATGTTTGGAAAATTATTGTGTTAGTAATAATCTCGCAATTTCTAAAGAAACAAAAAACAAACCCATAAAATTCAAAAATTGGGAAAAATAATGATTTTAGACCTCTAAAGCAATTATTTCTAGAAAACTCCAAAAAATACGTTTCAGAAAATGTGTTTTTAAAGTTTCCGTGTTTTTTTTTAAATTGGTCTCTTATGACCTCTAGTCAATATATAAAAACCAGCTACAATATTTAAAAATTAATTTTTTGAAAAAATTTTAACTTGAATATTTTCAGATTTCACCGCCAGTACCATTCAATTCGGCACGTCCGTCAAAAAAATGCCGACAGTGAGTTTCTCCTTAATTTTTTATTTTTAAATTTCCGTGAATTGTCGTCATTTATGGTGTACCGCGAAAGTTTTGCGGACCATGCGTTAGACATGACGACAAATGTGCAAATTTGCCGAAATTCAAGAAAAATAGCATTTTCAGCACCATCAGACGGATGAGGTGAATCATCTCTCGGCACTGGATCAATTCGTCGCCCCGGGACTCAGATTGTGGATGCTGGTGGCGTTGGTTGGAGGGGTTTTATTGATTATGAGTGGGTTTTCATGGAATTTGAGCTGAAAATCTGGAAATTTTGCAAAAAAATGAGCTAGGATATGGTCTTTAATGAAATTTGAGATTCCAAAACTGTAAGAATTTCTTAAAAATTAAAGTTTATGCCCAAAAATTGTCTGAAAACGTGAAAATTTCAGATTTTCTGTATATTATCAGCAACGAAGCAACTAAGGGGAAAAGGCTTTAAAAAATGCAATAATGTTATGAAAGAGTAAATTTTTTCATTTGGAAATTTTCCAAAAGAAATATCAAGTGTTAAGCTGGAAATAATTGAAAATTACAAAATAAGTACATTTTGAAAAAGTAAAATTTTTAATTTAGAAATTTTTCAACAGAAAAAGGCAATCTGAATAGATTTTGAATAAAATTTTAAGAAAGTTAATAATATTTGAAACGGTAAATTTTACAAGAGAAACATTGGAATTTTCTAATTTTTTAAAAGATAGCATAGGGTGCTTGAGAGTTCTGAGAAATTTCAGAGTTTTTCGGAGCCAAAACAGAATTTAACAAATTGGTATATAATTATGAATACACCGTAGACAAACATTCAAGAGGTACAATTTCTGAAACAGTGAAATTTTTTAAAAAATCGTGTTTTTTTTTAATTTTTATCTGAAATTGCTGAAAAAGTAGGATTTGTTCTACAGGTCAACAAATTTCCTCCATTTTTTCAGTTGTCATCGTTTGCTGCTTCATGAGAATTCGGATACCGAGAACAAAACGACAGATTGACCTGATTGCTGCGAAACGGAAGTTGAGGAAGACGAATAAGAAGGCGAGCGAGGCGCAGGCACATGGTAGGGGCTTTTTTGAATCGAATTTTCAGATTCCTTGAAATTTTAGCTTCAAAATGATATCGAATTCGAGAAAATTGAGAAATTTTGGAAAAATCACAACTTTTTTAAAAATTTCCGATTTTTAAGAATTTTATATCGTTTTGAAGCTGAAATTATGAAAAAGATTAAAATTGCGCTCAAAACGATGTAAAATTCAAGAAAATTGAGAAATTTTGGAAAAAGTTATGTCATGTCAAAAAAAAATTCTGAAAAATTCGAGAAATCATAGCTTTTTTCAAAATTTTCGGATTTTCGATTATTTTACATCAATTTGAAGATGTAAACATGGAAAAGCAGATAATTGTGCTCAAAATGATATAAAATTCGAGGAAATTTGGAAAAATTTATGCCGTGTCAGAAAAAATAGAAAAAATAATGACAATTTTTCAAAAATCACGTTTTTTTTTCAAAATTTTCAGATTTTCAAGTATTTTACGTCAATTTGAAGCTGTAAATATGAAAAAGCTGAAAATTGTGCTCAAAATGGTATAGCATTCGAGAAAACTGAAAAAATTGGAAAAAGTTATGGCATGTCAACAAAAATGAACAAATTCTGAAAATTTTTCAAATTTTCCGATTTTTAAGAATTTGATTTTGTTTTGAAGCTGAAAATATGAAAAAGCTGATAATTGTGCTCAAAATGATATTAACCTCCTAAGAATTGAAAAAAGTTGTGTCGTGTCAAAAAAAAAAGGAAAATTTTTCAAAGATCACAACTTTTTTCAAAATTTTCCGATTTTCGAGTATTTAACATCAATTTTAAGCTGAAATAATGAAAAAGCTGACAATTGTGCTCAAAATGATATAAAATCCGAGGAAATTTGGAAAAAGTTATACCGTGTCAAAAAAAATAGAAAAAATTCTGAAAATTTTTCAAAGCTCACAATTTTTTATAAAATTTCCGATTTTTAAGAATTTGATATTGTTTTGAAGCTGAAATTATGAAAAAGCTGAAAATTGTGCTCAAAATGATATTAAACACCTGAAAATTGACAAAATGTGGAAAATGTTACGCTATGTCAAAAAAGAATTTGAAAAAATTCTGAAAATTTCGAAGAATCACAATATTTTTCAAAAAAGTCTGATTTTCAAGTATTTAACATCAATTTGAAGCTGAAATAATGAAAAATCTAAAAATTGTGCTCAAAATTATACTCAATTCGAGAATTTTTCTCCATTTTCCAGCCGACGAACGTACGCACGCAATTGTGATGAACTCAATGAGACCAGGCAACAATGGACAAGGAACTTCGCGACAATCTGGATCAAGATTACAATCTCAAGTTTAATTTCTCGATTTTTCGGATTTTCAGACATAATTTTCATGTTTTTTCTCATGTTTTTCATAATTTTTGTGCCATAATTGCCTTTCCCCAAAATAAAAGCTTTAATATCGATTTTTTCAGGAAATTTTGAGTTTTTAAAAATATTTTTGATTATTCCAGCGGTTTAATTATTCCAGATTATCTGAAAAAATATGAATTAAACAAAAAGACCCACGTTTTAGTATGAAATAACAAGAACACGTTTGAAAAAAACAAACAATGGAAAATATTTTAAAAACGTTGGAAAAGAATGCGAAAGAGAGAGAGGAAAATGAGAGGAATCAGATGAGAAAAGAGCTCGCCGAGAAGTTGGAGCCGTATATTTTGGGATATTTGACGAGGAGGAGGTTGAAAGGGACGATGAGGTAGGAATTTTGATAGAAAATGCGGGAAAAATGATGAAAAATCGATAAAAAGGGACAAAAAGCGATTGAGATGTGAAAAAGTGCTTAAAATTATATTTTTAAAGTCAGGAAATTAAAATAAAGCAAATTTTTCTGGAAATTAAGCTTTAAAAATGGAATTGTCTGATAAATCTGAAAATAAAAGTGCTAAACGATTAAAAAAAACAAAATATCGAGAAAAACCAGATAAGTTTTAGAAAATTAAGCATTTTCAATTTTAAATTGAGGAAAAAACGCTAAAATGTATAAAAATTCATTTTTTACTGTTTGAAACCGTAAAAACGCTGAAAATTTATTTTCAAGAAATGAAAAATACAATTAAAAACTTAATTTTTTAAAAAGGGGCAATAATTTTTTAAAACAAGTTTGTTTAACCTGTTTTTTTAAAAATTATACAAACAAACCGCAGAAATATGTGAAATTTTGATAGAAAATGCGGGAAAATGAGCTAAAAATCGATAAAAATGAGCAAAAAGCGATTGAGATGTGAAAAAGTGCTCAAAATGATATTTTAAAAGTCAGGAAATTAAAATAAAGCAAATTTTTCTGAAAATAGAGCTTTAAAAAATGGGATTACTTTGAAAAATCTGAAAACAAGAGTGCTAAAAGAGAAAAACAAAATTATTTTTAGAAAATTAAGCATTTTTAATTTTAAATTGAGAAAAAATGCAGAAATACATAAGAACATCACTTTTTTAATGTTTAAAACCGTAACAGCGCTGAAAATTTAAAAAAAAAATGAAAAATTCAATTTAAAACTTTATTTTAAAAAAATTGTCGCTATAAATATTAGAAAAGGGCGCAAAAAAGAGAATGTGCGACACTGAAAATTTGTTCCAAAATTGCTGAAGATTGCTTTTAAAAAATGAAAAATACAATTTACAACTTAATTTCAAAAAATTGGCAATAATTTTTAGAAAAGGGGCACATTTGTTCTAAAACAGGGGTTTTTTAAAATTATGTAATGAAACCGCAGAAATTCTGAGAATAATAGTGAAAATTTTTAAAAAATGGAAGAAAGCTAACAAGGGAGTTATTCGAAGTTGCCGCTTAAGAACCTTCTACAAATTTGAGGGTACATAGAATAGAATATGGAGAATCAGAATCCGTCATAAAACTCTGCTAAATGTTTCTGTGAGCCGAGTTATGAGCCCCCAAACTTTTCCAATGGTTAAGGCTCTCCGCGTGAACTCACACTCTGGGAGATAGTCTATCGAATCTAGTACCACAAAAAATCAACGGTTCTCAGACAATGGGGGAACTGGTTTTTTATCAGTTTTCCGACTAGTCGGCTAACTAGTAATGAACTAGTCGGGAACTCGTAATGAACTAGTCGGGAACTGATAAAAAAGCAGTCGAATTTCATTAAACCCAATCACGCAAAAAATCGTAAAAAACACCATTGAAGCTTTATGATAACAGTATTTATTAAATAATACAAAAAAACAACACAAAAAAAATTAAAAAATATATAACAAAAAAAAAGAAACCAAATGCTTAGTAAATTATGTTGAGGTAGTCCTGGGATTCAACTTGTTCGTTCTCAGCGTTTCTTTTAGCGTTTTCCAGTTCTTTCGAACGCGATTCTTCTCGTTTCGATCTTAAACATAAAAAATTAAGTGCATATGCTTTCATGAACCTACATAGACTTCTTCAACGTTTGTGTGAATTCCCCCGTGTCCCACGAACTACGGATTCTTCTTAGGTCCTTGATTGTAGCAATTTTCTGCTCAACCGATCCATCAAATGATTTAAAGAGTCTGTAATTTTTAAGATTTTGAACATTTTAATGAAAAGACACCAATACTTACTTTCTGTGGTCGAATGATTAATCCTTGCCGTTCAACTCCAGTGAATCATCGTCACACCCAAAAACAGACCGAATAACTCTGTAATGTTTCACTACTGATTTATATCATGTTTGTAAATATTAACCTTTTTAAATAATCGAAAACATCCGGCTTCATTGTCGTCAAATGTTCTCCTATTGTTCCTCCATTCAAATCCTGTCGATATGTCAAATCATTGAGCACTGTTGATGAATAGCCCTGGAATTTGAAGGACTTCGCAACTTTTTGGTTCTTTTTGATGATGACACGTGAAACATCAAAAAATGTACCTGCTGAAGGACATACCACACCTGAGATAATAGTATAGTTGTTTCCAACCGACGAGCAGGCCCTCTCATTCGGGTTTG
The DNA here is from genome assembly GCA_964036255.1 of Caenorhabditis virilis. Lineage (NCBI taxonomy): Eukaryota > Metazoa > Nematoda > Chromadorea > Rhabditida > Rhabditidae > Caenorhabditis > Caenorhabditis virilis. The sequence goes on along the minus strand of OZ038417.1, from coordinate 16,488,847 downwards.
GAGATAACTATAATTCTTGTTTCAAAAAAATACTTTTCAAAGCAAAAAAAACTACATGTTGAATAAAACATCAGCTTCAGCTAATTAATCACAATTTGCAACATCTGCAAAAGATTAAATATATATTTATATAATTAAAGTCCAAAAGTTAAAAAAAATAAAATTTAAAAACATTAAATAAAAATTGTCGACTGGTTTTTTATCAGTTACTGCCAAAAAAGCAGTTCTTCTTTTAATTTGGACTGGTTTTTTTCCAGTACTGCCAAAAAAGCAGTTCGACTTCCGATTTGCACTGGTTTTTTACCAGTACTGCCAAAAAAGCAGTCGAAATGGCCTCGAACTGATAAAAAAGCAGTTCCCCCATTGTCTGAGTTGGTGGTTCAGTGGTAGTGTGGGAGTTGGTGTGCGGTAGGGTATGGGTTCGATTCCCTCCCATGCTAAACTTTTTTGGAAAATTTTGTGAATTATTTCCAGCCGTCATTTATGCTTCTGAAACAGCCTTTTTCGCTGTTTTGACACCAGCGCCTTATTATTCTAGTCCCTAGAAAGGGTTTTTGACAATAAAACAGAAAATTATTTTTTTCAGTTTTAACACTTTTTTGCCATCAAGTGGTGGGGAAAATAATGAAAATTTTTTTTAGTTTTTTTTTGTCTAAAAAATTTGAAAATAGATGTGCGAAAAGTTGTAAAAAGAAAAAAACCAAATAATTTTCAGATAATTTAGCTCAAAATGAAGCTAAACACTTTAAAACGCTGAAAATCTATAAAAAATAGTTGAAAATTGCTGTAGATTTGTTTTAAAAAATATTTAGAACTTCATTTTTTAAAAATCTCGCTATAAATTTTAGAAAAGGACGCAAAAAGGTTAATGTGCTCTAAAACTGTTTTTTAAATTAAGAACAAGCAGAAATTCTGAAAATTCGCACAAAAAAACAAAAAAAAATTGAAAAAAAACCTAAAATTATATAAAAACGGTATTTTTTACTTTTTAAAAATCTAAAAATGCTGAAAATAATTGTGCAAAAATTCAGAGCTCCAGCAAAATAGTGATTTTCAGCAAATTCAGCTTTTAATTCAAGTGAAAATTAGTGAAAATCGATAAAAAAGTTAAAATTCTAGAAATTAACCTTAAAATGATATTTTTAAATGGAGAAACATATAATTTTTAGAAAGCTAAGCTAAAAATTTAGAAAAAATAGCCGAATTATTAAAAAAAACGGCATTTTTTAATTTTTAAACCTTAAAAATGCTGAAATTAGCTGGAAATTGTAAAAAATGGAAAAAAAGACATTTTTTATTAAAAATTTAGCCAGTAATTTTTAGAAAAAGGAGCTCATATTGCTTAAAAATGTCCTTTAATAGAAAAAGCCAGAAAAATTATGAAAAATCTGAAAATAATAGTGAAAATGTTTAAAAATTTTAATTCAGTGAGAAAATGTATACCCTGAAAACGGGAAAAATGAGAAAATCGATTTTTTTTAGAAAAGCACTGAATTTTGCAGATTTTTAAATCGAAAATCTGAATTTTTTTGAAAAAGTTTAAAAAAAAATAGAAATTTGGTAATTTCCATTTTTTCGAAAATTTATACCTTGCCCCAAAATTGTCGAAATGACATGAGTCTGGTATCAAAATGCTGGAAATTATCTGAATTTTCTGAAAATACAAGAAATTTCCCGCATTTCTAAATAAATTTCATGAAAATCCGATGATTTTGAAAAAAAAGAATTTTTTTCCAGATTATTAACAATGAACTGCTTCAACGATTTCACGGATTTGGATAAATCGAACAAGGAGTTATTAACAATTGAACAAGTGCTCAAAAAAGCTCCAAGGGTTTTAGAAAATGCCAAAAAACAGGGAGATGTTGAGGTATTTCGTTTTTTTCCATTGAAATTTTCAGAAAATGAGCATTTTTTCTTTTTTAAAGATGATCTGCAACATTTGCCGACATTTAATCATGTCTCTGGACTCACAATCGAAGGATGTGAATTTTGCAGCAGCGTTTTTGAACAAGAACACGATTTCGGAGGCGAGAGGGATCGTTTCAACGATTTTTGGCGAGATTCCGGGGATTTTGAGTAGGGTTAAGGTGAGGGGTGGTCTTTTTTTGGGTTGAAATTGGAGGAAAATGAAGGAAATTGGATTAAAATCTGTCGACGAAGCAATTACTTCTATTGTCAACTCAATTATTCGTGATCATTGAGTTCGGAAGGCTGCTCAACCTGACAGCCGCTCCGCACGCACGCGACGCGGCTGCCGACACTCAACACACTGGAAACATTTGAAAAATTCATTTTTCCGCCAATATTTCAGTGTGTTGAATTTTTGAAACTGTAAATTTTTAAAAAATAAACTAGAGTTGGGCAAATGGCAATTTTTCAAAAGATTTTATTGAAAAATACTCAAATTTTAATTTTTTGTTCAATTTAAAATTAATTTTTCTGAAAATAAAATTCTGAAAATGACAATTTACGGAGCCCATATGAATATTTAGAACATTTTTTTGAAACTTTAAATTTGAACATTTTTTTGAAATTCCAGATTTTACTGAAAATAGGTGTTAAAATTCTTGTTAAAAACATTTTTTTTCTGAAAAAATAGTAAATGCTCAAATAAAATTTGAAAAAAATATATATTTACAAACTTTTTTGGACCTAACTTATAAAAAAAGTAAATTATTGATTTTTTAAAAATTTTTCTGAAAATAGAATATTAAGAATTAATGCCGAACAAATGCTAATATCTAAATCATTGTTTTGAAACAGTGAATTTTTAATTTTTTAAAAGTCCAAATTTAATTGAACTGAGCATCCAAAAAGGAAAAATACTGGAAAAGGGACGAAAACTCCCCGCTACAGTACTCCGCAAATCGTGGCGAGACATTCTTATGAAAATAGACTTATATGCCCCTTTAACAAATTGTTTGGTTTTAGTCTTTAGGGGGATTTTCTTCCTTTTTATTGTCAACTCAATTATTCTGGATCATTGCGTTCAAAAAGGCTGCTCAACCTCACAGCCGCTCCGCACGCACGCGACGCGGCGACCTCCCACTCAACACACTGAAATAATGGCGGGAAAATGAATTTTTCAAATTTTTAAGTGTGTTGAGTGTCGGCAGCCGCGTGGCGTGCGTGCGGAGCGGCTGTGAGGTTGAGCAGCCTTCCGAACGCAATGATCAAGAATAATTGAGTTGACAATAGAAAAATGTCAATTTTAAAGTTTTTCTTGAGAATATGTCTGAAATATATATTATTATATTTATTTTGAGAACGTTATTTTCTTTTAAGCTTCTGGAAAATTTCAGACACTAAAAAAATTCGGAAAAATTCAAGAATAAATAGAAAAAAAGATTAAACATTTTTTTACCTGTTTCAGTGAAAAAGTAACCTAAATTTTCACTGCAAAAACCATTTGGCATAACCAATTTCGATTTAAAGTGTATTTTTTCTAGAATATATGAAAAACACTTGATAGAACTGTTAAAGATAATGAGACAGTTGAAGAAATTTGAACCGGAAGCAGAAAATTGGGGAAAAATGAGTTAGTGACACTCTCGCTTTAATGAACACAATATTTTTAAAAAATAATTGAAAAGAAGTGTATTTTTTTCATTACAGGGCGAAAAAGCAGCCGAACAACGTCAATGGCAATGTCTTATTCACTTTATAATCGTATTTTCAACATGTTCCACATGGTCACTGGTACGAAATGCCACGCCACAAGTGCATTCGATTCTTAATGGAATGTGCGGTAAATGGACGGCGATTTTTTATGAGAATGATGGGGAATTTGAGAAATTGGCGGTAAAAATTTTGTTTTTTAAGTTTTTGTCTAGAAAATTCGATTTTCAGGCGGCCTTATTCATGGCGGTTAACAGTTTCAGACCGTTGATCAACTTGGAAACGGTTAATGCACACTTTTCGATTGTTTTCAAACCGATTCGGTCGGATAATTGTCCGGTGGACATTTTTTATACGTTTTGTACGAAGGTGATGATGAGCCCGGCGATTTTGGTGCATTTGAATCAGCAGGTACGGATTTTCAAAACAAAAATTTACGGGTTCGACAAAAATATAGAATTTTGAACACATTTTTGAAACTATTTTTCAATATATTTCATTAATTGCTTTGATAATTAGGCCGAAACTATGCGAATAGTTACTTTTAAGATTAATTAGATCATTTAGTACTTTTAATTGAATTAATTGTTCTATTTTGCAATTCTTCTTAATTGCAATTATATTTAAGATTAGGTAATTTCTGAATAACCCTACAAATTAATTTGCGTATGTCTAATTACACCAATTATTGTTAATTTTTGCAATTTTTTTAATTTGTAGAGAAGTTTTGCTATGTCCCGTGATTAAGTAGTTAATTAGGGCTATTAAGGTAATATAATTGTTTCTTAATTGCAACTTAAGTTTTGAGAGTGTGAAATAAAATTTTAGCCTAATTAGAACCTTTAATTGCATTAATTATTCTTAATTACATCTGATTAGACTGCATGAAGTGTGAAAAATATGTAAACTGTAGTTTAAATTAAATCAGCTTAATTAGTAGTACCAATTACGTTAATTACTCTTATTTGCAATTATTAATCTTATATGGACTTTGTTAGGCTCCATGAAGTAGTGAATGAAATTAATTATACCCAATTAGTACCTCTAATTAAATCAATTACGACTTATTGCAATTTTTTGTCTTAATTACAGTTAATTAGTATTTTTGAAGGTTTCTGGTAATTTCTGAATAACCCTCCAAATTAGTTAGTCCGATTAGTAAATCTAATTATATCAATTATATTGTTAATTGCAATTATTTTGAATTTTTAGAGAAATTTAGCTATTTCCTGTGATTAAGAAGTTAATTATGGCAATTAAGATGATTTAGTAATTGTCTCTTAATTGCAACTTATTTGTGCTTAAGTTTTGTTCACAAAAGGCCCATTAATTTTGCTAATTACTCTTAAATAATTAGACTAATTAAGAGTAATTATCAATATTAACGGGCCTTTTGTGAACAAAACTTGAGTGAAAATAAATTGCAATTAAGAAAAAAATTACTATATTACCCTAATTGCCTTAATTAACTTCTTAATAACATGAAACAGCTAAATTTCTCTAAAAATTAAAAAATAACTGATGTAATTAGATTTACTAATTGGGTTAATTAATTTGCATGGTTGGTTATTCATAAATTACCAAACCCTCAAAATTACAGAAAATTGTCAAAATTACTTAAAACTTAAAGTTAGACAATGGTAATTAAGAACAATTAAGTTTTAAGTGTAATTAAAATTTCTAATTAGGCTGGATACTTTTAAGAATTTCTTTTATGCGTCACTGAAGCACTAATCAACTAATTTTAAGATGAAATAATTGCCCTTAATTTCCCCCTAATTATCCTAATTATCCCCTATTTTTGCAGAACCTGGAGATTATAAAAAGCTCAAATTTGTTCAGTCGATTATTAAATTGGATGAAAAAGAATCAGGAAGAAATTGAAGGGACATTAGATGTTCGATTGGTCTTGAACCTTTTGGCGAATCTGGTTCATTTTGCGTATTTGGACGAGCAGGTTAGTTGGGAGATTTTATTGTTTATTCCAAAAAATATTAATTATTATCAAAATAATCACTGTCCCTCACGTATCCGCTTAAAGTATGAGGTATTCTGATAATTCCCCTTCATAACATGTTCTACAAACGAGTCGTCAAATGTCGAGGCACAAAATAATGGATTAGTAAGATTGCCAAATGCAAGACGTCCAAAGAAGCCTAAGTCTTTTTTAAGACCACGATAGACGATTGTACAATTTGCTGGTAAATTGCCAATTTCGAAAATTGAAAAAGTTAGAACGTAGGCTGGAAAAATTGAAGATTTGAAGTAGATTCATTGCGTTTTGGTTTTCTTACTCGTATTTTCTAGACTTGTTTTGTTTGTTTCTATTGCTTTAGATTCTGTCCAAAAACTGATGAGAGTTGGGCTTCCTTGGTCATCTGAAATTGTGAAAAAATGTTTTGCTCAGACAAGCGCGGAATCCATTCAGAGTCGATTCCAGCGAAGGAATGAAAGAGGAACGAACTCGAGTTGCCCCTGAATGCGCGAACGAACTAGGGGGGAGTGAGAAATTGCGACGATACCGACATACCTTCCGAATTCGTTCGGAATACGTTCCGCTATCTTTCCAGTTTCGTTCCAAAGTTTTGGAACGGATTCGGGGGGACGCACGATAAAAACGTCAGTGAACGTAATTGATGGCTCAAATGCGAGAACGGTTTTTTTTTCAAGAATAAATTTATTTATTTTTTGTAAATTTATATTTTCCACAGTTTAGTTTTAAAAATTTTCACTTCCAGATTAAATATGAACTTTGCGGATGAATCAGATGTGACGAAATGACCGAAAATGTTACGATGCAAGGTACAATTTTTATTTATAGTTTTAAATAAATCAACTTAAAATTTCAGGTCATCTTATTTCTAGAAAAGAACGTGTGATTCGAAACCTGGCTACTTCGTTCACGTACGAGGATGATGATTATTTGAGGGTGATTTCAATTCAACCAGTGATTGAAAAAAGTGTTTTCGAATCGATTCAGGTAATATTTATAGACATTTTTCGATAGAAAATACTCTTCTTACAGATTTCCTACGATGAAAGAACGCGTCACGATAGCGGAGTCAATGGGTTTTCAATTATCTGAGATTCAACAACAAAATGAAGCCAAGGCCATGGAATGACTCACGAAACATAACGATCAACGGAACATCGACAAGTTTTTGTGATGATCTGGCTCAATGGTAAAATTAACCGATAATTTTTATGTTGAGAAATATTTACTGTTTTTTTTTTTCATTTTTTGTTATTATTCCGCGCTCTTTTCTTTATTAATAAACCAAAAGGTTTTCCATTTTCATCTCTGCACATACAAACACACACACACACGCACACATAATGCCCCCGAATACGCCCCATGCGTTTGGGGGGAGCCGTTTGGAATGGATTCCCGGTGCATTCAGGAATAAATTCGGGCCGAGTTCGTTCTGAATGGATTCCACGGTTGTCTGAGTGGAGGTGGGCGAGGGGGGTGGGACGTTAAAACGAGCCTATGGAGCGTCAAACTGTGTTTTTATTCATTTGAAAAAATGAGAATAACTGAAACAGAAAATTTTTTAAAGAAAAATGCCTTCTAGGGGGCCATTTTCCAATTGAAAATTTTATTTTTATTACTTTTATTTATTGAAAAGTGCCATAAAAACGGAAAATAAGCCAGAAATAATTAATTTTGCAATTTTGGTAGTTTAATGGTATAGAAAAACAAATGGGGGACTAGAAATACAAGCTCGGCCATTTTTAAAAAGTTGTTTTCTTAATTTTAAATTTTTAAATACAATTTTTTACTTAGTTTTTTCTCAATTTTAAATTTTTTGAAATAAATGTTTTAAAAATAACTTTTTAAAGTTGTTCTTAATTTTAGAAGTTAAATGGCATAGAAAAACAAATGGAGGGACTAGAAAACCAAGTTAGGCCATTTTTTAACGTTTTTTCTCAATTTTAAATTTTTTGAAATAAATTTTTTTAAAAATAACTTTTTAAAGTTGTACTTAATTTTAGAAGTTAAATGGCATAGAAAAACAAATGGGGGACTAGAAATTCAAACCCAAACACTTATATTTTCGAATTAATTATGTATAAATTTAAAAAACGATTTTTTTCAGTTTTTCGAAATTTTTAAATGTTTTCCAAACTGTAATAAAACAATTTTTCAGCTTTTTTTCGATTTTAAATTTTAAAAACCCATTTTTTCGAATAAATTTTAAATAAAGTTTTTTTTTTTAACTTGACGAAAATGTGCAATATGGGGAAAAGGTTTAGAAAATTCAATAATTTTATGAAACAGTAATTTTTTTTATTTGGAAAATTTTAAACTTTTAAAGGATGAGTTTACGAGTTAGGAAAAAGCAAATGAATGCGTCTGGGATGAAAAAAAGGCGTTATTCTCATTCCAAATCTGTTTTTAAAATTTTCTAAAACCACCTAGAAGCCGAGAAAATGAGCTTCAAAACAATGGCCTAGAAAAAGTTTAACGGACTAGTTCTCGCCGGTGGAACACTTTTTCTAGGCCATTGTTTTGAGGCTCGTTTTCTCGGCTTATACGTGATTTTAGAAAATCTTAAAAATAGATTTGGAATGAGAACAACGTATATTTTCATTTAAGGTAGCTCTGTAAAGTCCTCCTTTAAAATGTTGTCACATGAGTTTTTATAAAATTATATTTTTTCCAACTTTTTCTAAATGTTAAAATGTTTTCCAAGCTGTTATAATTCGAATTAATTTTTTAAAGGTTTTTTTTAGTTTTTCACAATTTTAAGTTTTTTTCGAATGAATAATATATAGTCTGTCATTAACGTGAAATTTTGGCGCTTCCGAATATTCGTCCCCATTGAAAATTGCTGAAAAATGTTACCTTTCCATCGAAAAACGTTCAAAAATGTGTCCTCAACACCGCCCATCTGTGCTACACGATTTTTGTAGGTTTGTAAAGTTGCAGCTGGAAATTGTGGGGGTTTTTAAACGTGAAGGGGTTATGTTCCTTACAATGTATAATAAATATGATTTTCCTGATGGAATTGTAAGAATCGGAGAATGATAATTCGCAGAAATCTGGCTGATCAATCACAGAATCGAGTTTTATTTGGTTTGGTGCGGTGATGTAGGTACTCGACAATAATGTCTCTAATACTTCGTATTCTGGCGTGTTCTCGGAATGTTCGGATTGGCCGTGCTTGAGGGCGTGTAGACACTGCTTCCGAATATACTCTAATTCTAATAGTTGACGATCGTAGCCGGGTTTTCGTAGTTTTTCGGAATTGATTTGTTGCTGCACTTGCTGCTTTAACATGGTTATGTTTAAGCCTTTCCAGTTTGCCAGTGCGGCTGCGTAGCTGTTGTAGATTTCAATAACCTGGGATAAGGAAAGATTTGTTTTTTCTTCAAACGGGCTTAACTTTTTATGAAATCGTTTGATTTTTATAGCTTTTACGTCTTCGGGACGAGAAAAATCTTAAAATTCGATTTTTTGTCTTCAAAATGAGCGAAAAAGCATGAAATTTGAAGCAAATTTCGAAAAGTTGTGTCGATTTGAAATTTTTGAAAAAAAAATACTCACATTTTTCCGTGCATCAGTGAATTGTTGAGCAGCCTCGGCACAATTTGGAAATTTTTTGAGAGCAACGATACAAGATTGAACAGTTTTGATTTTCTCATTTGTGGTGTTCAATAAGACGGTCAATTTTTCTTTTTGCTCTTCGGGAGGTGCATCTCTGAATAATCTGCGGACCTGAAAATTTTGCTTTGCAAGGGAAGTCGTTTAAAGGGGGAGCTACCGAATGTACGTGTTTAGAAAATAGACTTCATTCTCATTCGAAATCTGTTTTTAAAATTTTCTAAAACCACCTAGAAGCCGAGAAAACGTGCTTTAAAATAATGGCCTAGAAAAAGTTTGGCGGACTAGTTTTCGTCGATCGACACCTTTTCTAGGTCATTGTTTTGAAGCCCGTTTTTCTTGGCTTCTAGGTGGTTTTAGTTAATTTTAAAAACAGACTTGGAATGAGAATGACGTCTATTTTCATCCCATGTCCTCCTTTTAGCGTTTCTGGTTTTTTTTCAATCAGATTTAGTTAATTTGAAAGAGAATTTTTCGCTGGTAGAGTAATTGCTAAACATAAGTTTTGAACATGGTTTTGTCATGCTCAAAATCTGAAAATTTGCACAAAATCACGAAGTTTGAAGAGCTCTAACTTGACTCGAACTAAATATTTCTGTAAAAAATTGTGAGCTTATCATAATCGGTGTATTCTTAGTTGAGGAGCCAAATTTGAGCAAAATCTATCAATGTTTTTCAAAGGCTCATGTTTCCTAGACCGAAAAATATTGATAAATTTTGCTCAAATTTGGTGCATCGACTAGGAATACACCAATTATGATAATCTCATCGTTTTATAGAGAAATGCGGAGATTGAGCAAAGTTAGAGCTCTTCAAAGTTTGATTTTTTGCAATTTTTCAGATTTTGAGCTCGAAAAAACCATGTTCAAACCATTCTTTAGCAGTTTTTGAAACCGGATTCTGTATCAACGTAAAATGATTTTTTAAAAAACCAGAAACGCTTCATGGACTTACGCTGGTAATTTGAAAAGAAAATGTATGGTCACACTACTTACCTCGACAGAACCTTCCTGGACCGGTTTTTCGGTCACTTTGACTACTTTGTGTGAAGAGAACATTTTTGAAGAATGTGAAGTTATGGAGCATCGTTTACAAAAATGCGCTTCACACTTGGTGCAATAAAAAACGGCGAGATGGTTGTGATCCTCATCGCATGGTATTCCGCGGGCTCTTTCATTTTCATATTCGTCGTCGTCGTCGTCCTCCTCGTCTGTGTCAGCTTTATCGGTTTCAGGCAGAGAGTCGAGATTTCGGATAGCTTCCAAAATTGCGAAATTCTTTTTCAGTTCTTCAATATTTCGGTTTGGGACACGGCTCGAAATTCGATCGAATGGACACACCACTGCTGAGTGGTCCAAGATGTTCATTGCACAAAGTTCACAAATTGTGTGGCCACATGCTGGAAAAATATGAAGTTTACGAGGTTATTTAAAGAAAACAAAATACCTGTAAGTGTTCTTGGAATCCGGTTCTCTTTCTCGGAGTATCGTTCGAAGCATATTCCACATTCGAATGGGTTCATTTTTGAGAAATCTAAAAGTCGGTAAAAAGGACAAACTCGAGAAGCGGGCAAAGGAGGAAGGGCACGCCGCATCCTGCTAATGTTGGAGGGGTCTTGTAAAAATGGACGCATTGGCCACATTGCGCGGAAAATGCACAATGGTCCCTCTTCTTGGCCTCTTCTCACTGCTCACTATTTCGTCGGCAACTGCTGTTATCGCTATTATCGCTACTTTACGATGATTGTTTACAAAATCGCGTGCACAAGAGTTGCGTTGTTTTTGCCACGCCCCCTATGTGAAAAATGCGGTTTTTCTCGAGGACCAGTTGTCAGATCTTGACCAAAGTTTCAGATTACATATATTATGAAATTGTGCTTCTTTTGAATCTTTTTCCATACTGATTGCTATAGCTTGAATTGAAGATTGAAGCTTAAAGGAGCACATTACGGAGCCAATGAATGTTTCTGGGATGAAAATAGACTTCATACTCATTCCAAATCTATTTTTAAAATGTTCTAAAACCACCTAGAAGCCGAGAAAATGAGTTCCAAAACAATGGCCTAGAAAAGGTGCCCACCGGCGAAAACTAGTCCGCAGGCATGACAAATCCAAAAAAAACATGAAAAAGGACTAATATAAGCATTCTGCATGAATATTTATTAATAACGATACACGAAAAAAAACTGATAGGAGAAAGTTCGGCCAGGAACACTTTTTTCTAGGCCATTGTTTTGAAGCTCATTTTCTCGGCATTATTTCTTTATTTATTCTGTTGGGCATTAAACAAAGAACGGTTTAAAAAAATAAAAAAGAATCAAAAAAATGAGAATGTGATATTGATTATAACCCGCAAGAGAAATAATCACCTGAGAAGGGAGAATGTAGCCGAAGGAGGGTGAGAAATGAAAGACTAGATATGGTAAAGTAAAGATGTAAAAAAAATCATAAATAATAATAATGGGAATGATTTGACATAAGGGGTAAAAGAAAAAATAATCAAGTATCAATTGAGAAGAGTATTCAAAGGAAGGCTTTTTAGAGTTGTTCTAACTGACTCAGATAATGGCCTAGAAAAAGTGGCCTATGACTTTAAAGGAGGGTTTACGGAGATAATAAAAGCACCTTAAATGAAAATAGGCGTCATTCTCATTCCAAATCAGTTTTTAAAATTTTCTAGAATCTCATGGAAGCCGAGAAAACGCGCCTCAAAACAATGGCCTAGAAAAAGGGGCCACCTGGCCGAACTTTTTCCTATGAGCTTTTTTCGTGTTTCGTTAATAAATATTTATATGCAGAATACTTATATTAGTCCTTTATTAACATTTTCATTTTATTTCTTGATTTTTCATGTCTGCGGACTAGTTTTCGCCGGTGGCCCTTTTTCTAGGCCATTGTTTTGAGGCCTTTTTTCTCGGCTTCTAGGTGGTTTTAGATAATTTTAAAAACAGATTTGGAATGAGAATGAAGTCTAGTTTTATCCCAATTGTATTTAATAGCTCTGTAAAGGAGGACTTTAATTTTGATGTTTTTCGAAAATGATAAAACATTTGTTTTAATTTCACCAATTTTTCATCGAGACGCGTTCGCTTTATCTCTAAAACTAAAAATTTCGATTTTGGGACCACCCGGATTTTTTTCACTAGGTCAAAGGGGGCGTGGCCAAATAAATTATGTATTTTTTTCTAAGAGGGACCTAGGTACCCTCCATGTAAAATATCAAGATCCTAGCTTCACGTTGGTGCAACTGTGCCATAGCCAATAGGCCTGATGTCGAAAATCTCAGACATCGACTATTAAATTTTGAACGATTTCAATTTCGCCCTTTTTTTTCTTTTTCTATTTCCCGCTTTAGAAAACACACTTTTTCATTCGTTTTACGAAATTTTTTAAATTAAAAAAATTGTAAGAAGCTCGGTCTGGCGGCTAAAAAACTATGAGCAAGTTACATTGTCTGAAAATTTGTCAAAATTTCGAACTTTGAAGAGCTATAACTTGGCCCAAACTCAATTTTTTTGGATGATTATTTTAGGAACACATAACGCATCCATTCGGAACCAGTGAGCCAAATTTGAGCGGATTTGGTTGAGATTTTTGAAAAAACAGTTTTTTTTTGCGTTTTTCAAAAATCTCAATGGAATCAGCTAAAATTTGGGCACTTTGGTTGCAAATGGAAGCGTTATGTATTTCTGAAATTTACATCCAAAAATATTGAGCTTGAGCCAAGTTATAGCTCCTTAAAGTTCGAAATTTAGACAAATTTTCAAACAGGTAACTTGCTCATAGTTTTTTTAGCTTCCAAATCGAGCTCTTCGTACAATTTTTCATTCAAAAAATTTCGAAAATGAAAAAGTTTTGAGACGCTATAACTTGCTCCGTTGTGCATATTAGCAGCCACAATTCACTGTTTCGTAGTCTCCAGGACGAGCTCTTTCAAATGAGCTAGATATCATATAAAACGCTTAGACTCGAGTTTGCAAACTTCAGAAATCAATAGAAATTATTTATTTGTTCTTAATTGCAAACATTTCTCCTCAATTACCATAATATTTTCGTTCATCTTGTTTTAGAAGTTGAAAATATGAGTTCTCCTGATAATTGCCGCGCAACACGTGCTCTGTCAACCCGTCGTCGAATTCGGTGACACAGAATACTGGAATCGTGAGATTGTTGCCTCCGAAAATTAGGCTTGCAGTAAGGTCCATATCCTTTTTAAGACCACGGTAGATGATTGTAGAACTTGGTGACAGAGTGCCGAATTGGAATGTTGAATAAGTGAAGACGTAGGCTGGAAAAAAGGGGAGAAAAATTTTGGATTTTTCATATTTTCGTTTTTCCTACTAGTATTTTCTAGAATTGTTTTGTCAGAACTGAGCATTGTTTTTATGTTCCAAAAACTTATGAGAATGGTAGTTCCATCGTTGTGTGTCCATTTTAGGACGTCTAAGAAGTCGTCTTTAAAAGCGCCAAGATTTTTTAAGCGGTTTTGATAGCTTTCCACTGCTGAATCTTCAAAAAAACATCGATTTTTAAAAAAAGTACATACAAAGCTCACCATGGACAAGAAATATGATCTTTCTGGTGGATTTGTAAATTTCCGAAAATTCACAAATACTTGGGGGTTCAACGATCCGATTTAGTTTGATATTCACAGGTGGGAAGACATAAATACCAGAGAGTAATTCCTCTAAATTGCTGTATGATGGCATTTTCTCCAAATAGTCGAATATTCCGAGTTTCATTGCATGTTGGCACGTTTTTTGAATGATTTCTAACTGTTGTAGTCGTTGATCATAGCCGGGTTTTAGTTGCTTTTTGGAATCAAGTTGGTTTTGGACTTGTTGCAGACATATTGCGCTTTTTGACGCGTTCCAATTGGATAGAGTGGTCAAGTATTTGTTGTAGATTTCATCAAGCTGTAATAAATTTTTTTAAGTTTAAAAAAAAGAAAAGAGCACAAGAATGTGATTTTTTCTTAATTTCACTATCTTTAAAGGAACATACGGTACCGCGGCGAGACCACGGTATTTTTTAGAAGAGCTGAGAACGATTGGTCTCAACACGATCTTGCATGTCCCTAAGGGTAATGTGAAGCAAAAAATGCCTACCTGTGCTCTTTTTGCTCATTTTGAATGCAGCTTGAGAAAAACCGATAAAAAAGGTGAAATTTGGATATAGACCGAATGGGACTAATTTTGAAAAATTCTAGAAAAGGGTAAATACTGGAAGAAGGGCGAAAACTCCCCGCTACAGTACTCCGCAAATCATGGCGAGACATTCTTATGAAAATAGACTTATATGTCCCTTTAACAAATTGCTTGGTTTTAGTCTCTAGGGAGATTTTCTTCCTTTTTATTGTCAACTCAATTATTCTTGATCATTGCGTTCGGAAGGCTGCTCAACCTCACAGCCGCTCCGCACGCACGCGACGCGGCTGCCGACACTCAACACACTGGAAAATTTGAAAAATTAATTTTCCCGCCAATATTTCAGTGTTTAGTGGGAGGCCACCGCGTCGCGTACGTGCGGAGCGGCTGTGAGGTTGAGCAGCCTTCCGAACGCAATGATCAAGAATAATTGAGCTCAATAAAATGTTTCAACATAAGTACCATAAAAAGTTGGATTCCTAGGTCGTTTAAGGATGGCCTAGAAACACGAATTGCATTTATTAGGAAATGTTTATATTCCATTTAAAATTTTTTATTTTTTCCATTTAATTATTTTTTGCTATAAATGGGTCTTCAAAAGCTTTCTTAGCTCTTCCAGGTCCCCATTTAACAAAAATCCTCTTAAAGATAGGGTGTCACTTAATTTTAGCACTGCACTAAAAACCACGACGATTTGATGCGTTCTAAAAATCCGAAAAAAGACGGTACTAGGAACTGAACTTGCAAAATTTTCAACAAAGGATTTTCTAGGACATTTTTTTGAAATTCCGTTTTATTGGCTTCTCAGAATTTTTTTTTAGAAAATCTCAAATATCTATTTGGATATAAGTATCGGTAGTTGTTAGGTACGCATAAACTTTCACTCACATTTTTCTTGGCATTGACGTATTGTTGATCATTCTCCGGACAGTCGGCTAGTTGCTCAATTTCATCGATATAGGAATGCAAATTTTTGATTTTGTCATTTGTTGTATTCAATAAGACGGTTAATTTTATCCGTTCTTCTTTGAAAATAATATCGATTTTTTCGGATTTGTGATTCTGAAATAGTGGAGATTAGGGTGGAAAATCAGGGTTGTGATTACCACATGAAATCTTGCCGATGAACACGCCCGACACATGAGTTTTTCAGCGCTGCTGCAATCTTTTTCTAGACAATAATATTCGATCTCATTTGATGGATGAATTTGGCAATATTTGCGGGGTTCGGGTTTCTCGGTGACTTTGATTATTTTATGAGATGAGAAGAAGTTTGAAGAATGTAGGGAAATGGAGCATCGCTCACAGAAGTTCGCCGTACAGTTGGTGCAATAGAAGACGGAAATATGGGTGGGATCCTCAGCGCATGGTATTCCGAGGGCTCTTTCGGTTTGGTGTTCGTTGGTGTCGTCGTCTTCTGTGGGAGTGTCGGCGTCTTCTGTGGGAGTGTCGGCGTCTTCTGTGGGAGTGTCGGCGTCTTCTGTGGGAGTTTCGCCACTTTCCTTCGGAGATTTGAGATTTCGAATAGCGTCCAAAATTGCGAAATTCTTTTTTAGTTCTTCAATATCCTCGTTTGGCACATTGCTCACAATTCGATCGAATGGGCACGCCACTTTTGAGTTATCCAATATGTGCCATACACAAAATTCACAAATTGTGTGGCCACATGCTGGAAGAATGTTTATATTGTTTGAATTGCGCTCCGCAGGACAGCCCGCGGACCGACTGCGGCACAATTTTAGTGGGCGGAGTTTTGTGAGCAGTTGACGCACACTTTTAGTTTTTTCTCGAACGAAATTCACCACTTTATTCCGATTTTTGCCGAAAAAGGACCGTTTTGGGTAAGATGTCATGAAAATAAACGTTTTTCATATTTTTAATTTGAATTTGTAACCTTATCCGGGTTTAAAAGTCGACTTAGGTAATTTGTTCGGGTTTAAGCTCTTTTTTCTTGAAAATTTTGTTTTCTAGTGAAAACCGGAAGAAAATAGGATTTTTCGCAAAACTGTGCGCTAATTGCACTCAGAGCCTCCGCCCACAAATACCGTGACGCGATTTCAAACCCACAGGACAATTTTAAAAATTCTAATTATTTTCGTATTTAATTTTCCTTTATTCGGTCGGCGTGGCCTTGGACTAATGCCAAAAACGCAGAAGATGTTATTAATCAATAGAAAAATACCTGTAAGTGTTCTTGGAATTCGGTTCTCTTCCTCAGAGTATCGATCGAGACATATTCCACATGAGAAGGGATCCATTTTGTGTTGAGATAAATAAATTTAGAAAAGTCGATAATTATAGTCAATAATAAACTAATTTGGATGTATTATTCAATGCAACATAGGAAATAGAGACGCGTTGGGGAATAGAAATGCGCAAAAAGAGTGGTAAGACGCAGAATGTATTTATTAAAGGGAGGGGAACATCTGGGGGGTCCTTGTTTCATTTTCGCGTTTGCTGATGGGAAGGGAACGAGAAATATTGAGATATAAATATATGTACATGTTTTGAAATTTGGAGAAATAAGAGAACAAAAATATTTATTAGAAATATCTAGAAAAGTGTGTCGAAATCCTGAGTAGGAGCAAAATGATATTAAAGTTAAAGGAGCGATACATAGAATGGATCTAGAATAAAAGAGAATTTGATTCTCTATCGAATGGTACCAAGAAAAACATTTTGTGACTGGAAATGGCCGAGTTATGCAAAAAATTATGCAAAAAGCTAGAAAAATGGTTTTTGGGAAAGTTAGTCCCTCCGCAATTTGGTTTTCTAGGCCACGTTTCGTTGTTAAAGGGGATGTCAAAGAGAGAACAAAATACGGCCTAGAAAACCAAAAAGAAAAAGCATTTTCCTATTTTTTTAAAGTGTTACTCGGTCATTTCAGGTCCCCAAGGTATATATCTTGGCACCATTTGATAGAGAAGCGAAGATTCTTTTAACCGAGCCACTTGCCACTTGCGCAAAATTAAGAACATGTTAATAAACGGTCAAAATATGGGTTGTCCTGATAATTGCCCCATAAAACGTTTTCGATTAATACGTCGTTGTCGTCCGAATCCTTGACACAAAACACGGGTTGAGAAAGTTTCGGGAAAATTGGAGGTCTTGAAAATTCTTCGGCTATTCTATCGCTGTAAACAAAAGGGAAATTTAGGATGAGGGTAGAAATGAGTGCCTTTCTAAATTTATCGATTTTTTGTATTTCTAAGAATCTTAAATTATGTATTTATCAAAAAAATCTAGAATTTGAAATTCTTATAATTCTTAATGATAGTGTACCACTTGAGCCAAATATCACATAGAACGAGAGTTTTATAAAACGAAAACAAGAGGAAGCTTGTCTTTAAACAGCTTTTTGAAAATTTAGAATTAAAGGTTTTATTTTTTGAAAGTTTTGAAATTTCAATTTTTTTTTTCGAAAATTTCAAATTTCGAGTAAATTGGTATTTTTGCTTGAAATTTTTTAAAATCTTGAATTGATTCATAATTCATATGATTCTTAAAGACAGTGTACCATTTGACCCAAATGTAATAGAGAACGAGAACAAGGGGAACCCTGTCTTTAAACAGTTTTAGTTTTAAAACTCGATAGTTGAAAGCTTTTATTTTTTGAAAGTTTTGAAATTGCAATTTTTATTTGAAATAAATAACCAAACTGAAATTAGATAATTATTAACTTAGACTTATCAAAATGCTTAAAGACACTGTACCTCTTGAGCCAAAATATCATATAGAACGAGAGTTTTGTAGAACGAAAACAATTGGAACCTTGTCTTTAAACAGCTTTTTGGAAATTTAAAATTACAAATTTTATTTTTTGAGAATTAGGAATTTTGACTTTTTTTTTTTACGAAATCGGAATCCCAAAAAATTTGACTTTTGGTTCGAAATTTTTAAAAATCTTGAATTGATTCATAATTCATATATAATTCTTAAAGACAGTGTACCACTTGAGACAAAATATCATATAGAACGAGAGTTTTTTAGAACGAGAACAAGTGGAACCTTGTCTTTAAACAATTTAGGATTTTTTTTGAAGTAACTATTATAATTTCAGAATTATTTAAGATGTTTTGCTCATTTATACTAAATCTAATCTAGCTCAGGTTAGTTTTTAAAGATAGGGTGATATTTCAAATTTAGAATCGCCAAAAAATAAATGTTTTAAAAACTTACAAAACAACGGTCTGTCCCTTTTTACAATGGTATATAATTGTAGAAGTTTGTGACAATTTTCCAATTTTCTCTGGTGTATATTTGAGAACATATGCTGAAAGTAAGTTTTGGGATTTTTTTTCTTTTTTTTCTTCTTACTAATATTTTCCAAATTTGAATGGTCAGATTTGATGAATTCTTCATCACATCGAACACTGATGAAATGGAGGTTTCCCTGATGATCTGAAAATATAAATTTTGATTTTAAAAATTTTAAAATTGCTGAAAAGTGAGACCTTTCCATCGTAGAAGTTTTAAGAATTTGTCCTCAACAGCGCTCATTTCTTTTAAAATGTCTTGTAATTGATTTAACTCGTAGAAATCTGGAAGTAAAGAAAAATTGAGGGAAAAATGGTCCTATCAAACCTACCAGTACAAAGAAACATAATTTTTTTGGTTGATTTGTAAATCTCAGCGAATTCACCAATTCTTGGAGGATCAACCGGCGAAGTTAGCTTGATTCTCATGGTTGGTGGGAAGACGTACATACTGGACAGTAATGTCTTTAAACTCTGGAATTCTTCGAAATTCTGCAAATAGTCGAATTTTCCGAGCTTCATTGCATTTAGACACGCTTTCCGCAGAGCTTCTAATTGTCCTAGTTGTTGATCGTAGCCGAATTTTTGTCGGGTGTTGGTGTCAAGTCGGTTGTGGACTTGTTTCTCGAGAAGTTCGAGATTTGACGCTTTCCAATTTAGCAATGAAGTGGAGTATTTTTTGTGCATTTCAATAATCTGTAATTGAAATTGTGTTAATGGAGGAGTTGGCAGAGTCAATTATTGAACCTGATACTTTTCGAAAGCTTCATTTTTTTCAAATTTCTCTTTAAGCCTTGTTTTCCGAATTTTGGTTTCAACTACAAAGTTGTAGAACTCGTTGAGAGCTATTCAAAAACATAAAATCCTTATCTCAAATCCTAGATCCAGCTGAGTTATGTCATGCCAAAGTTTACATCAAAAAGCGGGAGCACCCGCACAATACATTCGTTTTTTAAGAGCTGTTTTCTACATGAAGCGTTTCTGGGCTTTTTTCAATCAGACATAGCTCATTTGAAAGAGAATTTTAAGACGATAAAGGAATTGCTTTCAAAAACTGCTAAGCAACAGTTTGAGCATGATTTTTTGAAAACAAAAATCGAACTTTGACAAGCTGTAACCTGGCTCAAACTCGATATCGCTTAGCAAAACTTTTAGGCTATCACAAAGAGAACATTTTTAGTTGATATGCCAAATTTCAGCCAATTTTGATTATTTTTGAACACGCCACTCTTTTGACACAGCTCGACCTTTTTTAATTACCATTTATTAACCCTAATCGATCGAGGTGTGTCACAAAAGTGGAAATTTCAAAAATAATCACCCAAATTCGCTGAAATTTGGCACATCAACTAAGAATGTATTTTTGTACGATAGCCTAAAAGTTTTACTAAATGATGTCGAGTTTGAGCCAAGTTACAGCTTGTAAAAATTCGATGTTTTTTTTTCAAATTTTCAAACTTTGAGGTTGAAAAAATCATGCGAAAACTATTGCTTAGTGGTTTTGAAAAGCGTGTGTTTTACCAGCGTAAAATTCTCGTTCAAATGAGGTATGTCTGCATATGAAGCCAGAAACGCTTCATGTAGAAAACAGTGTTTAAAAACCCCAATGTGTTGTGCGGGTTCACCCGCTTTTTGATGGCATAACTCAGCTGAATCTAGGACTTGAGGTAATATTTTTATATTTTTGAACAGCTCTCAACAAGTTCTACAACTTTGTAGTTGAAACCAAAATTCGGAAAACAAGACTTAAAGAGGGAAATTTGAAAAAAGAAAGGAAGCTTTCGAAATTTTGCTTGTGGAACAGTTTGTATATCAACCCGAATTCCAAAAGAAAATAGTTTCAACATTTATTTGAATTATATACCTATATGTCTTGAATTTAAAAATCGAAAAAAACATTTTTTTCGATTTTTTTCCCTAGCCATCAATCAAACTCACATTTTTCTTAACTTCAATGAATTGTTGATCATTCTCCGGACAGTCTGCTAGTTGCTCAATTTCATCGATATAAGAATGCACATTTTTGATTTTCTCATTTGTTGTACTCAATAAGACGGTTAAGCGTTCCTTCTCTTGTTCGAAAACTGAATCGATTTGCTGGAATTTGTGACCCTGAAATAGTGGATATTTGGGGGAAAAATTGTGATTATTTACCTCGTGAGATTTTGTTGATGGACACTCCCAACACATGAGTTTTTTCTCAGCTTTACAATAAGTTGCTAGACAATAGAATCGTATTTCATTTGATGGATGAATTTGGCAATATTTACGGGCTTCGGGTTTCTCGGTGATTTTGATTATTTTATGAGATGAGAAGAAGTTTGAAGAGTGTAGAGAAATGGAGCATCGCTCACAGAAATTCGCTTTACATTTGGTGCAATAGAAGACGGAAAGATGGGTGGGATCCTCATCGCATGGGATTCTGAGGGATCTTTCAATTGGATGCTTTTTCGCTTCTTCGTTGGTTTTCTTGTCGAGTTTTTGAATCGCTTCCAAAATTGCGAAATTCTTTTTTAGTTCTTCGATATCGTCGTTTGGGACATTGCTGGGAATTTGGTCAATTGGGCATACCAGTTTTGAGTCTTTCATTTTTTCACGTGCACATAATTCACAAATTGTGTGGCCGCATGCTGGAAAAATGTGAATTTGGGGGGAGGGGGTTACAAGGGGATATTTACTGAACAAAAAATACCTGTAAGTGTTCTTGGAATTCGGCTTTCCGTCTCATTGTATCGTTTCGAACATATTCCACATTTGAAGGGTTCCATTTTGCGCAAAATAGAAGGGTAAGACGCGTCCAAGAAGGCGGCAAAACGACGCATCCAACTATTTTTCGGTAGGGGGGAAGAAGGACGCAACTAGCATGAATGGTCCATGTTTCATTTACATGTGTGCTTATAGGAAGGAAAACGATAAATATGGATCAGATAACTAGACATATTCTTGGATTCTCAAATTGGAATTTATTTTTATTTATTTATTTCTCAGGACATTTTCGGCGTCAAACGGCTTGCGCGCCTCCATATAGGCGTGTAATCGGCTCGCGCGCCGCCGCGGCTCGTAGTCGGCGTGCACGCCGCATTATAGGCTCGCAAGCCGATTCAGCGCCGGCGCGGCTACGAAACGGCTCACGCGCCCAAGTTCGGCTCGAAATCGGCTCGCGCGCCTCGAGAAAACGGCGAGGGTCGGCTCGCGCGCCGCTCCATGCGGCTTGTTATCGGCTCGCGCGCCGATGCAGCGGCTCGCTATCGGCTCGCACGCCGACTGAATCGGCGCGCGAGCCTCAACTCGCCGATTGCAAGAGGCGCGCGAGCCGATTTTGGTGGGCGCGCAAGCCGTTTACGAGCCGTTTTTATCCTGAGTTATTTCATCATCAAAGTTCCATAAAATATAAATTACACCTTTGAAGGGGGGCTGAGGGGGCGAAATAAATGGTTGAAAATGATGAAAGTATGATTTTTAATAGATAAATGAAGAAAAAATCCAAAGAAAAACTCGAAAATGGCGAAGAAAAAATCCGAAAAAAAACCATAAAACCGGTTTTCGCCCTAGTGGCCGAAGAAACGCTTTTCGTTTTTCTAGGCCGTTTGTTTTTGCTCGGCCACCTGATTTTTTTTTGAAAATTTATTTTTTTTATCCTCTTCTGGATAATTTTCTCTGAAAAAAATCAGGCGACCGAGAAAAAACAGATGGCCTAGAAAAACGAAACACGTTACATGTAATATTTCAGGTTACATGTAATTTTCTGCACCCAAGTTTTTTTCATTTAATTGTCTGCTAAAAATGCAATTAATCTTTCAAAAAAAATGTAAAATTAAATATCTGAAATTGTTTTTTTCCAGGCTCTCGAAACGAATTTGTATGATTGGACATGGGCGATTGGAATCACATTGACAAGATGCACGGAAATGGCGGTGAAGAATTCGGGCAGAAGTAGTACACATTATTGGCATCCGGTTTTTGGGCATTATTTGGTGCCGATTGATAAGAGGTTGGGGGCGATTTTTTTTTTGGAGGATTCTGGAATTTTTTTTTAATTTCTGGAATGAATTTTGGTTTTTATGAAAATTTGGGGGGGGGGGGGTTTAAAATGTCGGGTTCGAAAAATTAAGGATTATAAAAGTTTTAGAGTTTAAAAATTTTGTTTTCTGAAATTTAGGGATTCTGAAAATTGTGGACTCTGAAGAATTAGGATTCTGGAAATTTGGTTTTTCTGAAAATTTTGGATTCTGGAAATTTAGGATTCTGAAATTTCGGGTTCTGAAAAATTGGGATTCCGAAAATTTAAGGATTCTGGAAATTTTGGATTCAAAAAATTTAAGGATTCTGAAATTTTGGGTACTGAAATTCCTGGTTTTGAAAATTTGAGATTCGGAATATTTTGAGATTCTGAAATTTGGGATTCTGAAGAATTTGGATTCTAATATGCTGTTTTCTGAAATTTTGAAAACGTCGTTTTTTCTTAAATTTTGGATTCTGAAAGTTTTGGGATTCTGAAATTTCGGGCTCTTAAAATTTTGGATTCTTAAAATTTGGTTTTCAAAAAATTTTGGGATTCTGGAATTTTTGGTTTTGAAAATGTTGGATTCTAAAAATTTTCTATTCTGAAAATTGTGGGATTCTGAAATTCGGGGTCTGAAAATTCGGATTCTGAAAATTTTAGGATTCTGAAATTTTGGCGTTTTGAAAATTTTTGGATTCTGAAAATTTTAGATTCTGAAATTTCGGATTTTACAAATTTTAGAATTCTGAAATTTCGAGTTCTGTAAATTTTGGATTCCGAAAAATATGGGATTCGAATCATTTTCAAATTTGAAAAAAAAGAAACATCACATCTGCTAATTTCCAGAACCGAAGGAGCTCTCAAACACGTTCTCGTGCAATTTCGAATGTTATGGAGTGCGAAAATTGTCCGGAAAATATTTGATTATTCGATGGAAAAATCGAGGAAAATCTCGCAAAACGATGGAAATTCTGGAGTCAACAAATCGCCGGCACATCATAAGGAGATCACTGCTGCTTTTGGAAGTAAGGATTTTTGGGGAAATATCTTAGGATTTGGCAATTTTTTGGAATAGGGCTCTTGATCCGTTAAAGGGGTGTAGTTTGAGAATTGGAGTTCATGTACCTTTAAAGTCATAAAATTGCAAATATGTGCCTTTAATTATAAATTATCTAAAGTTCAAAAATTAGGATATAAGTTTTTAAACAATTAAGATTTCAAAAATATAGGGGTACGGAAATTTCACATGTTAAAAACTAGTGGTCACCTGCCTTTAAAGACTCCAAACTCGGAAATGTTGGTTAAACGCAACTCATTGATTTTTCAGAACTTTGGAAGAAACTTGGAGGATCAGCAGATGGATCAAAAGATCGTTCATCGGATTTTGAACCACCGCCGACGTTGGTAGCCATTGTATGTCAGGTTTATATGACGGCTTTGAGTACGATGACACATTTGAAATCGGAAATTATTTCGGGTAAGAAAAAGGATTCCTTTACAATAAAAAAATAAATTACGGATTCGAGAATATTTTATTTTTAGTTTTTTGGATATTTGGAATTTGAGTTTTTAGAATATTTGCTTTTGTTCCAGGTATCTGCCGAGATGACAAACTTCTCCGCCAATTATGGGATTATCTGAAAGAGTGGGGTGAGAAATATCCGAATTGGAACGGTTCCAGCATGGCGGCCACGATTTTTCATACTGGATCGAATGCGGATCATTGGGGACCGGTTAGTTCGCGATTGATTTTTGGATCTAGAAGATTTTGGATAAAAATAATAAAATGGTGGAAATATGAAACAAGTTTGAAAGAAGGTTTTGCCACGTCAAAAACTTTGGTTTTTAAGAAAAATTATATTTAAACCCGTTTTTTTTTAATTTTCAGAATTTCTAGATAATTTTGAATAGGGTTTTCAGATTCTAGAAGAGTTTGGCTTTAAAATGAATATAAAATCATAAAAATTAAGTAATTTTGAAAAAAGTTATGCCACGTCAAAAATCGAGCGATTTTCGATAAATTTTTTACTTTACCAGATTTTTTTTAGAAATTTTCAGAATTTCTAGATAATTTTGAATAGAGTTTTCAGATTCTAGAAGAGTTTGGCTTTAAAACGAATATAAAATCATCAAAAATTTTTTTTGAAAACCTAATGAAAAATTATCAGAATTTGATACGTTTCAAAATTTTCCAAAATTTCGGTTTTTGCAATATTGTATTGTTTATGATGGATTTGGTTTTGGAATTTTTCAGAAAAAGGGCAAACATCGAGGAGCTTGAAAATTTGAAAAAGATTAAGTTTCTCAACATTTTGGTATATTTTTCATTAATTTTGGAGCATTTAGAGCAAAGTTGTGGGGGCTTGAAAATGCGATGTTTTTCTGAAAAATTTCCAGTTTCAGAATTTTCCAAATCCAAAATTTTGGTGTTTGCAAAATTTTACAGTTCTTCTATACGGTAGTGCGCTACATAATCAGAGAAACTATTTTCGCTTTATCTGAAAATTTCTCTTTTTTGTGTTACGTGAAAATTTCGAAGTTTTGAAAATTTAAAAATCCCAATTTGTATTTGTCATGAAAATTCGGTAAAATATGTATACATATATTTTAGGGAAAAGAGGTTTCTGAAATTTTTGGATTAAAAATTCTAGAAATTGGGGTCTAAAAGTTTGAAAATTGTTGGTTTTATTGAATTTTTTGGAATTTATCAGTAAAATTAAAAATTTTTGAAGTTTAAAAAAATCTTTAAAAAAAACTTTTTTTTTAATTTTTCTCTGAAAAAAAACTTGAAGATTTTGAGGAGATTTTTTAAAAAAGGTTTCCAATAATTAGAAATTAATTTTATGAACATTTTGATATATTTTTCATGAATTTTGGAGCATTTGGAGCAAAGTTATGGGGTTTTGAAAAAGCGATTTTTTATCTTAGAATTTTTCTGTTTCAGAATTTTTTAAGAGAGAGTTTAGAACTAGAGCTCATTATTGCGTAGTCGCGATAAACAATAAACAAAAAGTTTTGAATAAAGCTTATTTTTGAAATTTTCAGAACGTCAAAAAAATTAAATCGAACTGTTCATTTGTTTTTCATCGAATATATTTTGAAACGGCAATTTGAAAAAAAAGAAGCTTTCTACTAATTAGACATTAATTTTCTCAACATTTTGGTATAGTTTTCATGAATTTTGGAGCATTTGGAGCAAAGTTAGGGGGGTTTGAAAATGCGTTCTTTAAAAAATTTCACTGTCCCTTAGAACAGTTTTGAGTTTTTTGTTATTTAAATTAGTATTTCTTTATTCAGGACCAGAACGAAAATATATATATATATAAAATAACATGATACATATAATAAAATGAATGGGACCGGTATGGAATAAGAATACATGACCCGCAAGAATCATAAAATCGGGAAAGTTGTAAAAATTTTAAGATGTTGAATTAAAAGTTTAAAAAACAAAAAAGAAATAGATTTAAGTTAGAAGGAGAAGATTTTAGAATAGATAAGAAGGTGCTTGAACTCTTGAAGAGTAAGAAAGGTATTAGTGTTGCATGTTAGTTTGTTCCATTGTGGAACGTGAGAATCAAAAAACGAATTGCAGTGCGAACCTAGTAATTTGAGCATTAAACCTAATAATTTGAGCATTAAACCTAGTAATTTGAGCATAAATTATTCATTCCAAATAATTTCTTTATAAATATCAACTGTAGTTTTAGAATTTTACAGAAAATGTGTTTTTTTTTAAACTTCTTTTGAAAAATAACCAGAATTAGATAAGTTTCAAAGTTTTCCAAAATTTCGGTGTTGGCAAAATTTTATAGTTTTCCTAAAGGCCTAAATTCTAGATATTTGGACCTCAATTAAGTTGGAAAACGTTGGTTTTATTGAATTTCTTGGAATTTTTCAGTAGAATTGACCAATTAACAATTTTTGAAGTTCAAAAAAAAATTTTTATTTTTCTCAAAAAAAAAAATCTTGAAAATTTTAAACAGATTAATACAAAAGCTTTCCATTAATTAGAAATTAATTTTATGAACATTTTGGTATATTTTTCATAAATTTTGGAGCATTTGGAGCAAAGTTATGGGGGTTTGAAAATGTATAGATTTTTTTCTTAAAAATGTTCTGTTTCAGAATTTTTTCAAAGAGTTTCGAACTTGGGCTCATTATTGCACATTCGTAACACACAATAAACAAAAAGTTTTGAATTAAGCCTATTTTTGAAATTTTTATAACATCTGGAAATCAATTAATTAAAAATAAACAGAATTTTATAAGTTTCAAAGTTTTCCAAAATTTCGGTGTTGGCAAAATTTTATAATTTTCCTAAAGGCCTAAATTCGAGAAATTTGGACCTCAATTAAGTTGGAAAACGTTGGTTTTATTGAATTTCTTGGAATTTTTCAGTAAAACTGACCAATTAACAATTTTTGAAATTCAAAAAAAAAGTTTTTTTTTAATTTTCCTCTGAAAAAAGTCTTTAAAATTTTAACGAGGCTTTTTTTTAAAAGCTTTCCAATAATTAGAATTTAATTTTATGAACATTTTGGTATATTTTTCATTAATTTTGGAGCATCTGGAGCAAAGTTGTGGGGGTTTGAAAATGTATAGATTTTTTTCTTAAAAATTTTCAGTTTCAGGATTTTTTCAAAGAACTGGAAAACCGTTTTTTTTTATTTTTAAGATGGAAACATGTCTCAAAAAAGGCAGGAAACAATTTTTTAAAAAACAACTCAAATTTCCAGGTATCCGCTTCATTACAAAGTCTAAAACGGCCAACGTCTCCTCATACCGCAACGTTGAGATTGTTTTTGGAAGCGGCAGCGGCTATTATTTCGTGGGTTTTATTTTTAGACAAAAATTCGGAAAAGTTCTAAAGTAAGCTTCATTTTTTAGAATCTTGGACGAAGAGGAGATTTTCGAAAAAGGAACGCCATTTAGTACCAATGAGCTGGAAATAATTGCGAAATATACGAATATTTTTTGTTATCGATCGATTTGGAATGGTGGGATTGGTGAGTTTTGGACGGGGGTTGAGCTGAAAATGGGCTGAAATTTAAGATTTTAAAGAATTTTCATATAAAATTTACTAAAAATTGGAATCTGAAAGTACTTTCTATGGGTGTTTTATGTGAAGAATTAATTTTTTTCAATGTATTACAAAAAAAATAGATTTTGAAACGGCGGTTTTTAAAAAAATTTTCTATTTTTTTAAATAGAAAAATATTCGGTTTCATGAAAATTTGATAATTTTGATATTTCTTTAATTTTGCTAAATTATGAAACTATCAAAAGTTTTAAAACGATTTGAGAATTTTGATTTTTTAAGAACTGAAAAAATTTAGCTTTGGCCAAAACTTGTCTCTAAAAAATGGGTTTTAAACTAATTTTTGAGTTTTTTGTAGAAGCGTGCGCCTTTATTCCAAATCAAGAATAAAGGCGCACTTTTTGAAATTTTCAGGAATTCTGAAAATCAGAAAAATTTGAACTTATAACGTGTCGAGAAGTGATGCCATTCTTTTTCAGCAAAAAGTTTTGAAACGGCAACTTTTTAAAAATTAATTTCGGTTTTATTAAAGGAAAAAATTTACGGAGCTAATGAATGCGTCTGGCATGAAAATATAATTCAGACTCATTCCAAATCTGTTTTTAAAATGTTCTAAAACCACCTAGAAGCCGAGAAAACGCGCCTCAAAACAATGGCCTAGAAAAAGTAGCCACCGGCGAAAACTAGTCCGCAGGCATGAAAAACCCAAAAAAAAACATAAAAAAGGACTAATTTAAGTATTCTGCATAACTATTTATTAATGAAACATTAATAAAGCTCATTGGAAAAAGTTCGGCCAGGTGGAACACTTTTTCTAGGCCATTGTTTTGAAGCTCATTTTCTCGGCTTCTAGGTGGTTTTAGAAATTTTTAAAAACAGATTTGGAATGAGAATTAAGTCTATTTTCATCCCAGACGCATTTATTATCTCCGTAAAGTCCTTCTTAAACTAATTTTTGAATTTTTTGTAGAAGGCTCAATTCAACGAATAAAGGCGCACTCTTTGAAAATTTCAGGAAATCTGAAAATCAGAATAATTTTAACTTACAACGTTTCGAGAAGTGATCCCATTCTTTATCATCAAAAAATTTTGAAACGGCGATTTTTAAAAAATAATTTTGTTTTTTAAAGTTTAATTTTTACACAAACAACGTATGCAGTCGAATTACGAAATTTTGAAAATTTTTGAATTTGCTAAATTCTCAAACGGGAAATTTTTCAAAAAAACCTTTTTTTCATATTTTCAGACGAATTGGCGGCCAATACACCAGGATTGTTTCAAAGTGTACACTCACTTCTTCAGGTTTTGTACGAAAGGGACAGTCGTCGGCAATTTGTGCAGGATTCGAAGTTTTGGCAACTTTCGTGAGTTTTTGGCTAAAATTTTCGAAAATCGCAATTTTTGGGTGTTTTTTTTAATTTATAAAACATATTTTTTAAAAAAGAAATGCTTTAAAAATTCCAGAGAAGTGAAATCGTCGTCAATTATGATGGAGTACGAGAAAAAGCTGCCAAGAGGGTTATTAGCGATCAAAAAGATGGCGCATTTGGTGCCGATAAAGGAGAGGATGTTGTTGTTTAGAAGGCATGTAAATGAGGATAAGGTTGGTGTGTGAAAAAATTCGAAATTATTTATTTATTAGAAAAATCAAGAGATAAAAAAAGGAGAATATACAGGGTGGGGAATAAATATAGCGCCGTATTCGAGACGGTATAAAAACTTCAAATCAAAAGATTTTTTTCTGCAAATTCAAAAAAAACTTTATTAAATAATAATAAAAATAATGGCATTAACAGTTTTCGAATCTTCCACCTTTCGCCTTGATAACAGCTCGAAGTCTCTTCGGATAAGTGTCGATGACGGCACGGAGGTAGTTGGCATCAAGATCATCCCAGGCCTTCTCGAGATCAATCTTCAGGGCCCCCAAATTTGGATAGTTTTTCGTGGAAACCTTCTGGGTCAAATATCCATACACTGCAAAATCCATGGGATTGAGATCAGGACTAGAAACCGGCCATTCAGCGGAAGCGATTAATCCAGGAAAATTGGTTTTGCACCGCTGTTGAGTTGCTTTGGCGGTATGAGCAGGTCCACCGTCTTGCTGGAAGATCCAATCACGGTCTCAGTAGTAAAATTTGGACAAAGGCAACACTGCGGACTCGAGAATCGTCTTGATGTAGTATTCATGGTTGATTTTCGCTCCAACATCAACGGAAACGAGCGGCGTTTTTCCATCGGCACAAATTCGGGCAAAAACCATTACTGCGGCCGGATGAGAAGTCTTATTGAGAATTTTTCCTTTTTGACAGACAGTCTCAAAGTCCCTAGAAATAATCCTGTTGTTCTGTCTATTTTTATTGGCTTCAATAGTGAACAACTTCTCATCTGTGAACAGCGTCTTCAGGTGCGTGCCTTGCAGCGTGCCGCGAAGGAGAGCTCGAGCTTTTTTCAGACGAAGGTCCTTGTACCAGATTGTCAGGAACGCTCCTTTTTGCATACGATAAGCAACCATGTGAAGCTTCTGTTTGACAATAATTCTCATCAATTTTGGACTCATTCCGAACTCCGAGGATATCTTTATCATGCTTCTTACCGGATTTCTTCTGATTCTCAATCTCACCGATTTGACGACATCAGGAGTTGTTACAGTGACCGGACGACCACTTCTCTGCTTTTCTTTTAAAGCTCCAAAGTCCTTGAAACGCTTCAGAGTCCAATTTACAACCGATTTTCCCACACCAAGCTTCTGAACAATCTCAGAAGAACGCATTCCTTGCCTCGAACATTTGATGATTGTAGATCTGAATGGGGAAACAGCCACCATGATCCTTAAAATTGATATATTTGGCTGAAACTTGGTGGAATAGTCAAAAACAAAATAATAAACAAAAAAAATATTACTGTACACGACCTCTGCGTTTCCGCCGGCGCCAGCGTTTACGCAAAGTTGCGGCGCTATATTTATTCCCCACCCTGTATTCCTATAGATTACGGTTGGTATCCACATGCGTAGTACCCTTTATATGAAAGGGTGTAGAGTTTACCGCCAAGATAGGTTTGTGGGAATTGGGTGGAGCAGCTGAAGGGAACGATATTTTGGAAATGTTTAAAGGGTGGGGCACTATACACAGGTACTTAATAAAATTGATTAATCGATATGAAATAAGTTAAACAATTTGTAAAAATGCGGAAAAGGGGCACCTGGTGGAAACTTTTAAGTTTCTGAGAGTTCGATTCCGGGTGCCCTTTTTTCCGCATTTTTGCAAATTTTTTCACTAAGGTATATATTGTAAACGTGAATTTCAGATATATTAGGCAACATATATAACCTGCGTATAGCCCCCTCGCCCTCTTTTATGAATATAAAAGAACTTACTCTAAATCATCCATCAAGCCGGAATAGTTTCCAACATTATTTAATAGAACTAGGCAGGATAGTGAGCCACTGCAAAGTACTTGTTTTTTTTTAAATATAAGGTGTATGAAATTCTGACAAAAATGGGAGGTGGTCCATTTGTAATGAATACGACACCAAGGGGGTAGTTCCACGGGCGCATTCCGATTAGGAATTTTCGAACAGGGAGTTCCTGTGAAATTTTTAGAAACCGGAACAATTTTCAGTTCAAAAATTATTTTTTTTTCAAATTAGAAGGTCGAAAAACTTGAAAATTCCACACTAATGCGCAAATGCGCCGAAATATTTTTTTAAAAAATGAATCGACAAGCTTTTAAATAACTAATTCTGCCGGAAAATGAAGAAATATACCTAATTTTAACACGTAAACGGAAACGTGCTCCGCCCAATTTTTGGAATCGAGGTTTTTAAACATGTTCTATTCACCCGGAATGCACCCCGTTCTATCCCCCCTTTTTTTTCCTGTGAACAGTTCAAGCAATACTTTTTAGCAGCATATCCGTCTGGTTTACCAGGAGCCCAATAAGTGAATTCATTAGTTCCGGTGGTAGATCCATCGGTCCAATTGAACACTGTCAGAGAGTTATTACAAATTGATGGTTCCCATGAAGGTGATGTGCATTCAGCTCTCCTCTGTGCACCTAACCACATAAAGATTGGACCTTCCGATGGGCCGCTACCGAAATTGGCTGTTTGAAAATTTTTCGTGAAATTTAGTAAATAAATCCATGCATACCCATAATGTAGAGGTATTCTGCATTGGTTTCTATTCCAGAGAGTGTTGAACCGTAACCGTAACACCTCACCCATGCGTACATCATTGAATACATCTCGCCGGGAAAAATTCTCAAGCACCAGGGCCCTTTCTGACGGTTGAAGAATTTCCAGGGCGAAGGGCAGGTTTTTTGAGCTGAAAGGAAGTTTAAATGCTTGAGAATACTCCGTTTGAGATGGTATTCAAGGTTACTGTAATTGAAACTCCACAAGTGATTGGAATAGGTTATTGCGTAGCTGTAGGTACTGTGATCATCTGCAGGCAGGAATCCGTTTTCCAGTTGTCCTTCTAAAGGGTAGACACTTTGACAAACTGTGGAATTGTTATCGATCTTCATTGCTATTTGAAATCCACTGTTATAGTTTGTTTTGTTAACAGTTTTGACAAAATTGAAAGCGCATAAGTGACAGAGACTTTCATTTGATGCCATGTATGCAATCTGAACTTGGGAATTGTATTGCAAATTGCAAAACTACTTACAACGCATGTATTGTCATGATAACACAGGTTTGCACAATTTATAAAATCGTCGGAGTTTATGGAAGGGCATATTTTAAGAAAGTTGGGTGCACCCCAAACCAGGTTCATTGTGATTATTGCACAAGTTGGGAGGATTTTGAAGAACACCAGACATTGAAGTAAAAGCATAAAAGAAATTGCTTGCTAATTTCGAAAAGGAACTAAAGTGGAGCCGAGACTTTTTGGTAAATGAACTATGGAGGATTAAGAATTTTTGAAAAAACTAATTAAATGCATGACAACTCCGAGATTAATTGCAACTGCTAAAAATTAATCACAAATCTCGTTCAAAAGTTGTTCGAGGCGATCAAACCTCAGAATATACACTATTCTTGCAAAACGAGTTCATGGTGTATTGAAAAAGTGTTTTTTGTTCTCATGGAGACGACAGAGAGAAATAAATCAGAGTGACAGTTTATTGAAACGGAAAAACAACATTTTAAAAGAAGATTTATTGAGGTTGCTTCCCACATGCGCATAAAACACCGTACATTCCGTAATACGGACTGTGCATGAAAAATTGGCTTGTCATGACAGAGCTGATAACATAGATTTCAATTGAAGTTTAAAAAAAGAGAGAACGTACTATAAATCGGTCATCAGTCCAGGGAATGTCGGAGTGTTTATCAAAAGTGCAGAAATGTTTTGTTGCGTAATACTACTGTAATGCAGATATTCACAATATTCGTTTCGAACTGCACTCACTTGGTAAGATAAAGCCCCTGAGGTGAACCAGGAACCCAGTAGGTGAATCCATCGGTTCCAGTGGTGAATCCATCATTCCATTCGAAAATTGTGCGAGTGTTGTTACAAATTGTCGTGTTCCATGGTGGAGATATACAATCTGCCCTTCGTTGTCCTCCTAACACGATATAGCTGCTTGTTGTATTTGGTAGAGCACTTGCGGTTTCTGAAATGGTTTTTGTTACTTTTTTTCCTATCTTCTGCTGCAGCCTTGGGTTAAAGTTTTACTATTGATGTAGTCATATTCAGCGGCGCTTTCGATTCCAGTCAAAGTTGCATTTCGTGATTGACATTGTTCCTGTGCCATTTGGTAAGTGCTTCTTGTAGAGTTATAGAAGACACCAATACACCAAGGGCCTTTTTCACGCTGGAATAGGTTCCAGCCATTGGGACACGGTGCTGAAATTTAGATATAGATGCTTCTATTTGGACTATTTTACAATATTCGATGTTCCATGATCCATTGATATAAGTGATGTTGTAATTGAATGAGTTTTGAGCATCGATAGTTACATATCCATAATCGGTGTTTCCTTCAGTAGGGTATATAGATGGACATGTTGTGTCATTAATATTGAACTTCATAGCAACTTTTGTTCCATTTTCATATGTTTTTTCGGTCACACTTGTAACAGCTTTGAAAACACAAAGGATACAAATTGAGTCACTCAAGTTCATATAAGCGATCTGTGCCATTTAATTATTGAAATGAACATTGACCGAAAATGACAATTCAAATCGCGCTCCACTGGACAGCGGAACAAAGATAAGGTTTTGGAATCGTGCCAAATGTGAACGTCCAATGCATCGCAATTTGAGTCGTTTTTTTTTCGACCATTAAGTGGAAATTAACTTACAATACAGTCATTTTTAGCGAAACATGTGAGTGTGCAGTTCAAAAAAGTTGAAGCGAACCCGACATCAGTACATTGACTTGTATCATTAGGTTCACCCCAAACAATAGTCATTGTTATCTTTGGAAAAACGAATTGTATGAAAAGTAAACATACACCCAAGTAGGAGAGAAGCAAACGCATTGGAATGGAATTCTAGAAAAATTTTTGGGGGTTTTCCAACAAAAAAAATTATATTTATATCCGAATCGTCAAGGTGAAAGCGATTTCGGTGTTGAGAAAACAATGTCTGAATGAATATAAACATTTTCTGCAAATGTTGTAAAATGGCTTGCTTGTTACTTTGCCCGAATTTGTTTCCGATGTTTGATTCTGGAAGAGATATATCACTGTATGAAGTTAAACACTTTGAAAGTTATTTTATTGCAAAAAACAACGAAACACCATAGAAAAATTCAAAGTTCGAATTTCTTTGAAAAAAAACATTGTTGGTCATCAATGAGATTCTCACGAAACATTGCTTGCTTACTTTCCGCATACGAACCCAATCACCATCGCATTCGCTTGTTCTCTCCAGTTCGGTCATATCGGTGCCTTACAGGACCTTAAAAGGCCTTAAAAGTACGCTTATTGTAAATTTAATTATATCGATTCGGAATTTAATTGTATATATTGTCAACTCAAATATTCTTGATCATTGTGTTTTCAAGGCTGCCCAACCTCACTGACGCTCCGCACGCACGCGACGCGGTGGCCGACACTCAGCACACTAGAAAATGTTAAAATTAGTTTTCCCGACAATTTTCCAGCGTGATAAGTGGTAAGTTACCTTGGCAAAGAACAGAAGCATGCGTACCGAGCGTCTTTGAGCTTGAGCAGCCCTCAAAACGCGATGATCAAGAATATTTGAATACCGAAACAATAGGGAAAAATTTCAAAAAAAGGGAATACCCGGAATCAAACTTCTGAGCGCAATTGAGCGGAAGTTGGTGGTTTTTGAGATAAAAGTTTCATTCCGGTTGTCATTTCGTATTTCTAGTTTTTTTTCGCGATTGTTTCGGTATATAAAATTGAATCTCAAATCGGTTGAACAACAGTTTCAATTTACTAACTGTACTGATAGTTCCATTGACCATTAGTGAAGGTGATCGTGTAACTCGATGGATATAGTGGATCAGTCGCTTCCAATGATCTATGATCGATTCGTCCTTCTATTGGATATACCGATGGACAGTTTGTGTCGTTCTGATCGATTTTTATTGCAACTTTTACGCGGTCTATATAAGTTGTCTGTGGTATAGTCTGTAATACTCCATATGAGTATAACACGCAAATGCTGTTAACTGGAGTCATCATTGCGGTCTTAAAAGAAATGTGCCGTGAATTGGAGAATTGTTTTAAAAAACTCACAATACAACTTGTAGTATTATAACACAACTTAGCGCAATCGGGAAAGGTCATTATACCGGAATTTGAACCGGCCACGACTGGTTTACCCCATACAATCATCATTGTAGTTTTTGTGGCAGCCTGGTGAATTAGGGAGCATATTAACCATCCTAGGAACAGAAGCATTGCCTGAAGTTATGTCTTTGAGACGTCGGGGGTTTTATAGTGAAGACATTACCGTAGTCAAAAGATATAAAATATATAGAGGAAGTGAACGAAGTTTATTGCCGAATTTTTATTGTTTGATTTTTTTGTTCCAGCAACACGTCACAAATGCGTCTAGAAGCACCGTACCCCAGACATGGATCACAATTCAGAGGAATCGAATAATTGAGGATGGATTTAAGCAGTTGTCGAAATTGTCAGTGGACTCGTTGAAATCGACAATAAGGGTTCGGTTTGTAAATGAGCAGGTGCGATGATTTTTGGGGGGAATTTTTCGCCTAAAAATATCCAATTTCCAGGGATTGGATGAAGCTGGAATTGATCAGGATGGAGTGTTTAAGGAGTTTTTGGAAGAGACGCTGAAAAAAGTGTTCGATCCGCAATTGAGTCTTTTTGCGGTGGGTGCTGAAATTTTTGGGATTTCTTGGAAATTTAAGAATTTTCAATTTCTGAATAACTTTTAAAAATTTTTGCTATTTCAAGAAAAAACGTCGAAAGTGGTTTTTGGCACAATTTTAAAAATGTTTTCAAAAAAAATTCTGTTTCGGGGGTTATGGGAATTTTTTTGAAGGTTTTTTAAACTTAATCATTCTTACTTACTTCATCCGGAAAATCCAAAAAAAATTAATTTTTTTTATTGTCAACTCAATTATTCTTGATCTTTGAAGGAATGCTCAACCTCACATCCGCTCCGCACGCACGCGACGCGGTGACCTCCCACTCAACACACTAAAATATTGGCGGGAAAATGAATTTTTCAAATTTTCCAGTGTGCTGAATGTCGGCAGCCGCGTCGCGTGCGTGCGGAGCGACTGTGAGGTTGAGCAGCCGTCCGAACGCAATGATCAAGAATAACACTCACAAAACGGCTTACAGAGCTAAAAATTGGGGCATATATTTCAGATTGATTTGTGAAATTCTGGAGTTTTCAGTTTTTCGAAGCTGCTGAAAATGTGAATTTTTAGAATTTCAAATTTTCACAGTTTCAAAAATTGTTCTATTTTAAAAATCGCTGGTTTTTCATTAATTGCAATGAGTTGAAGCAGCATTTCAATTTTGTGGAAAAAAAACAAGAATTTTTAATTTTTTCGGTTTCAGAAACCTTTTGAACAGATTTTTGCTTTTTCATTTTCAATTCCCCTGGAAAATTGTTTTTTTTTTTAGAATTTTGGGTTTTGGCACAATTTTTAAAGCAAAAAATTTGATTTTCATTTTATTTCGTAAGAGTAATGAGAAATTTTTAAAGGTTTTTGAAATTTAGTCAATGGGATCATTGTGTTCCAACGAAAAATCTGAAAAACATTTCTGCATTCACAAAAATTGCTGGAATTTTCAGTTTTTCGAAGATGCTGAAAATGTGAATTTTTAGAATTTCAAATTTTCACAGTTTCAAAAATTTTTTATTTTAAAAATCGCTTGTTTTCAATAGTTCCAATGAGTTGAAGCAGCATTTCAATTTTGTCGAAAAAAATCAATAATTTAGATTCAGAAAACTTTTGAACTTATTTTTGCTTTTTCATTTTCAATATTTTCTTATTTGATGTAAGAAAACCTGAAAAATTTTCCGAAAAAAAAAGGAAATTTTTAAATTGGAAAAAAACCATTTTTTTTGTGGATTTCTAATCTGGAATTATTATTTTTTTAGTCTGAAAATTCCAGCTTTTATTATTATTGTCTAGAATTCATTTCAGAAATTACTGGAATTTTTTTAAAATTTGGGTTTTGGCACAATTTTTAAAGCAAAAAATTATTATTTTATTTTATTTCGTAATTTTTGAAATTTTCAGATAAAAATTTAAAATTCTTTTAAAAACTTTTTTCTAATCTTAAAAATAGGAGAATAAAACCTAAAATTCTAAAAAAAATTCCAGAAGTCAAAAATTTCACAAAAAAAAACAATAAAAGCTGGAATTCTCAGACAAATATTAATTTCAGGTTAGGAATTTTAAAATTCTTGTTTTTTACACATTATTTAAAGATTTTTTATTATCGGAATCTCGCTTTTCAGAATTTCAGTTTTTATGATCTTTTTTAAATTTTAAATTTATGTCATTTTTTTTCATCAAAATTTGGCGAGAAGATGTGTTTTTTTGGAAAATTTTCAAAAATATCCTTAATTGTCTGAAAATTTATTGCAGGTAACATCAACAGGATTAATGTACCCATCACCGACATCTGGACTCCACGAGGATCATTTGTCACTTTTTCAATTTGTCGGGAAAATGCTTGGGAAAGCGATGTATGAAGGGATTGTGATTGATGTGAGGCTGGCGCCGGTGCTCTTGGCAGCGGTAAGGGATTGATTTGGAAATGTTTGACGTGAAAATTTTGAATTTTTGAGCAAAAATTGCGAAAAAATGAGAAAGGCTTTCGAATTTTTGCAAAAATTCACTGTTTCAAAATTTTAATCAATACTGATCAATAATGCATAGTTTGATATATTTTCCTATTTTTCAAGAAAACATATATATTCACGGTTTCAAACTTTTTAGGAATTTTTTTGAGTACAGTACACATTATGAATTATGGGCCTCCAGAATTTTGAGTTCATAAATTTTTGGGTTTTTTAAAAAATTTTTGGGATTTTTTTTTAATTTTCTAAATTTATTCACTGTTTCGATTTTTAATTTTAAGAAATTGTAAACTCAAGAATATTGTTGCATTTGATATTTAGTTATAACTAATTAGCGTTTACTCAATTCCAGATGTTCAGAATTTTCAGTATGATTTTCAGAAACCAAATTATTTCAGAGAAATTTCAAAAAATTCGGGTTTTCAAATGTTGTTCACGAGAAGTACAAAAAAAAATCGAAAGGCGTTTAGAAAATTAAAATGTTGCATTCTGGAATTTTAGAGAAGCTAAAAATAATCGAAATTTTTTCACGAGAAGATTTTCAGGTACTTGGAAACCATAAACTGTGCGCATTTGACGAATTGTCGCAATTGGATCCGGAATTGTATCGAAGCTTGACATTTGTGAAAAGATATGAAGGAGACGTGTCGGATCTTTCATTGACTTTTAGTATTGATGAGGATTTTATGGATAAAATTCGAACGATTGACTTGGTGGCGTGTGGAAGGACGGTTCCGGTGACGAATGATAATAAGTAAGGGGGAAAATTTTTGAAACTGTATTTTTTATAGAAATTTGTCAGATTTTTTGAAAATTTTGGAAATTTCAAAAATTGTTTTTTTTGAAACTTCGAATTTTTAGAAAATTGTTTACAAAACGTTATTTTTAACGGAATTTTCAGATTTACTAGAATTTCATAAAAAGGCAAATTTTTGGATAGCAAAAGCATTTTTAGACTTCGTTTTTCAAAACAAATTTAGAAACAGTAATTTTCCTTTGGAAAAAAATTTAATTTAAGTAAAAATCAAAAAAATCAAACGTTTCTTGACTACAATAAATAATGTAATGTTTCTAAATTGCTGAAAACAATTTTTTTTGAATATTTCAAACAGAAAATTTCTCGATTTAAATTTTTTTATAAAACTGAAATATTTGCCTTAAAAAGAGCATTTGGCAGCTGAAAATGTTTCAACTGCTAGAGGGTTTAGAATTTCTCAAGGGCAGTATCAAAAACCAAAATTTAAAAAGGATTTGGAAATTTCAAAAAATGTACCGTTTCAAGATTTCGTAAGCAAATCAGCGTTTTTTTAAATAAAAAATTATATATTTTTGAACAAAAAAATCATTAATTTCTCATTTTCCAACCAGAATCGACTATGTACATCGAATGGCACATCATCGAGTGTTTGAAAGAACCCGCGAGCAATGTAAAGCATTTGTTCAAGGAATTCAATCGATATTACAATTGAATTGGTTGAATATGTTCTCGCCGAATGATTTGCAATGTTTGATAAGTGGGCAGAATTCGTGAGTTGTTTTTAATTGTCATTTATTGCAAAAAAAAAAATTTGGCCGGCACCCGGAATTGATCCCCGGACCTTTAGATTATTAGATTTCGCAAAAATTGATAGTTAGCAGCCGGAAGGGAGCCTTGAGAACCGTAAATGTGATTGTTTCGTTTTACAGAGACATCGATCTGGCTGACCTGAAACGACATGTTCAATATTTTGGAGGATTCCATACCGGACATCGACTGATCAAATGGCTTTGGGATATTTTGGAGAATAAATTTGATGCGAAGGAGAGGAAATTGTTTTTGAAGGTGAGAATTTGGAAATTTGAAAAAATTGATTTAAAAATTGGATTTTTATGAAAAAAGTGCTGAAAATTTTAAAAGAAAAGCAGTTTTCAACTGCTGTTTTTCTATGAAACAATACATTTTTTATATTTTTTCTAAAATCCGAAATTTCAGAGGCTTTTTCTAGAAAACAAATATTTTCAATTGGATTATTACTATTCAATAATTTTCAGAGTTTACTGTAAATCGAATAATCCATCAATTATTGATTTTTGTCTGGAAGTACAAGTTGTAGTTGAAAACTTTAAACATCTTTTTAAAATTTTTAAAAACCCCTATTTTCCACAGACCGTTTTTTAAATCTGTTCAGTTCGTCACCTCCTGCTCTCGTCCGCCAGTCCTCGGCTTCTCATTCCTGGAACCGCCGTTCTCGATTAGATGCGTCGAAGTGGCTGATGATCAGGATCAAGGAGATACCTTAGGATCAGTTGTTCGCGGATTTTTGACACTTCGGAGGGGAACTGCAGCTTCTCGTCTTCCAACCGCTTCCACGTGCTTCAATCTCCTCAAGCTGCCTAATTATAACAAGAAATCACTACTGTTGGAAAAGTTGCGCTATGCAATTCATGCTGAAACTGGATTTGAGCTTTCTTAAACATTTCCTGATGTAAATTTATATTTATATTTACTAGTCCCCCCTAATTTATCCTATTTTTGTGAATTTGTATTTTCGGGTTATTTTTCATAAGCTAATAATTATTGATATAAAATCGCTTAAACATTACTATTAATTTTTTTAATTGTCGGCTTAAAATTTTTTTGTATCACGTGATCGTTTTGATATAACGAAAAAATCTAACTATCTCACATAGTCGTGCTATTTTTACGTTGCGCCGCGGACTTTTAATAGAAAATGGACGATACAAAATTGTTAACTTGACAATACTATCTTATTGGCAACAAGATTTACAAAAAGGAAACACAGGGATATATGAGTTAGGACGCCGAAAGGGTGAACCCAAAAATTATTAAATACTTAATTTACTTTTAAAAAAGGGGGAAAGAATAATAACCAAAAGTTTGGAAAGTTGGTAAGTCAATTAACAGGAGAGAGACATATTAGGCCTGGACGGCTTCTGCTTCTTGCTTCTGTTCGGTTGGCTCTCCAGCTTGTTTGTTCGCTCTTTTTCCTCTGTTTTTGTTGTTGTTGCGGCGGTTTCCTTTCTTTTCACCGGCTCCTTCGGCGGCATCACCGCTGCCGTTTTCTTGCTGAAAACAAATGAAATTATTGAATTTCGTACAAAAGTATTTAAATTTTACCTTGACCGCTTGCTCATTTTGTTCATCGCCGTTTTCGGTTCTTGGTGCATCTGGAGCGAGTCTTCCACGGTTGCGTTGTCTGCGCTTTTGTGGGCGAGCTTCACCTCCTTCAGCTTGTTCGTTTTCTTGATCTTGTGTGTTGTTATCACCATTTTCAACACGATCTCCCTCATTACGACGTGGTCTTGGTCCACCGCGACGGAATCCTCCATTACGGAAACGGAAAAGAAGTTGGCGAGAAAATCTCGATCCTCTAACATTCTCCCCATCTGGACCAGTGACATTAGCAGCTTCTGGACCCTTGCGACCTTCGACAATATCAAAGACCACCTCTTCGTTGTCATCCAAGGTACGCAAGTAAATCTTGATGGTGCTCGACTTGGCGATGGCTGTTTGATGAACAAAGAAGTCCTCATTATCTTGTCCTTCACGTGCAACGAATCCGTAACGTCCACGGACGGAGAACCATTTGACGCGTCCTTGAACACCGGTCTCGAGAACCTTCTTGCTTTTTTGCTCCTCCTCGATCTTTTTCAAAGTTTCCTCATAAGGAACGCGTGGAACGTACTGAAATCGAAAAAATAGACTTGTTTTACTATTGTTTAAGGGTTTCTTACCGGTCTTCCTCTTCCTCCACGTCCTCCGCGACCACGACCACGGAAACCACCACGTCCGCCACGGAATTGACGGCGTTGCGGCTTCTCTTCGTCAGTCGCCTGATGTTGGTTGTCGACACTTAAATCGTCCAACTTCTTGGTGACCTCCTCCACTTGGTCTTTCTTTTCAGCAACATTCTCTTGTTGAGTCGACATTTTGTCTCGCGACGTGGGTCTTGTTCTTGATCTTTGAAGGGGTGAGGAAAAACCTCTTAGCCGATTGTGTGACTACACTCTGAAAATGGGAAATTTTGAATTAAAAAATAATTGTAAGCGTTGTGTAAAAGAATTGGCGAAAAAGTGCAACATTGCCCATTGACACATGCTATCAATGACATGCCAATTTTATATAGATAACGAAAAAAAACAAACATTTCAAAAAATCGATTTTGTTTGTATCATTGGAAAAAAATGTGAATTTTCAGTTGTAATCCGATTAAACTTTCGAAAATATGTCGAAATAATTCAAATGTGTCTATCTTTAAAAAATGAAGTGTTCCTAAAAATCAACTAAATTCCGTCTATTCATTTCAATCAATCTGCATAAAAACAAATTTTGTACACGCAAGAAACAGAGAAAACAAATCGGTTACCCATAGAAACCACTTTCATTTCTTAATTTACATTTCGCCCTAAAACGTTCAAATATTTGAAAAACAAAACAGCACGACAAATGGGCATTCGAGAACAAAGAGGGTCGACATTGACGTCTTTTCGGAGGTAATGGCGCATTTTTCGACATCTCGCATCTTTTAATTGGAAGAAAGCTGTTATCGATCAGGAAATATTTTTCGGGGACCCTAATTTCTAAACCTAATTTCTAGTTTTATGATGAGTAATCAAGGTGAAAAGCATGAAAATTGTGATTGTGATATTGTGAAAACGTCAATTTTTGTGAAAAAACCGGTAAAAAATTCAAAATTATGTGAGAAACGACAAGGAAAAATAAAATGAGCACCTAAACTCTAAATTTTGAATTTTCCGTCCCGCGCAACCGTAACCCACAACAATCGCTGCAAGGCCCACACTTTTTGAAAGTCAATGTTCCTTTAAACTACTGTTTTCGTTGTAATACTCACCAAAGAATTTCGGAAATAATTCCTTTAATGTTTATTTGTTTTTTTTGCATTTAAATTGTATTTCTGAGGAAAAATAAAATATTTTGTGTATTTTCAGGTATGGACCGGTTCAGGGAGCAGATTACAAAGAAGGTGCAGCAATTGGGAGAATCGTTTTCGTCAGAAGACAATGTTAAAGTGATGTTTTTTCCAATTTTAAAACAAATTAAATAAATGAAAATTCTCAGGTTCTTCTCGACGATATGAGCGACTATGTGATCAGCTCCTATGATGCACCAACAACGTCTGGATCTGCTCCAGAGCCTGAAATAGTAAGAAAAGTGTTTGAAAAATTAAATTTTAAAAAAACTTCAGATTGCTGATAGTAAAATAATAGTAACACCTAAAAAGTCAAAAATTAATGAAGAAGAGGAAGTGATAAATTCAATAGATGCTGCTTATTTTATAGATCATGATGAGTTTGATGCAATAGACTATGAATTAAAGGTATTTAGATTTAATTTAAAAAAAAAAACGTAATTTAAAAATTTTTTCAAGAAATTATGTGATATTGAAATGTGCTACGAAGACATCCAGCGGGAACGTCTAAGGCTGAAAAATCAGCATACAGTGGTCTCGAAACGGATTTCATCGCTGATTATGCAAAAAGTGGGATACTGACTTTAATATTTAAAAAAAAACAGTTTTTTTTAGAGCCCCTCTTATAGTGGACAAATTGGAGAAATGGAAAAGATACATAAAGAATTGGCAAAGGTTTTATTAGAAGTTCTGAAAATTAGAAGGTTTTTCTTTTTTTTAATTGATTTTTTCCAAAAAAATCCTGAATTTTAGGTCACTTTCCCTAGCAAAGACGCAGTCAGAAACATGTCTAGGAATAATAGCAAATGAGAAGAAGAAAACAATGCTAAAAACGCTGAAAAAAACGCTAGAAATGCTGAAAATGTTCTATGAAAGTGAGCAGAATATACGGGAAATAATAGAAAATTCGGCGAATTTTCCACTCGCGATTCAATTATTGATTGAGACACAGATTGCGGCGTCAAGTTATAAGCATTTCACCTGTGTGAAGTGAGTTTTGGGGGGTTTTTTTGAATTTTCCGGGTCATTTGAGAAAATTGTTTTTTGAAGCACAAAGATCTGAAATTTGGGAATTTTCTCGCACAGAAATTCAGAAGTAGGGTTTTTGATGATTTTCAGAATTGTTAAAAGAAAAATTGTAATAGTTTCTAAATAAATGGCTAATATAATCAATTCTAAAGGATTTTTCAACAAAAAATCTAAAATTTTGACAATGTTTTAGTAAAAAATAGTTGTTTCCAAATTTTTCGAATAATAAAACTGATAATAATTTTTTTGTGATTTAAAAATGTGTGAATTTTCTAAAAATACGATTTCAGAACGCTTCCAGAGAATTTTGAGAATTTCCAGACCCGCAGAAACGAAATTTCATTATTTTTTGAATTTTCTGCGTTTCTAGAAAATCTGAAAATTTAAAAATTCGCTGAAAAATGATTTAAAACGCTTTTTTTCAATTATTATCAAATAAAAATATTTTTTAATCCTAAAAAACAATTGTCAATTAGAAAATTTGTAAAAATTTAGAAAAGGCAATTTTTTACCGAAAAATTTGTATAAATTTTCAGATTTTTTGATGAAAAACTCTATAAAACTGATTATCAATGCTATTTATTTAGAAGATCGTTAATATTACAATTTTTCTGAAAGAACTTAAATAGTTTCAATAAAATCTGAATTTTCAGAAATTTTCTATGGTCATGCACCTTTAAAGTTCATGTGCCATTAATTTCAATTTTTAGGTTCATGTTCCTTTAAAAATGCAGAAAAATGACTATAATTTCAGAAATTAAATGTCAAAACTCCGAATTTTTTTAAAAATCGGT
This sequence comes from Caenorhabditis virilis, assembly GCA_964036255.1. NCBI lineage: Eukaryota > Metazoa > Nematoda > Chromadorea > Rhabditida > Rhabditidae > Caenorhabditis > Caenorhabditis virilis. The sequence continues at coordinate 16,444,144 of OZ038417.1, read as the reverse complement.
ATTTTTTGGAAATTTTGTAAAAGTTCTGCAGAGATTCCAAAAAGTTAAATTATAATTTTTAAATAAAAATGTTTAAATTTGTGAAAAATTCGAATTTCAGCAAAAATCCTTAATTTTTCATATACTTTCAATGGAAAAATCTGGAAAAGTCTGTTCTTCGAAAAATCAATAATCGTCTTTCAGCGATGTTATGGAAAAATTGGCCGGAATGAGCACTCTACTCGAAACGGAGCTCGAAAAACAATTGTTGTCAATTTCAGTGGTTTTTGATCTGGAAAAATATCAATTCGTTTTTACGGCTTATGAAATGCTGGATAAAATTGGGGTAAAAAGGAAATATTCTGAAAAAAAACAGTTTTTGGTGAAATTTTCCAGATTGTTCCCGAAAAAATCGCGTTCGCATTTGAAACAACGATTCAAACAACGTCGACGGCTGTGATTTTGGACAAATTGTCCGAAAATGAACGAAATGGAGAAACAGCCAGCTTTTTGAGCTTTTGTTTGGTAATATTTACAAAGAAAATTGGAAGAAAACATTTTTTTTCGAAAAATTGCAGAAATTCGACAATGAAAAAGCGGTGATCGCTTTCAGAGAGATTGGATTTGTGTTTTGTAGAACTTTTCAAGCGTTTCACAGTATTTTGAGGTTTCATTTGCAGGATGGGGAGAATGGTAAGGATTTTCATAGCTTTCTGGAAGAAATAGCTTTAAAATTTTAAAAATTTGTCGATTTTTCTTATTTTTGGCTTATTTTGAAGCTGAAAATCTGGAAATTGAGAATTTCCGCTTTTTATAACCTACAAATAACTATTTAAAAAAATGAAAATTGCGGAGAAAAAAATGAAATTTTGAAAAAAAAATAGATTTTTTCTTAAATTTTCAAAATTCACCGATTTTTCTTATTTTTGGCTTATTTTGAAGCTGAAAATCTGGAAATTGAGAATTTCCGCTTTTTATAACCTACAAATAACTATTTAAAAAATGAAAATTGCGGAGAAAAAAAATGAAATTTTGAAAAAAATCGCTTTTTTTCTTAAATTTTCGAAATTGGTCGATTTTTATAATTTTTGGTCTGTTTTGTAGCTGAAAATCTGGAAATAAAGAATTTTAGCTTTTCAATGAGCCAAATATAAACATATATAAAATATGAAATTATGAAAAAATTGATTTTTTGTCGAAATTTTTAAAATTAACATAACTTTTTTAAAATTTGACGTATTCTTGTAATTTTTGCTGTATTTTGAAGCGGAAAATCATTAAAATTTTAAATCGAATTTGAAAATCATTAAAATCTCCATTTCCAGCCAAAATTTGCGATTTTTCCAGAGAATTCCCAAAAAATCTACAAATCACTGCTCAATTCACGATGCCGCCTATTTGAAGCGTCAGTGGTGAAGATTCTCGATTTGATAGAATCGCGAGACTTTGTCACTCTGAAATTTGAGCAGATTTTGGAAATTGCCGACTTGATAAATAGGTGATTTTCGGGCGAATGAGGTGGAAAATCGATTTTTTGCAGATTAAAAAGCATTGGAAGGACGTATTTCGGGTATATTGGGACGGAATTGGTAGAAGCAATTGAGAAAAGGATTACGGGATATTTTGAAAGATACCATAGGTTTTTTTGACGAATTTAGGCTGGAATACTCAAAATTTTCCCTTTTTCAGAGAAAGAATGGAAGAATTGACGATGTTTATAGAAAATGAGTCGTTTACCGTTTGTCCGGTACCATTTCAATTTACGATTTTTGATCTACAGGTTTTTTAAATTGATTTTTTAAAAATGTTTATAAAAAATTCCAATTTTTGCAGGATTTCGAATTTTTGAAAGAAGCACGTGAAGAATTGGATACGATTTCAGCGGAGAATAATGCTGAAAATGCTGAAAATTGCGAAGAAATTGAGTTGATGGGTGCCGAATGGCAAAATCCGTTTTCCCAGGCATCGATAAAGGTTTGCTGGTTTTAGGAAAATATTTGGATTTTATCGATTTTTTGAGAAAATTGATTTTTGAAGCACAAAGATCTGAAATTTGGGAATTTTCTGGCACAGAAATTCCGAAATAGGGGTTTTGATGATTTTCAGAAGTTTAAAAAGAAAAATTGTAGTAGATTCTAAATAAATGGCTAATATAATCAATTCTACAGGATTTTTCGACAAAAAATCTAAAATTTTGTTAATTTTTCAGTAAAAAATTGCTGTTTCCAAATGTTTCGAATAATAAAACTGATAATAATTCTTTTACGATTTAAAAATAGGTGAATTTTCTAGAAATACGATTTCAGGACGGTTTCAGAGAATTGTACCAATTTCCAGACCCGTAGGAACGAAATTTCATTATTTTTTGAATTTTCGGCGTTTCTAGAAAATCTGAAAATTCAAAAATTCGCTGAAAAATGCTTGAAATCGCTCTTTTTTTCAATTTTTAAAAAAATATTTTTTTAAAAATCCTATTAAAATTAATTCGAAAATTTGTGAAAATTTAGAAAAAGCAATTTTCAACCGAAAAAATTTGTATAAATTTTCAGATTTTTTGATGAAAAACTCTGTAAAATTGATTATTATAGCTATTTATTCAGAATATGGTTAATATTAGAATTTTTCTGATAGAACCTTGTGAAAATAGTGATAAACATTTATTTCTGAATGATTTCAATGAAATTCTGAGTGTTCAGAAATTTTCTATGGTCATGTGCCTTTAAGTTTGAAATTTCAGGTTCATTTGCCTTTAAATTTAAATTTTTAAGTTCATATACCCTTAAATTACAATTTTCAGTCCCGTCACCAATCAACGCAATCTTCAAAATCCCGAACCTTCTCCTCATCGTCTGAAAATATTGCTGAAAATCCGTCCGACGACAACACATTCACCGAAGAACCTGGAGGCCAACTTCAAGCGGCGCCAAATCTGTGCAACACCGCGCTTAATTTACTCCGATTTTTCGGGCGCTACATTCGAATGACCGCTTTATTGCCATCGATTTGTGACAAATCGTCTCCAGCGATTATCGAACTTTTTGAGTATTTTCTGGCGTCTGTAAGTTGAAAAGATCCTCGAATATGTTTATTTTTGTCTTTTTTTTCCAGATGTGTCACATTTTCAGCCAAAACGCAATGGGAAATGTTTCGAGGATTGATCGATTAGCTGAATGCTTGGAAAATATTAAGAAAACGTTTAGAAATGTGGTAAATATTGGCTTTTTTGGTGGTTTTTCTGGAACTTCTCTTTTTCCAGAACTTTCCCTCGATTTGCCCAAATGTTCAAATAGAGTTCATCGACAATTTGTATGGAGCTTGTGAGCGGGTAATAGCGATTGACTCTATGTAAATTATCGATTTTTTGGCTGAGTCAATAAAAGGAATTTTTCCAGAGAATTTGTCGCCAGACAACTGGATTTGATTCGACCGGTTCTAGAGTCATTGTTTTTGGAAGATGTGAAGGAGGAGATTCTGGCAAAATTGGAAGGGTTTTATTCGCAAGTGTGTTTTTTTCCTCGAAATACCAAAAATAGTCCACTAAGTACAAAAATTAAATTTTGGAGAGATCATCTTGTCCACAAGAAGTATAACATTTTAATATAGAGTTAATTAAATACTGATTACTAATTAGCGAGTAATTAAAACAAAATATTTGACGATAATTAGCTGATCAGGTTTACATAAACTTTCAAAAAGTAGTGGATATTTTTTTTTTAATCTGATGGGGTATATAATGATCGATTACAGATAATTAACCTCTAATTATAGGCTAATTATAGAACGATAAGTTATTGATATTTAGCTGATAATTGGCTTTGAATTAATTTTAAACATTGGTTTCCAGAAAAAAGGTACTTTCGAAAAAAATGGTATGCAATTAATGCTTCAGAGATAATTAGTCGCTAATTGTAGGTTAATTAGGACAACATAATGATTAGTTATTGGTGCAAAATATTAATTAGAATAAACCAATAATTATTAGAGATCATTTTTAAATCCAAAGTTTCCATGATTAGTGGATAATTAGTTTCTAAATAATTAAAGCGTAGTTATAAAAGTAAGTATGCTCATTAACTTATTAATTAACACCTAATTAGAAGGTTTTCGAAAAATAATATCAAATATCAAATCAACTGAAATTATTTTCAGTATTAAGGCATTTACTTAATGGGTTAATTACCCAGCTTAATTAGCTAATTACCCACCAAAATTCGATTTTCCAGGTTCTTCCATGCTCATCAGACGCAAAGTGCTTAATAATAGATGCATCAGCTTCGAGATCCCTTCGTCTGAAAACATTGGTGGAAATGGTTTCAGCAGTGAAATGGGATATAAATGAGCTGAAAAGTCAACATAGTGGTTATGTGGATTTTTTGATACAGGTTGGCCCCCTCTTCTTTGTTAAAATTTTTTTTAAACCCGCATTTTCACAGGATTTCGAAGTTTTTGCCCTTCGATTAAATGCGTTGGGTGAAAATTCGTTGATAAATTTGAGTGAGAATGTGAAGAAGTTTTGGTGGCAACGAACGATATTCTACGCGTTTAAGGCATTGGTTCAAGGATATGGCGATGGCGGGAAATGTTCGACAGAAGGCCGAGCGTTGATGCAACTGGATTTTCAGAATATTTTGATGAAGGTTTTTCTCGTCTGAAAATCTTAAATTGATGATTAAGCTCAAGAACTTTCCAGCTTGAACCATTATGCGCTATCAAGCCAGTCCCACATGCTGGATTTGTTGATGGGTACATCAAAGCGTATTATCTGCCGGAGAATGGTCTGGAACAATGGATTAAGAATCATTCGGTAGAGAAATTCACAAAAATTGATATAAAAAAGTTTCTGCTTTTTTTTCCAGGAATACTCATCCAAACAGCTAACATCACTTCTCGGTGCCGCCGCTCATGTCAGCAAGAAAGCAAGGATTCGAATATTGGACGCTTTGAAGGACTCAATTTAATAGTTGTATATATTGATTTAAAAAAAACAAAAAAACAAAACCAATATTCCTAATTCTAAACAATGACTTAGTACGATTCTCCGACTCTACGCTTCAAAATCGAGGTCCTTTCGAAATCTGGAACCTCCTGATATCCACAAATTTGTACGTTCATGTCGCCAAATCCTGATGTAAGCGTCCGTACAATCCTTGACAAGTTCTCCATTTCCGCTAGCGGAAGTTTCGCACAGATTTTGACGGTCTGATCTAAATGAAAAATTAAACTGCATTTCCAGATACTTTCAGCTAAAATAGGTGGTACCATCAATCCTATCTGAAAACTCAATTCTTGATCGTCTTCTGATCAACTCATTCAATATCGGTTGAGTTGGTTCGTCACTGGTCACTGTGATTTCTAACGCCATTATTGGCTCAATAAGCGCCATTTCAGCGGATTCGAGGGCCTCGGTTACACATTTTTGGGCGCATGCGGATACTGAAAGAAAAAAATGTATGATTTATCAAATTTGGATTAAAAACTACTTTTTTAAATTAAAATATACTGTTTCTTGTTTTAAAACAGTGATTTTTCTTTTAGAAAATCAATAATTTTTGATTTTTCAGTATTTTTCCAATAATTTTGAAAAATTTTAGAAGAAATCCAAAATTTTTTTAAAAATTTTCTTTGTATTGTGTATTTGAATTATTGTCGATCATTGCGTTCGGAAGGCTGCTCAACCTCACACCCGCTCCGCACACACGCGACGACGCTGCCGACTCTCAACACACTGGAAAATTTTAAAAATACATTTTCCCGCCAATATTTCAGTGTTGAGTGGGAGGTCGCGTGCGTGCGGAGCGGCTGTGACGTTGAGCAGTCTTCCGAACGCAATGATCAAGAATAATTGAGTTGACAATATCACTATTTTAATAAGTTGAAAGCTTTCTGCCGAAGTTGTAAATTGGATAGTCACCGAATTTTACTGAAAATTGTGTAACAAACGTCTGAAAAAATCCAATTTTATGGTTTCTAAGTAGAATAAGGACAATATCCAAATAAATCGTACCCAAAGCCGGATTGACCTTGCCTCCACTGACCAGCACTTCAGTAATCGTGATTTTGACGGCCTGAAAAAAATTTGAATAAATATTAAATCCTTCCTTGTGTCCTTACATGAACAGGAAACGAAGCCAACGGCCCATTCTGCAACGCATTCGTACAACCTTCATTTATAGCCTTCTGCCAATCAACGCGCGGGGTTCGCGCCGTCTGCGGTAGGTCATATTCAACCTTTCGGAACATTTTCGTTTCTTCAATCGGCTCAATATTCATGGTGATTTGTACAAATTCCGCTCTCTTTTTCTCCGCCAACGAATCTTCAATCTTTGCAGTCTTTGTAACACTTTTAGAAAGCATTTCTCGGTAAGCCACCTTTGAGAAAAAGAAAAAAAAATTATCATTTTTATGCATTATTCCTCTAAAACGGTACCTGTAACTTTCCAATAAAACAATCCAATCCATAACCCCTTAATAATCGATCCTTAATCGCTTCCAAATGCAATTCCCCTTGAGTTTCCACAATGATTTGTCCAATTTCCCTATCCATTCGAATTTTCATCGACGGATCCTCTCTAGTGAGCTCGTTCAAAGCTCTATTAAATTCCTGCTGCTTTCTCCCCGACGGCGGTTCGATACAGCAAAAATAGACCGCTTCCGGAGCTTCAATGCCCGCAAAGATGACAGAATTCGATCCATGTTTCCTTAGAATTCCCGCTGCTTCAGTTTTCGCTAGCTTTTCTGCCGCCCTCTCTCCAACCGCCTGATTCTGAAGTACCGTATCCCCGGTTACTGTGTTTCCAAGACCTGAGACCACTGCAATATCGCCACTTTCGACAAAATCCGTCGGTTGAAGTTCATCCGCATATGGAATGAACAATTTAATTGGTCCTTCACTGGTCATTTGAGATGAATTGAAAATCGTAGAATTGTTCGAAAGACGTCCGGTGTACAGACGAATGTATGATAATTGACCACGGCGTTTGTCATGGGTGATCTGGAAAAATATCGATTTTTCATTGGAATTGTGAAAAAAAAATGTTTTTTCATTTAAAAAATCAGATAAAAAGCTTTAAACATCTCAAAACTGATTTTAAAATTATTCCTGTATTTTTTAGTCTCTGAAAATCAGGTTTTATGAGACGGGAACCTTCAGAATTCTTTTTGAAACTGTAATTTTCCCATTTCAAAAGAAAAATGCAGAAAATAACAATCTTGAAACCTAGTTTCAACCTAATTTCTTAAATATTCCACTTTTTCTATTTATCACCCCAATTTTTGATAAAAACAAGCTCAACGTCACTCCAAAAATCTTCAAAGTTTTATAAGTATTTTGAGAACGAAAATTTTAAGAAATTTATTATTAACAGATCCTTAGAAAACTAGATCCAATTCCAGTTTCACCATAAGACACAAAATTCTAAGTTTTGCTGAAAATTTCTTGGAATTTGAGAAGAAAATGGAATTAAAATCTATAAATTTCAAAAAATTGAATTCTATAATATTCCACCAAAGTATTTTTCTTTTTCCGTGAAAAACCCAGAGTTTAAAATCAAAGGAAACCCCTTTTATTTTTCTGAAACTATTCTAAAAGCCTGTTAAAATCCTAAAATCTCGATTTCACTGATTGATTCACATTAATTTAGACTTTTGTAACGTACCTATTCGAAAAATACGAAAATCTCTATTTTCATTTCATTTTTAATTTTCGACAGCGTTTTCTTAAACTATAAATTTACGATTGAAAACGGAAATTGGAAGGTTTTGGTGAAATTGAGCTCGTTCTATCAAAAATTGTGGAGCAAGAAAAAAATATTATAAAATTCTGAAGCTGGCAGCTCACAACTTTCCTAGTTATGAATTTCCGAAGAAACTAAGAATAAACCAATTAAAATGAAAATTTTAAAGTTCAATCGAATAAAAAATGTTTTTATAGATCTCCTATGCACCTTAAAAACCAATCCAGCCATATCTTCGCCAAAAACCTCTTCAAACTTCCGATTCCTCATCGCCGGTTCCGGGAAAAACTCCACAACCGAATCCAAAATCGGCCGAACACAATTCTGCACCCGAAATGCGCTGCCACAAGTCACCGGTGCAATTTTATTCGAAATCGTGAGTCTTCGAATCGCTTTCAAAATCTCCGCCGTCGAAATTTTCGCTTGCTCCCCTCCATTCATATCTAAAAACTGTTCTAGAAACTCCTCATCATTGTCCGAAATCTGATAGCACAATTGACTGCGGACTTCGTTGAGAAAATCGAGTTTCACCTTATCCGGCACTTGGATCTTTGTCCATTCCTGATCCAAAATATATTCTCCTCTCAAAATATCCAAAAACCCGCTTCCTTCGAATGGAACAGTCGTCGGAATCGTTGAAACGCCCAATTTCTGCTCAATCGAATCCAAAGAATTTGCGAAATTCGCCTCCTTTTTGTCCATTTTATTGATGAAGAAAATGGCGGGAAGTTCAAATTTCTTCGATTGGTGCCATACCGTCAGAGTTTGTGGTTGAACTCCCGCCGATCCATCAATTACACATACGATCCCATCGAGCACACGTACACATCTTTCGACTTCAACTGAAAACAAAAAATTTGGCATTTTTTAAAATGTGAAAATTCCTTTCAATTTAAATGTAAATGAAATTTAACGCTTTTCCTTTCTCGAAAGCTTTATTTTCTCACTTAGAAATAGAATCCCGTTTTTTTCTCAAATTATAGGCACTTTTCAGAATTTAAGTTTCTTTTCACTCAATTTAGATTCTCAACTTTTTAAATAAAAAACTGAGAAATTCAGTTTTGAAAATCTTTCTTCCGAATTTCCCCGTACCTCTAAAATCCACGTGCCCTGGCGTATCAATCAAATTAATCCATCTTCCATCCCATTCGAAATTCACGGCCGCCGATTGTACCGTAATTCCACGTTCTCTTTCAATCTCCAAAAAATCCGTCACCGTATTCCCTTTATCCACATTTCCAACCGCTCGTATCGCTCCAGCCAAGTACAGCAACCTCTCGGTCACCGTCGTCTTCCCGGCGTCCACGTGTGCAATTATACCAATATTTCGAATTTTCTCGTTGGGTTTTCTTTTACCGTGACTGAAATACCTCCTTCTTAAGAGTAGTGGAAATATCCTATGTTTCATCTGACACGAAAACAAAATTCTGAAAATTAAAAAATACAAGAAAACAAATATTTAAAAAACGGGATACATTCTAATCAGTTACATTTTCAGAAGTCAAGTTTCAGATATTTATATTTAATTTACGACAAAAAATTGAAGGAAATGAAGAAAAATCAATAAATATTGGAGAAATGTGCAATTAGGCGACTTGGTGTCCACTTTTGGCGAGCTCTTCTCTGAAAAAATTATATATTTTTTAATCAGAAAATTTAAAAGCCAACATTTCGAAATAGCACCATTTTGCTCAGGGGTTTTTTTTAAATTTCACAATTTTCAAACGAATTTTCTAAAAATTTCCTTTAACTTACTTCAATTGCTTCGAGAATTCACTCTCATGAGTCTCATCATCCCAATTATCCTCCCAAACATTGACCTCTTCGTCCTCTCCTTCCGCTTTTTCGGCCCATTCCTACAAAAATCGATAATTTTTTGTAATTCAAATTTTAAGAAAACTAACCTGAACCGGGAACTCCTCAAACTCCTCCTCTTCAATCTCCTTCTTCTCAACTTTTGCCGGAGCGTCGGCTTTCTTCAAAATAGTTGTCATTTTTTTCTGAAAATGCCCTTTTTTTTATAATTTTAAATTTTTGCGATCGATATTAAACAGAGTTAACGAACTCTTCTCAGGAATGAGTATATGAAAAAAATAATAATGATAACAATTTTAATTCGTAAATAACAAATAGAAAAAATAATGGACCTAAAAATTCAATAAAAACTCTACTCTAAAATTCAAAGATTAATCGAAACTAATTATAATAATTACACATCATCACTTTCACCCTTCTCCTTCTTTTTCTTCTCCTCCTCCAATTTTTCAGTTGTTCTCAGCGGTAAGGCTTCAGCTTCCGCAAGTTGATTAACAGCTTCATCCGCGCTTAAAGCCTTCGTCAAGAGTGTTCCTTCTTTTGGTTCAAGCCATTTTGGATAGATTTTACCATGGAGGCGCCATTCACCGTCGACGACTGCGATGTGGTTCTCGAAGACAACATATTCAACGACCTGAAATAAGGTGAATGTAATTTTTGGGAAATGCGCTGCTAAGAAACTACAAACTACATAAAATGCGCTGCTAAAATACTAACAATTACAGAAATTGATACATAATGAATTTCGCGCTGCTAAGAAACTACAAACTACGAAAAATGCGCTGCTAAAGTACTACAAACCACAAAAAATGCGCTGCTAAGATACTACAAACTACAAAAAATGCGCTGCTAATGAATTGCGCGCTGCTAAGACACTACAAACTACACAAAAATGTGCTGCTAAGGAATTGCGCGCTGCTAAGACACTACAAACTACAAGAAATGCGCTGCTAAGATACTACAAACTACACAAAAATGCGCTGCTAAGACACTACAAACTACACAAAAATGAGCTGCTAAGACACTACAAACTACAAAAAATGCGCTGCTAATGAATTGCGCGCTGCTAAGACACTACAAACTACACAAAAATGCGCTGCTAAGACACTACAAACTACAAGAAAGGCGCTGCTAAGATACTACAAACTACAAAAAATGCGCTGCTAAGACACTACAAACTACACAAAAATGCGCTGCTAAGGAAATTTCTTTGAAATTTACTGTTTTTTGCTCAAGTTTGTTAAGAAACAGAATTATGTTGGGATCATCACTTAAAAAATACACGAGAACTTGAAAACAACTTTGGTATAAAATCAAGCTTTGATAACGATCGAATTGAATGTGCATTTTTTGTTGGTCGTTTTGTGAATAGGTCAAAAGTCCCTTAAACATAGTTAAAAGATCGCTTGGAAAATCCCTAAAATCGAAACATTTCAACACAATAATCGTTTTTATTCCGTACATCTTTCGCCTGTTCCTCCGATCCCAACAGCAATCCACCAAATCGATCATAAACCGCCAACTTCTGTTTGGTATGCATCCGAACGGTGATTTGTGCAATATCATTCCCACTTTTTGGCGGGTTATCGAAACATCTAACCGCTACTACTGTACTAGGTTCCAGAACTTCAACGAGTTCAAAGCGGACTGATCCGTTTTCCACATCTGGCCACATTTTCTGAAAAAAATCATAATAAAGATAATATTTTTCTGAAAAAAGTTTACCGCGAATGCATATTCAGTAATATATCTATGCATTGCATTCTTGTCCCTCTCCTGCAGTGCCTTATGAGCCTGTACATAAATATCCTCTGCTTTTGCGGTGAACGTTTTGATATCAAATTTCTCAAATCCTTGCTTCTTTTTGATCCGATTCGTTCCCATTCTCCAGTTATAAAATTTATGTTGAATTCTTTGCTTCACCTCGTCGAATTTGTTGTTAACATCTGTGAAAGATGCCGGATTTTCTGGTGGGACATATGGATCCGCAATTCCATCTGAAAAAAAGGGGATGTTTGGCTAAATTTAGAATCTTCTTGGCTTACAAATCGATTGAAATGTGATCTGTGCCTCATTCCAAACCCTTGGAGCTGCTTCCTTGTATGGATTCGTCCCTCGTTTCAATAATTCGACTCTCAGCTCCTGTGGCGTCATTGTGCTCTCCTTTTCGTTGACGGAATCCTCTGGAAGATCGATCAGAAGCGTTTTTCGGCCGCGCATCTAAATTGGAAGGTTTTTTTTTGAAATTTAGTAATTACTTACCCTCCTGAACATTTTTTCATTGACGTGCGTATTCCTATTCGCTTTTGCTTTGTTCGACCGGTGAATTCCGGTGAATCTTTGCATGTTGTCTGCTTCTTTGTGATGATGCACACCTGTAACAATTTCAGCGTTATTTTTGGGTGAAAAGTTGAATTTTTTAGAAGTTAAAAACGTTACCTGCAACCTGCGTCGTGCATGCTGCAACTGGGGCAGTGAGAATGGTTTTGCCGAGCTGATGACAAGCTCGCCCAAGCATTTTTCTGAAAAATTCAATTTTAGGGATTTATTACATGAATTTTTTAGAAGAAAAGAAGAATATCCAGTTTAAAATATTGCGGATTATTAATTTTTACAGAGAAATTAAGAATAAACACGAAAAATCATTTGAAAACACATTTTTTCGCACAGAAAATGTCATCAAAATTGCTTCAAAATAAGTGTGCGCTGGAGCGCGTTTGCTTCACTACCCCTTGAAGATCTACAAAAACCACCCAGAACATAAAAACCAAGACAAATTGAGAGGAATAGATATAAAATTTGAACTCTGTAATGTCGAATTACTAAATACGCCAGACTAGAAATCCCAAAACTTCATACTATAAACAAAAAACCTATTTTTGAACTTTTGTTCAGAAATTTCAAATTTGCCAAACTATGGCTTTCTACAGAATCAAAACAGGTTCTCGAGAATGTCCTTGCCTTTTCTCCCACACTTTCTCCTTCTTACAACACCGACAACTTATAGATTTTTTCCTTTTGTTTATTTATTAAATATTTTATTCTTGTTATTACCAATGGAATCATTTTAAAAAATGCCCACAACCAACAGTGAATGGAAATCAGCACTACGCTTACAAATCGAAGCCCTTGCCAAACGAAATGAATTACACCGAAAATCATCAATCGATGAGATTCGGAAACGTACCGAGGTTTCTTCTTCTTGTACAAAAAATGAACTTTAGAAATATTTCAGGAAATGAATCGCCGAATAGTTAAACTACGTGAATTAGTCTCCTCAAATGCCAATGAGGCTGCGCTTTTTTATTTAGAATGCGTTTGTCATGCAGACGAAACAGAAAGGCTTCTAAATCGTACAGACGACAAAAAACCAAAGAAACGAAGTTCTCCTCTACCATTAGCAGGTTCTGCAACTGCTGAAAGTAGTGGTGATGGTGTAAATGGTACAATTTCGCTACCAAGTGTGGTAAGAATTGTGATTTTTGGGAAAACTCTCTTAGCAGCGCATTTTTTATAGTTTGTAGTCTCTTAGCAGCGCAATTTCATGTAGTTTGTAGTCTCTTAGCAGCGCGCAATTCCTTAGCAGCGCATTTTTGTGTAGTTTGTAGTCTCTTAGCAGCGCACAATTCGTTAGCAGCGCATTTTTGTGTAGTTTGTAGTCTCTTAGCAGCGCGCAATTCCTTAGCAGCGCATTTTTGTGTAGTTTGTAGTCTCTTAGCAGCGCACAATTCCTTAGCAGCGCATTTTTGTGTAGTTTGTAGTCTCTTAGCAGCGCGCAATTCCTTAGCAGCGCATTTTGTTATAGTTTGTAGTCTCTTAGCAGCGCGCAATTCCTTAGCAGCTCATTTTTGTGTAGTTTGTAGTCTCTTAGCAGCTAATTTTTGTGTAGTTTGTAGTCTCTTAGCAGCGCACTTTTTGTGTAGTTTGTAGTTTCTTAGCAGCGCGCAATTCGTTTAGATTAAATTTACTAAAATGTAAATTTTCAGTCCGCCGTAGAGACGATCCAAGAAATTGATCCTAAAACCCTCCATTCCAACGCCACCCTTACCGAACGTCCCCACTGGTGGGATCAATTTCAATTCTACCGCGGTGCGGATATCCTTCGAACAAACCATCAAGGAGAACGTCGAGAATTATGGCGAAGTCAGAAGGATTTCTTCCTAGCATGTCTTGGATTCATGGTCGGTGTTGGGCACACTATGAGATTTCCTGCAAAAGTTTATCAACATGGCGGTGGTGTATTTTTCATTCCATATTTTTTCTCACTAATATTCTTTGGGCTGCCATTAGTATTCCTTCATCTAAGCCTTGGACAATATACCGGTCAATCTGCAAATACCGCATTCCAAAAATTGATGCCAATTGGTGCCGGTGTTGGCTGGGCACTTGTTGTCATCGCCATTCCTGTTGCGATTTACTATAATATTATTGTTGCTTGGGGTATTTATTATTTCTTTCTATCCGCGAAGGGATTTCTATTAGGAACCAGTTTACCATGGGAAATTTGTAAAGACGGTAAATACTTCTGTTTTTGAAATTCTCCTGAATATGCTTTCAGAATGGCAATTAGATAGTCGGTGCTGTAATTTACATAATCTTCACGCTTGTTTCAATGCGACTGATTCGATTACAGCCCCAGAAGCGTTTTTTCAGTAAGTTTTAAATTGAAAAAAAATGAGCTGCTAAGAAACTACAAACTACAAGAAAAATAGTTTGTCAAACAAAAATAAATTCAATAAACTCTCAGTATTATGAAAATAATGAAAAAAACTATAACAAATCAAAAAACTAAACAAGTTTCAGAAAAATCCTATAATATGTTTGATAAATTGAAATTTTGAAAAAAAAACAACCACATTTATTTTTAGTGATAAAAGTTGAAGATACATTTTTTTTCGGGTACAAAAGAATCACGAACTTTCGAGACTAAGAAATAAATGACAATTCTCTGAAACCCATATTTTTCCAGCTCTGAAGTGCTTTCCCTTTCAACGTTTGGTGATTTTACCCTAGGACCTCTTCAGTCGCATTTAGTACTGTCTCTTGGCGCCGCCTGGCTGTTCGTTTTCTTTGGAGTCTTCAAAGGTCTTGGTTCAATCGCTTCGACAATGAATGTGACCGCCACCGTGCCATATTTGTTGGTATTTTCTTGATTTTCCAATCTCAGAACCCGATTACCATATTTTCAGCTTTCAATCCTTCTTCTTCGTGGTATCAGCCTCCCCGGCGCCAACAGAGGCCTCTCATTTCTATTCTCCGTCGACAGCACAAAACTCTGGCGCTGGCAAATTTGGAAATCAGCTGCTGAGCAAGTTTTCTACGAGCTTGGAATTGATGCGGGTCCGCTGATTTCAATGGCTGCTTTTTCTCGATATCGTAATAATATCTACAGAGATTCGGTGCTTTTGGTGATAATGTAGAAAATTTAACCAAAATATTTTCTAAAAATAAAAGGATTTCAGGGATGCGATGACTTCAACACTTTCTGGAATGGTCATTTTCTCATTTGTTGGATTTATCGCATCTGAATCGAACACTAATGTCAATGATGTATTGAGTGAGTTGAAGGTTAGAAAATGGCGCTGCTAAGAACATACACAAAATGCGCTGCTAAGAGACTACAAACTACAATTAAATGCGCTGCTAAGGAATTTCGCGCTGCTAAGAAACTACAAACTACAATTAAAAGCGCTGCTAAGAAACTGCAAGAAAATGCGCTGCTAAGAAACTACAAACTACAATTAAATGCGCTGCTAAGAAACTGCAAGAAAATGCGCTGCTAAGGAAATGTGCGCTGCTAAGAAACTACAAACTACAATTAAAAGCGCTGCTAAGAAACTACAAACTACAATTAAAAGCGCTGCTAAGAAACTACAAGAAATGCGCTGCTAAGGAAATGTGCGCTGCTAAGAAACTACAAACTACAATTAAAAGCGCTGCTAAGAAACTGCAAGAAAATGCGCTGCTAAGAAACTACACAAAATGCGCTGCTAAGAGACTACAAACTACAATTAAATGCGCTGCTAAGAAACTACAAACTACAATTAAATGCGCTGCTAAGAAACTACAAGAAAATGCGCTGCTAAGAAACTACACAAAATGCGCTGCTAAGAAAAAACTAATATTTTCAGAACACGACCCTCTCTATCTCTCATTTACGGTCTATCCTGGCGTCACATCCTTCATGTACTGGGGTGGTCTCTGGGCAACCTTATTCTTCGGAATGCTGGTTCTCGCAGCCCTCGATGCCGAATTCGCGTGGCTAGAAATGATCGCCTCAGCATTTATGAATCATTTCTCAACGAAGAATAAATCTGTCGAGAATCGACTTTTGGCATTCCTATGTCTTTTCGGGTTTCTCTTCGGACTTCCATTGTGTGCCCAAGGTGGGATTTTTGTGTTCCATGCGATTGAGAATCTGAATGCTAATTGGAACTCTTTTTCGCTGGCTCTTTTGTCAGTTGTTATTGTTTGTTATGTTTACGGTAAGTTTTTATTGAATCAAAAAATGTGTATAGATTTTTAAAGGCGTCGATAATTATCTAACTGATATTTCTTCAATGCTTCGTGTGCCAAAAATTTCAATTTCCAAGGCTACAAGATTTAAAGACAAAGTGATCGCCGTTTTGGGTCCTGGTGGGATTTATATCAAATTTTCGTTATGTTTTATTTGTCCCATGATTCTGACGGTAATAGGCACCGAATTGAAAACCTAGAGCAAGCCATACATATTCAGGTTCTTTTAATTGCTTCAGTCCTTGGTTATCAAAGAATCTCTTTCGCTGCGAGACCGATCCCAATCGAATATGAAGTCGTGGCATGGGTTGTTATGATTGGTCCTCTTTTAGTTGTTCCATTGGTTGCATTCCTTCAAGTCCGACAAGTGAGAAATGAGGGGAAATTAATAAAATCGCTTTTTGACACTTCGGATTGGATACAAGATGACCCAAACATCGAGGAGCCCCGATTTCAGAACATTGAAAGTGCTCCGAGTCGACGACGAACACCCACAATTTTCACGCATCGTGAAAATACTTACATGTACATTGATTCCCGCGGTCCAACCGTCCGTTCGCGGGTGTTCCCGTCGAAAGACCCATATGGTTGGACAAATGGCCGAATTCGCGAAAAAATCGGTGAATCGAATTATTCACCGGAAAGTTCGCAACGTTCATTCTTAGCCTCCACTATTGATCATAAGGTATGTATAAAAAAGGTTTTCAGAAAAGCTATTGAAATTTTCAGTGCGACGCTAACGGCATCGAGTTAACACTTTTCGGTTCACCTCCGGCGATTCTGATTAATGGTGAAGATCGGGAAAAGGCTTCTAGATTCTCAGAATCCATGCCAGTTACTATAAGGTGTCCAGAAGATGACGATGAAAGTTATATGATTTCAAGAAGAAGGTTAAGAGCCGTAAGTTGAACATTTTCTATAAACAGCGCATTTTCTTGTAGTTTGTAGTCTCTTAGAAGCGCATTTTTGTGTAGTTTGTAGTCTCTTAGCAGCGCGCAATTCCTTAGCAGCGCAATTTTTGTAGTGTGTAGTCTCTTAGCAGCGCGCAATTCCTTAGCAGCGCATTTTTGTGTAGTTTGTAGTCTCTTAGCAGCGCGCAATTCCTTAGCAGCGCATTTTCTTGTAGTTTGTAGTCTCTTAGCAGCGCATTTTTGTGTAGTTTGTAGTCTCTTAGCAGCGCATTTCTTGTAGTTTGTAGTTTCTTAGCAGCGCGCAATTCCTTAGCAGCGCAATTTTTGTAGTTTGTAGTCTCTTAGCAGCGCGCAATTCCTTAGCAGCGCATTTTTGTGTAGTTTGTAGTCTCTTAGCAGCGCATTTTCTTGTAGTTTGTAGTCTCTTAGCAGCGCATTTTTTTGTAGTTTGTAGTCTCTTATTTAACACAGCGCATAATTTTTTTGAATTCTCAAATATTCACATTTCAGAGCCCTTCCGCTTCGGACCCACCTGTCCCATCAAGCCCACTCCCACCACCACCTCGACTTTACAACAGTCGCTCAGAGCCGCCAATCAAATCCACCTCATCCGACCCAGTATTTTCGAAAAATCAACAAAGTTCCTCGGATAAAAGTGATTCTTCATCACTTTCTTATTCTTCAGATGATTATGGAGGTACGAATTTCACTTATTTTTTCCGTCTTCATAAAATCTTACTTTTCCAGACGGATTCCGTTCCAATCGACCAACCGTAATTCGTCGCGTCACTTCAGATGATGACGCTTTCACTATGGGTTCAACGGCCGAATCGATATCCATCACACCGGTTGATATTCCACGCCAAAGAAGTTTGAGTTCAGTTGCCATATATGATCAAAATCAGAGAATCTCCAAAAACCAAGTCCTTTCCCAATTGAAACGTCCAGCACCGATTGATCGACCTGGAACATAGTAAACTGTTTTTTTGTTGTTGAAAAAATCTAATAAATATATTATGATCAGTTGTTCTCAATTCAAAAAATATCTGTTCCTGGAACTTTCCAATAGCACTTTTTAATATTACTCTCTTTTATTTTATTTTTTCGGGGAAATACCTATTTCCGTTTGGCATAAAACACCCAAACCATAATCGTTCAACCAATTATTTCACCTTAAAAAAAAGAGAAAGAGCGTTTTTAGACGGCTTGTTGTTGCACTCCTTGCTCTTTTTTAAGAGCATTTGTCAAAAATAAATACTTGTTTTGTTATGAACCCCCCCCCCCCCCCTCCATTTTCTTTTTTTTTGAATAACGATTTTGACTGAAGAAAAGCAAAGGAAACCCTACATTATTCAAAAAAGTCTGAAATAGTGTTCAGTAGCTAGAATCTTCTTAGCAGTATATTTCTTGTAGTTGGTAGTCTCTTGGCAGCGCATCTTTCAAAATGTATTATTTTCAGCTTTTCACAATGGAATGTGCTTCAGAAGCTACATGCATCCGCCGCGACAAGGAAATTTGTTATCTTGGCTGGATTCTATTATTCTTATGGCTTGTAATGATAATCTACATTACCAAGGTACTTATAATAGTTATTTTCAAGAAAAGTCACGTAAATTTCATTTTTCAATACAATTAGGAAGTCTGGTTCGGTACAACACCTCTCGCCACTCCAAAATCCTCGTGTCTGTCCATAAATTCTATCAAAAATAGTGAAAATTGTCGAAAGGAAAATGACGAAGTGGTCACTGAATTGGACTAATTATGCAAATTTTTCCAAGGCCATTTTGGTACAATATTTTCCTTGAAAATATCCAAATATTCATTTATTGTCAGTTATGCTTCACACCATTCTTCTATTAAAATTCCTATCCATTTTACTGTACCTTTCTACAGTAACCGAACAATGTGCTCCTCACAAACCAAAAGCTTGGAGTCGTCCATCACTCACAACCAACACCAATCACAATTATTACACGAATAACCATTACGGTATTTTAGATTTTGATAAGTACTCTGAAAAACGAAAATTTTCAGATTCCCGGCAATATGGTGCTAAATTGGCAAAATTCGAAAAACGTCTGGAAACTGTTGAAAATTCCAGAACAACTACTACAACACCAGCTAGTTTGAAAAGTAAGTGTTAATACAGAATGCGCTGCTAAGAGACTACAAACTAAAATTAATTGCGCTGCTAAGAAACTACAAGAAAATGCGCTGCTAAGAGCCTACAAACTACAAGAAATGCGCTGCTAAGAAACTACAAACTACAAGAAATGCGCTGCTAAGAAACTACAAACTACAAGAAATGCGCTGCTAAGTAAATGTGCGCTGCTAAGAGACTACAAACTACAACAAACGCGCTGCTAAGAAACTACAAACTACAAGAAATGCGCTGCTAAGAGACTACAAACTACAAGAAATGCGCTGCTAAGAGACTACAAACTACAACAAATGCGCTGCTAAGAAACTACAAACTGCAATAAAATACGCTGCTGAGAGAAAATCTTCATTTTCAGCAAAACCTCTATAACTTCCAGATTATGGTTCATGCGGCACTCCTCCCATCCCCTCGCCTTGTCAAAATTGTGCTCAAATCGTCTCGGACATGTACCAACTGTTCGGTTTCTATGGCATGGACGCCAAATGCCCACTTGGATCCACCAATGTGAAGTTGTCCGATGATTACATTGCTCCGCTTACAAGTGATGGAAAATTCCGAATTTGCTGTAACGGAAACGACGAAAAGAAAAGCGGAGAAGAAAAATGGTTCTTCCAAGACGCCAACGGTGGTATGCACGAAATTTCAATAATTAAGTGCAATTAAAGATAAATTATTATTAAAGAGTTACAATTTTATTGTAAAAAATGGCAAAAATGAAAAAATAAAATAAAAATACAGATATTTATGTTCAATCAGTTCATAGAACAAATAAATAATAAAAAGCCATAAACAAAGACATAATAAAAACCCGAACAAATTCGGAATATAGATTTCAAAGAAAAATAACATTTGTTTGAGACAAAAGAGACCATTCTTGAGGAGAACAAAACATACGGTTAGTGAAATGGAAAATTGTGAAATTCGGGCCATTTAGAAATCCGCCTCCAAATCGAATTGTCTTTCGGCTTCTTTGGTCATCACTCCGGGGCGCTGATATTCGGAGACTCGTTTTTCGAAGAAGTTGGTTTTTCCATCGATTGAAATGTTCTCCATAAAGTCGAATGGGTTCTTCTTGTTGTAGAGCTGAAAACAATTGGAATTTTTTAGTTTTAAATATTTTAAAAATGTTTACCTTATCGCATCCCAACTCGACCAACAGATGATCGGCTACAAATTCGATGTACTGCGACATGAGTCTGCAGTTCATTCCAATCATATCGACCGGCAACGCTTCGGTCAAAAATTCCTGCTCGATCAGCACGGCATCTCGGATGATCTCATGGACCCGTTCTTGTGTCAACTTCTTCTGCAGCATCGAGTATAGAAGACAAGCGAAGTCGCGGTGAAGTCCTTCATCCCTCGAAATCAATTCATTCGAATGCGTCAATCCTGGCATGAGACCTCTCTTCTTTAACCAGAAGATCGACGCAAACGATCCTGAGAAGAAGATACCTTCCACGGCGGCAAATGCGATTAGTCTCTCCGCGAACGATGACTTCTTGTCCGAAATCCATTTAAGCGCCCAGTCCGCTTTCTTCTTGATGAACTCGAACTCGAAGATGGCATTGAAAAGGGTGAGACGCTCCTGTTCATCGCGGATGTATGTCTCGATCAGCTTACTGTACATCTCCGAATGGATGTTCTCAATCGCGATTTGGAATCCGTAGAAAAAGCGCGCTTCCGAGACCTTGACTTCGTTTGAGAAGCGTTCGCACTGAAAGAAATGGGATTTAGAAAAATAAGTACATTTCTGGATATTCGAGGTGATTTTTCTAGAAATTGGATAATCTATATTAAATACAGAATACAATAACCTCGATTCTTTTTATTTTCGGAAAATTCGATCGGCCTAATAACTTTTCTCACTTTTGATTAAAAAAAAAATATATCCTTACCAAGTTCTCGTTGACGATTCCATCGGAAGCTGCGAAAAACGCCAGAACCCTCGAGACGAAGTACTGCTCGTCGCCGTTCATCTTCTCCCAGTCGTTCATGTCCTTTCCTAGGTCGACCTATAAGAAATTTACAGATTAATTTTCTATTTTGAAATTAATAAAACCAACCTCCTCAACGGTCCAGAACGACGCAACTGCCTTCTTATAAAAATCCCAAATTGTGTGATATCTGAGCGGGAAGATCACAAATCGGTTGTCCAAGTCCTGGAGCAACGGCTCATCCTTGTCCAATGGGTGCACAAATGGCACAACTTCAGCCTCTTGCTGCTTCACATCCTCCTTGTTTTCGTTTTGTGCCTCGCCATTCCGTGGTTGTTGCTTCAACGGCAGGTTTGACTGAAATTGTAGAAGCATTTGGAAAATGTCAGGTCAATCGTTGTGAGAGTTAAGTTTAAAGGCGCATAGCTCTCGGAGCACACAAAAACATTAATATTTTGTTGAATTTCTGGTTTCTTCAAGTTTGCAATAGAGCGCGAATGATAAAGTTTAAAGAAGAGCCAAAATTCTGGGGAAATGATGCAAATTCGAGCTTTAAATCAGAAAAGACTTGCTGCGGGCATTTGGAGGACCAATTTCAAATATCAAGATGCTGCAAATTTGTGATATTTCCATAAAACTTTTTAATTTCCTTCTTATCAGTAAACACAACATTCTTATCAAACCAATTGAAAAGTCACGAATTTGAGCATCTAAAAATCCGAAACGTCTTCGATATTTATTTCAGAAAACTTCAAAAATCATTACCACATTCTCCTTCGCAATATTCTGGATCTCTGCCAATGTCATTTATTGTTAGTTGTTTGGCTTCCTTCTGGAAAACGTGTATTTAGTTACTTACTGAATATCGGACGAATGAAAACAAATATAAAAAAAGGAGAACGGACGACAGTCACCAAATCCCAAATGAGATAAACAACGAACGTTCGGACAACCAAACCAAAAATGGGCGGAGTTCGTAGAGGTGCGAAAGAGGGGTAATGTAGCGTTCGAAAACTATCTAGACCATCTGATTCGTGACGTCATAAAAATAAAAACAACATGTGGTGAATAGTGGAAATTTGAATAAAATAGAGTTTGACGAATAATTTGAATTAAACCGAGATTACAATTTGGTATTAATGAACGTGAGCCAAATTGAAGCGCAAGGAAGCTTTAGACGATTCTGATACGGAATTCACAAGAAATAAAGCTGGTTATTTTTAGAAAAAATCTTTTAGGGATAAATGAACAACCTTTTTCTTTGGGACCGCATTCATCAGAAGTAGTAAATGGAAAATCTAAAATTCTAGTCGAACGAAAATACTGATCGAAACAAATATTGAAATGCAACAAACAGAACGCGGGTTTTTCAGAGTAAAATATCTGGAATAGGTGAAAAGTAGACGAAAAACCATCGGGATACTATAATCACAGACAACCGAGTTCGAGGATGGTTTCACAGGTTTAAAATGATTTCAAGAACAATTACAAATGAAATATGACTTGAAAACTATCCCTCTTTCTAAATCACCTATCCCCAAAAAATATGCAAATCAAAAATAAAATTTTTAGAAATCTTTTCATATTTAAAGTAGTAAAGCGGCAATAAACATGTGCCAGAGCGGTGTCTGTCACCGCCAGCGGTTACCCACAAGAAACTGAACTGCTATCTCTTCTCTCTATTTTCGAATTTCAAATTTTCCCGCCAGCGAGCGTTCATTCAAATTTTGGCGGGCAGCGCACTGCTGCTAGGAATGGATAGTGGTCATTGTGAACTCGTTGGTTTGCATTATGGACGGTGATGAAATACTGGTGCCTGTGACGTCACGAAAGAACGGGAAAGGGTCAGTGATGTAAATTACTACATTAAATGTGCAATGCACTGCAAAAAAGGGATCCACAAAGAAAACCACCACGAAGCCTAATTCACCTTGCATGCTCGAAGACTATTCTAACACAAAGAAAAACCACTTCAAATCCAGAAAAATAGACAAAATGAACGAAAAATTCGCTAACAATCAATTCAACGTGAAAATAAATTCAATTTTTCTGGTAGTGGTTCAAAATATGTTTTTGAAATGAAAAATGTGATATATTGCAGATCTGAAGCGGAGAAAAATTCAAAAATCATATTAAATGCAAAGAAACATCATCTTAATTCCTAAAAATCCCGAAAATTCATTGAAAAGTCCTAAAAATCGCTTGAAAACTATTTTACTCCTAAAACCCCCAAAATAATCAATAAAAACACGGAAAAATACTTCAAAACTCTTCCAAACTGCTGTAAATTTGTTCTAGGCCTTTTTAAAAGATAAAAAATTCTCAAAAACATCCAGAAAGTGTAAAAAAGTAGGCAAAAAAGGAAAAAAGTCTATAGACGAAATGCGCATGAACATGCGCCTTTAAGACACGGTACGTGCCTTCAAGGCGCATACTAACACACATCCATGGACCTCACCACGATTTTAACATTTGAGGCCTGATTTTTAAAATTTTTTGCTAAAAACGTTTTTTTATACAAAAAAATGTTGTCTTTGCTTTTAAAAACGGGTTAAAATTAGAAAAATATGGGCCGTATGAGGAATTTTGTTAATTTTTTTAAGTCTACAAAACGGGTGTGAATTTTAAACAAATCGAAACGAAATCATTCTTCCATTTACATTTTAACTTCTGAAATTCGTTAAAACATCACAGAATCTGATGCAAAACTTCATATTTCGTCATCAAAATGTTCAATACACCTGAAAAAAAATGATAGTGTAAAAATCGGAGAAGCAAGATATTTTGCTGTTCAATTCTCAAACGACTGGAATTGGATACTATGTAATAATATAAAATTATCTGGAGCAAGCGAAATCTTTTAAATACCTGAAGTATACAAGATTTATATTGGCCACGGTGTGTAAAAGCGAAAAAATATTTTCGAAAGTCCGCAATCTGGTTTGCAAAAGTGTGCGCCATCTTTTCTGCATTTTAGCATAATCTATTTTTCATCACAACAATGGTTTTTACACACCGTTCTGACTGATTAATTTTCGGTCGTTAGAGTGGCGAAAATGGAGAACAATCCAAGAAGGATAACATATCTATCACAATGGGCATCCCGTAATAAACCTGAATTATTTAAAAAGAATGTAATATTCAGACTTTGAATTTGGTTAACTCTTTTTCAAGTAAAAAGCATGATAGAAATATTTTTACAGTTTTTTTGAACCACCAAAAATTAATCCTCTTCAAAACACCTTTTTTTAATATGCCAGTTGAGCAGCCTTCATTATTTTAATAGTGTGACCGGTCTTAAAGACTTTTACGACGACACCCATATGTTACTACGGCTCAACCATCGGGCGTCGTCGCGAGAAACACTAACGGCACATATAGCATTTTTTTTTGGAAAACTGTATAAATTATTCAAAATTTTTAATACTTTTTTTGAGAAAAACCTAAAAATCATAAAAAACCGGAAATTTATTGAAATGGAGTGGTGCACGTGCACATTGTCTTTTTGTTTAAAAATTAGTTACCTGATAATGCCGATTACGAGTTGATGACAGGTAGTGTGGGACGTGAGCTGGAATTTATAGAATGAGATTGAGTGATGAGGTAGGTATCTCGAAATGAGAGTATTCGAGCGATGCAAGTTAAACTAAGTAATAAGCAAAATGTATCAATAAGAGTTTTAAACGTGAACATGAAAGCTGTTGAAGAATAATTTTTTATAATTCCCATATTTCGAGGAGGGATTCCTTACTGTTTTTGGGTTTTAATTTCATTTTCATCTTCTTCGCAGTATTTGAAAACCTATACGAGACAAATATTTTGGGAAATTTCCTTTTCTAGTACTCAAAAACACCCACTTCCAAAATTGGCCTAACAATTGCAAACTCTCTCATATTCGCATGCTCTCTCGCGCGCGGCCGAGCGGTTAGGCCATTCGCCGCCTTACCTTGTAAATGTGCTTTTTTCGTGTACTAGAAAAGGAAATTTCGATAAATTGTTTTGCTTCTATATGTTTTCAAATACTGTGAAGAAGATGAAAATGGAATTGAAACCCAAATTCAGTAAAGAGTCCCTTTAAACTGTTTGTTGTTTAAGAAATACGATTGGAATTTAAATTTAGGGAACGGAAAGAATCGAGAAAACTTGATTTGAATAACAGAAGATGAAATAAAAGATTAGATAAAGAGACAAATGATATTCAATTTTGCTTCAAAAAACTTTCCAAAATTGTACCAAAAAACCACTGTAAAACCACTTTTCCGTGGAAAATACGAGGTTAGGCCAAGTGTTTGGTGGCACATGTGTTCGTTTTTCTATAAAGAATTTTCCATGGTTGAAAAAAATAGTCGAAGTAGAATTCGATTTCCCATTTAATGATTTAATTTTATTTCTCGTGTAGCTTCAGGCTAAACGCTTCAACGTGGTGCGTGGCCTAACTTTTTCAACGCACAAACATTTGTGCCTACGAACACTTCGCCTACCCTCGAAAATACACTTCCAATTATTGTCGTCATTTAGCGTGCATAGTACGCAACATGAGGTCACGGTGTTTACACTGTTTGTTTAGCGGGAATGCTTTTTTTTTTAAATCTACGCTTATTTGAGCAGGTGTCAATTGGAGAGAAAATTAATTCGGGAGACGACAATTTGGGAGAAAGACAGTTCGGGAGGAATTGTGATTTCCGGAGGACAAAAAATGGCAACCAGGAAAAATGGAAAAATACCTTGAAATTATTGAATTTATTCAAATTTAAAATCAATGTTTTGTTTGTGCAAAAAAATTATCCCAGGGTGTTTTTTTCTCCCTCAAAGATTTTAAATAACTCCCGAACTGTCTTTTTCCCGAATTAATTTTCTCTCCAATTGACACCTGCTCGCTTATTTATTTTTTTCACGTAAAAACATGTTTTCACTAAAATTTTAAAATTTGCAGAGCGTTCTCAAGAAGGGATAGCGGGGGCCCCCCGGGGGAACCCAAATGGCGTGGCTGCGCGACGCGCGCAGCCACGCCTCAGCGCAACAGAAGGAAATCCACAATTTCTCTACGAGTCAAAAGTCTACCGCAAGGAGGAGTCGGAATTAAGCACGTTTGTTGGTATGAAACAGAATGAGAATACAATGTGCTGGTGATGTATTTGTTGGTACCTTCTCTTGAGGATTTGTTCAATTTCTGCTCTCGTCGCTTCACAATGAAAGTAAGGTCCATCAATAATCTATGAATATTGATTTTTTAATTTCAGACGGTTTTGATGCTCGCCGATCAGATGATAGGAAGAATCGAATACGTGCACGTCAAGAACTTCATCCACAGAGATATAAAGCCGGACAACTTTGTGATGGGAATCGGACGACATTGCAACAAATTGTTCCTCATTTACTTCGGATTGGCTAAGAAGTGAGAAACCAATCAACAATCATCGTTTTTAAATCTCGAATTGTTTTCAGATACTCGCGAACCAGAACTCCAGAACAGCCAGATACGCTTCGATCGATGTTCATTTGGGTATTGAGCAATCTAGACGGTAAGGCTATCATCGTTTTAAAGCTCGAATTGTTAAAAAAAAACAAGAATTTTATATTCTAATCTGCATAATCTGTCTCTCTTCCTTTCTCACACTCAAAAAGCAAAATTTTATGGCGTCAAAAATGGAACACGTTTTTGCAGAGATGACATGGAATAACTTGGATACGTTATGATATATTTCAATCGTGGAACACTCCCATATCAAGGTTTGAAAGCGGCGACGAAGAAGAACAAATATGAGAAGATTTCGGAGAAGGTTTGGATTTTGTCAATTTTCAGATGAATAATTGAATAAATTTTCAGAAAATGTCAACATCGGTGGAACACTTGTGCAAAGGATTCCCGGCAGAGTGGCAGAGTTATTTGAGCTATACCAGAGGATTGCGGTTTGCCGAATCGACTACTTGCGCCAATTGTTCAGAACGCTCAACCACCAAGTGAGTTATTGTTTTTTAAAAAAAATATTGATTTTATCATAAAATATGTTTTTAACAAAATCTTAAAAACGAAGTTCCTAAAGTGCTTCTGCATGTCATTTTAGCATTTGAAAAAACATTCTGCGTTGATAGTGCGAACTGATTTTTTTTCATTTCTGCTTAATTATGGATTCAGCATAGTTTTAGAGCTCAAAATCTCAAACAGCTCCGAGATTCAAACCTTATGGACCTATGCAGAAACTAAAATTGCAAACAAATGCAAAAAATTCAATGCAGAAACTTGCAAAAAATTGCAAGAAATGTCAAGAAATTGCAATTTTTTGCAGCCGATTTACGGAAAAAATACGGTAATCGTTGCGAGACCATCAATGAAAACGGCTCTTGACCGTATTTTTGGACGCACACCTGTGAAAATTGTGAGGGTCTCGCAGCGAAGAGTAAGAAAATAACTGATTGTAAATGTTTTGTTCTATTGAGTTATTATATCTAATCTTGAAAAAGGTTTCTTCAATTTCGAAGAAATTAAACCAAAGTTTACTTCAAGTCCCTCAATTCTCAATTTTTCAATAAAAATGTTGATGGACCTATGCAGAAACTAAAATTGCTGCAAAAAATTGCAAACAAATGCAAAAAATTCAATGCAGAAACTTGCAAAAAATTGCAAGAAATGTCAAGAAATTGCAATTTTTTGCAGCCGATTTACGGGAAAAATACGGTAATCGTTGCGAGACCATCAATGAAAACGGCCCTTGACCGTATTTTTGGACGCACACCTGTGAAATTCGTGAGGGTCTCGCAGCGAAGAGTAAGAACCTTTGATGGTCTCGCAACGATTACCGTATTTTTACCGTAAATCGGCTGCAAAAAATTGCAATTTCTTGACATTTCTTGCAATTTTTTGCAAGTTTCTGCATTGAATTTTTTGCATTTGTTTGCAATTTTTTGCAGCAATTTTAGTTTCTGCATAGGTCCATAAGGTTTAGAATATGACAACCCATTTAAAATATAGACTTTTATAAATGTTTAGAATCGAAGAATAGTTAATTTGAACAACTTGAAAAATTAGATCGTACAGGCTCAAACTCATGGATTGCATTGCTGCTCTTAACCACTTAACAAGTTCATTAATACGCTAATCTTGTTCAAAACAATTTACAAAGAAGACTGAAATTTCGTTAAAATTTCAGATTTCCAAAATTTATCTGGTTTTACATTAAGATTCTGGAGTCATTTAAGATGCTGAATAATTCCGGAATCTGAAAATCTGACTCAAAATTATCCAAATTATCTGAAAATTCCAGATTATTTTGATCAATTCTAAAATGTAACTTAAAACTCTGATCTGTGACATGGAATAACTTTAAAACCATTCCTCGAAAAATTCCGATACTCCTGAGTTATGCGACGTTTTCCACATCGATCTATTTTTGCGAAGCTGCACAACGACGGAGACAGCAACGTTGAGGTTTCAAAATGACTTGGGATACCGGCATCGACCGTACGTAGAGTGGTATCCCAGTTCAAGGATCTAGGGCACGTCTCTGAGATTCCAAAAAGTGGAAGGAAACATTTTTTCAACACTCGTCGAATACGTGGGATCATCAAGAAGCGGGTCATTCGGAATGACGGGATCGGCATGAACAAACTTGCTTCGGAGCGTCATATCTCCCGTAAAACTGTCCAGGTGATCGTGAAAAGTGGCATCAATCTTAAGAATTATCAGCTGTGTCGTGGTCAATACCTCGAAGAAAGATCCAAAAAACAGCTCCACAAAAAATGCAAAAAATTCCTCAAGGTGCGCCGCCTCTCGGAGGTGATTTCAATCGATGAGAAGATTTTCACGATTTAACCACTTCCCAATCTCAAAAACACCCGGAAATTTATGTCAGCAGATGACAATAGGTCTTCTAAATGTCACCTGGCACACCGGAAACTTTTCTTAAAAAGTGTCTTGGTTTGGGCCGGGCTTACGTTCGATGGTAAGGCTCAACTCGTTTTCATTTACCGAAACGTCAAAGCTAACTCCGAACTTACCAAAAAGTTGTTTTCAAGGATATTTTGCTATCTAGGGTTTCTCTGCACTTTGCTGGGCGACTTTTCATTCATCAAAAAGATTGGGCACCCGTCCCACCGGTCGAAATCGACCAAGGATGTGCTAGAGCGAGATTTTCCAGGATTTTGTGACTTGTGGCCAGCTTCCTCGCCAAATCTCAACCCAATGGACTTTTCTGTATGGGGATATCGGAGAGCAAGGTTTCTTCTCGTTCGCTTCCAACTTTGGACCCTCTCAAGGCCGCACTTCAAAAAGCATGGGCTGAAATCGATGACAAATACGTGCGGCGCACCGCTGATTCTCTTGCCGCACGTCTGAATGCCTGTGTTCGGGCCGAAGGGTCTAATTTCGAAAATCTCTTGTAACTTTTTTTTATTGAGTTTTATGTTTCAGAAAATAAGTTTGGTTTCTGATAAAAATGTTTCGTTTTGGAAATTAACATCAAAGCGTTGCGATCAATACTTAATCTCACCCTTTATATCTAAGCCAAGCACTAACACCAGCATACGTCTACTCCTGGGTGTTAGACACATCCATATTTAATCAATAATGAACAAATTGTTGAAGAAACCCAAAAATTACCTTTGAATGCTCAATGCCCAAATTAGCATTGATCGAAGGTCTCTCATTTCTTAGTCAATCAATGAGGAACAATTTGTTGCAAAGTCGTCCGATTCCCATCATAAAGTTGCCCGACTTTATATCTCTTTGGATGTAGTTCTTGACGTGAACGTCTTCGATTCTTCCTATCATGCGAGCATCAAAACGGTCTGAAATTGAAAAACATATTCGTAGATTATTGATGCTCCTTACTTTCATTGTGAAGCGAAGAGATCAGAAATTGAACAAATCCTCAAGAGAAGGTCCCAACAAATCCATCACCAGCACATTGTATTCTCTTTCTGTTCCATACCAACGAATGTGCGGAATTCCGACGCCTCCTTGCAATATGCGGTAGACTTTTGACTCGTAGAGCAATTGTGGATGTCTGGCCTAGAAATTGCATCATTCTAAAAAAGTAAAAAGATCTAAAAACTCACTCTATTACTCTCCAACTTGATCGCCACCTCCTCACCATTTGGCACATTGATCGAAACATAAATATCTCCAAACGACCCCGAACCGATTTTCCGGATAAGCTTGTATTTTGTTGCTACGATAAAGTCCTTGACAGACATTACATTTGCCATCCTCTTCTGTGATTCAGTGCTGAAAATAAGGTTAATTAGGATTTTCGAAGAAAAAAACCTTCTAAAGAAGTAAAATCATTGTAAGGGAAAAAAGAAGATACATCATTCTATTGAAATACCCCAAAACAATCGATAAAAACAAAAAAATAACTTCAAATCCCTTCTAAACTATGGTAAATCTGTTCGTCCATGGCAAAAAATTCTCACAAACGTTCAAAAAGTGAAAAAGTAGGCAAAGAATGACAAAAATTGCAAAAATCGACTAAAAATTCGAAAATTGTTCAAAGGCACATAGGGCCCCTTTCTCAATGGGTCTCGCCACGATTGATTGACTTGTTGATTTTTTAAAACCTAAAATCCATTTTTTTAACCTAAAATCCGTTTTTAGCCTAAAATCCGTTTTTTTTTCAAAAAATATGTTTTAAGTTTTTAAAAAATTTGAGTTTAGACGATAAAGTTTTTAAAAAAATCTCTATTTTAATAAGTTGTATTTTAATCATGGAAAAATCTATAAATTCTATTTAAATGTTCAAAAACCAGTATTATCGATTTTCTTCGTGCTTCGTTCATTTTCCTCTTTTACTTTGTAGTTCGAATAGTTTTAATAGTTTATTTCTAAATTTCAGGTCTTTTCTCCTCGATCTTGATCCACCTGGTGCTGTTGTGCACAATTGATTTGTGATACTTCCAAAGGTTGGTTTTTCTTTCTTCGAAAATTGCTAATTTACGTTATTTTAATCACAGAACAGCATGGAAAATACAATCTATGAAATGACGGAAAAAATCTCGAAGCTTGAGAAAGAGCTTGAAGAGACCAAGCAGTTCTTAGCGGCGACTATTCGTTCAAACGATCAGCTTCGTATGACAAACCAAATTTACAAACAGCAAGCAGAAATCTACAATTCAATGAAAAAAGTATGTGAAGAGAAATAAACGTTTTATTGGTTTTTTTCAGCCTGAATGTGGCCAGTGTCAAAGTCACTTCTCATCAAGAAGTTATTTGCTAAAACATGTCCGTGAGGTCCACACACATGTAATTTATTACTCATCCTTCTCTGAAAATATATTATATTCCAGGTGCCAGAGATCGGTGAAAAAGTTCTACTCTCCAACCCTTGGAATTTCCAGATAAACTTGTCCGGCTATTTCTTTGAGATCGAAAGATGTGATGGAAAACAAAAAATACACCTTCCAGAAGTTGTTCTTCCCCAGAATTCTCAGATCTATTTGATCAACGAAGATGAACCGCTTCTGGATAATTGTCGCAAGATCACTGGAAAGGTAAATTAATTCTTGATTCTTTTCCCATTTATCGTTTTCAGTTCGTCCCAGGAACCGTAGAGAACATCAGAATCGTCGATCAGTTGGGACTGCAACTTCCAATCAGACTTGCTCTTGTTAAATAGCCATGTCAACTCTTCTGGCTCTCAACCCCTTTTCAATCAATGTTGTCGATTATTCAATTAAAACCCACTTCCCCCCTCACGTTTCAATTAAAACCCACTTCCCCCCTCAACCCTTGAGTACTTTCTCCAAAATTTTTAGCTCTATATCAATTAAATCACTTTCCAGAAAAAAATATTTTATTTTTTTCATTTCCGTTTTGTCCCCTTGATTCTGCTGATCTTTTCTTATTTTGAATAAAATGTTTCAAGTGGTAATCAAGACGAATGGAACTAGGTCCTCGAAATCGTGGTGATTGTTTTTACGGAAAACATTGGGAAGCTCTGACAGTACAAAAGCGAAAGACTGTACATTTCTCAAGGTTCAGAAATGTAAATTATCAAAGAAAACAAAAATTTATCTATTTCTCAGAATTTCCAGCATTCGATAAACCACAAATCTTGAACAAAAGAGCTTCGACATCATAATTGTTCATTGTTCTTATATGTTCCCGAGTGAGTTTTAGAATATCCACCTTTCTCACTTTCTTCATGTTGTCTTCCAGTTTTGTTTCCGTCTGTAAAAAAAAGGAAGATATATAAAAAGGAAGATGAAAATGTTTGATTTAAAAAAAACCTGTAACTTCGAAAATCGGAAAATTTCAGCTATTCGGAGCTTTTTCAAAATTGTAAACTGTTCCGATGAAATCAAGAAGTCTTCGATATTTGAAATCATAAATTGCACATCATATTTTATTGCTAGTTTCAGAATTGGTTCTACATTTTCATCTGAAAAAAAACGTTTTATTAAATAATTTATTTGAAGAACAGGACTCTGGTGAGCTCAGAAACAATAAATGAAAGAATTCAATTTGGGTCATATATGAAAATCTGTATTTTTTCACTTATGTCAGTAAGTAGTATATAATAGCTTTTTTTATCTGAAAGCTATTTCTGAACTTTTTTAACTCCTTTTAAATTTAAACCTGTTAATTGTTTTCTCTGTCCATATAGTAATTCGAAAAACGTCAGAACATGATCGACACTGATTCCATTTTCAAGCTCAATTCTAACATATTTATTTCCATTTGACAATTTCTCTCGTAGCACTGAAGAGAAACAGAGCAATTGCTGAAAAAGTGACAATGATTTATTTAGTTTATTTATTCCAGATATTGTTTAAAATTTAAAATTGAAAAATAAATATAACCTACATATTTATCGACGAAACCAATATAAATGTCGTCGTTAATTTGTAAATAAGCATCATTGGAAGATCGAAAAGTGTAATTTTCGAACGTTCTATTCCGAAAATCGGGACCAAGTCGTGGTATTCCAACAATTTTCCTTATTATGAAAGATGCATTCAAACGTATTGGGTTCAAATAGCGTCCGTTATTTACCGAATTAATATACTCCATTGTCATTATATTACCACAATTTCGAATTGTTGATGTTTTGTCGAATGAAAGAAGATCACGTTTTTCGACATCTTCCCCTTCTTGGAATAAAAAAATAAGTTCCAACTCAGTTTCGACATCAAGTGACCATAAATTAGATTCTTTGTAATCGTATATTAATTCTGCCTCAACTGTGATATATTCCTCGTTGATCACTTTTGGCGTGAATTCCCTAAATAAAAACAATTTATCTCAAATTTATTTTTCCGCTTACAGTTGAATGTTTTCCACTTCGAGGATCATACTGTCGGGGCCTAACCTCATAAATTTGTTGTCTGGTGGTGACCAATACATACTTTTTCTGCCAAACTGCGCCTGTGTCATTCTGAAAATGAAATATTAATAAAAAGAAACAC
Source organism: Caenorhabditis virilis (assembly GCA_964036255.1). Taxonomy (NCBI): domain Eukaryota; kingdom Metazoa; phylum Nematoda; class Chromadorea; order Rhabditida; family Rhabditidae; genus Caenorhabditis; species Caenorhabditis virilis. The sequence goes on along the minus strand of OZ038417.1, from coordinate 16,410,693 downwards.
TGTTAATAGATTGGTACGTTGAATGGAAAAAAAATGACTAGATATATCACTTTTTGAAAGACACCGTTATTTTTTGCTTTGACACCTCTATTTCATTTGTTTCATTAAACGCCTACTTTTGGCACTTTCTAGGGATTAGTAAGTATTTATTTGATACTATTATTTGCCATCGGAAAGTATATCTGCATATTTTCACGCCGAAATTTGCAATTATTGGAATCAGATGGTACACTGTCTTTCATATGGTATTTTTACGATAAAATTTAGAAAAAGTTCGATTTAAAAACGAAGATTTTTATCAGTGAGTTAATCCAACTCTGGTTTTTATTCTGAGGCCTTGTAGATCTGATAAATGAGACTGTAGTCGTCAAAATGTGGAACTTAGTATGAGCTTATATTTTTCCGAATAGATTAAAATGTATTAAACTAATTAAAGGAAATAGATAATTATGTAACAAAGAAACAAGACATCTTTAGAATTATTGCTTTGTTATGATTTTAATAATGATTTAGCATTTCTTTAAGAAACTGTGATTTCTTTTTAACCATCAGGTCCATCGCAGTTGAACTTCTTCTCATCCGAAAAAATGATCTGAAAAGTTGTCACTCCTTTAAGATCCATGAAATATCCTCACTAATTTTTCGAATTAATCGATTTTGTTAAAGGCAGCTTGTCAGTTAACACGATCCAAATTCTAGGCAAAAAATCAAAATTCGAATAGTAGCCCGGGTGGTCCAAAGAACAATACCGATATGTTACCACATTCAAACAATTGTGTTTCGCGCCAATTCCGACCGCGTTGCACGGACAACGAGCGCGTCGCACGGACACGCGCGCATTCAAATTTTGATTTTTTCAACTTTGGATCGCTGCTATGACGCGTGTATTTATCGGTGTGATTTCGCATAAATTGCATTGTACTAATTAGAGAAAGCTCTAATTTTTGAAACTAAGAACGGGTAGGGTAAAATTAACTGAACAGCTGTCTTTAATTGAAAAAAAAATTAAAGTTTTTTGGTAGTGAACCTATCGTTTTGTGGATTGAATCCACATTTTTTCTTGAGTTTCAATATTTCCCAAAAACACTTCTGATTGTATTTTAAGTCTTCCTAAATGCTTACTTTTTGTTATCGGACATTTTTTCGAAACTTGAAATTTGGCGATTTTTCGAGGTTTTCACAAGTGTACCTATATTTATGGTTCGAAAACGCTGTATGGTTCGAAAACGCTGAAGTCGTTGAGTGTCGTTTCATAGTTGGGATGGCGCTTTCTTTCTTTTTTTGATTGTACTTTTTTCAAGACGGCAAGCTGTAGATCGGCTATCCAGTGGAACGCTATTTAAAAAGAGTTTATCGACCAATAGTCTCGAACAAAAATTATAAAAGCAAAAATATTGCGAAGAAAAACGTCGAATCAACTCAGGGAATTTTTTCAAATTCGATAATAAAATAATTGTCAGTATTTCATAAACCACAAATCTTGTACAAAAGAATTTCAACACTATAATTAGAAATAGCTTTTATATTGATTTTGGAAAGTTGTAGAATTTCATCCGTCCTCATTCGCTCCAATGTTTTAACCTGAAATTTTAAAATTTAAAAAAAATCACAGTTTCTTAACGAAATGTTAAATCATTATTAAAATCATAACAAAACAATAATTTTTCAGGAATTTTTAAAAATGTCGACAAAAATAATCAAACCTGCAATCCTGAAAATCCAAACATTTCAGCTATCCGGAGTTTATTTATATTTGTTATTTCTTCTGATGACATCAAAAAGTCTTCGATATTTGAAATCATAAATTGGGTATTATATTTTGTTGCCAATTTCAAAATTGGTTCTATATTTTTATCTGAAAAAAAACGCATTTTCATTATATAATAAATAACTTAATGAAATTAATCGAATCACCTGTCAATTTTTGATTCCATCCATAAAGCATTCTTAAAAACGTCAAGAAATCATCGGCACTGATTCCATCTTCAAGATCAAAGTTTAAAATTATTGTTCCATCCAATTTTTCTCGGAATAATGACAGAGACAATTGCTGAAAAGTGACAATTCGTTCAAAATTTTTCATTTTTTTTGAAATCGTTTGCACAATAATTATACCGTACCTGTTTGCTAAGAAAACCCATATGGTTAGTTAGGTTTGTCAGAGATTTTAATTTAATGACCCTACTCTTATTTAAGATGAAAATATAAGACAATTCATTATAAAGAGGTGTATCTTATGGTTCTGACGAGAAGTGTAGTTTTCCGATTACAATTGAACTGTGTCTACTTCAACGACCATACACTTTAGGTCAAAAGAAATGAAAAATTTTGAACGAATTGTCACTTTTCAGCAATTGTCTCTGTCATTATTCCGAGAAAAATTGGATGGAACAATAATTTTAAACTTTGATCTTGAAGATGGAATCAGTGCCGATGATTTCCTGACGTTTTTAAGAATGCTTTATGGATGGAATCAAAAATTGACAGGTGATTCGAATAATTTCATTAAGTCATTTATTATATAAGGAAAATGCTTTTTTCAGATAAAAATATAGAACCAATTCTGAAATTGGCAACAAAATATAATGCCCAATTTATGATTTCAAATATCGAAGACTTCTTGATTTCATCGGAACAGCTTACAATTTTGAAAAAGCTCAGAATATCTGAAAATTTTGGATTATCGAAGTTACAGGTTTTTTAAATCAAAGTTTTTCCTGATATCTTCCTTTTTGTGCAGACTGATACATTGAAGAACGTGAGGAAGGATGATATTCTACAACTTTCTCGTGCAGCTATAAGAACCATGAATAATTATGATGTCGAAGCTGTTTTAGCAAAAATTTGTAGTTTATCTAATGCTGAAAATCCTGAGAAATAGACATTCAATTTTTTCATTGATAAGTTCCATTCAAAACAGCGAATTTAGTATTCTAATTAAAAAAAAATTCTAATGTTTCTAAAATTCTACTTTTTTAAACCACAATTTCAAAGCATGTACTCGTTTCACCTCTGCCTTTATTTTGTTGTACCTCCAAAGATCCCTAATTAATTGCAGTTAATTTCGTCCTGATAAAAAAATAAGTGAGAAAAGATGATATTCTACTTTCTCGGGGAAATATAAGAACAATGAATAATTATGATGTAGCAGCTCTTTTGTTCAAGATTTGTGATTTATGCTGGAAATTCTGAGAAATAGATACATTTTTGTGTTCTTTAATAATTTCTAATTTCAGATCTTGAGATATGTACATTCTTTCGCTTTTGTACTGTCAGAGCATCCCAATCTTTTTTGTACAAAACATTCAACTCGATTTCGAGGACCTAGTTCCATTCGTCTTAATTACAACTTCAAATCATTTATTCATTTCGACTCCGCCACTTATGGAATAAAAATTTCGCGATTATAAGGGGACAATGGGTTGGGGATAATTATTGACTTTTCGGAAAACTTTTGGTAAAAATATTCTTTAAAAATAGCCGAGTACCCAGAAAACGGCCATCTTGCTCCCATTCTCCCCAAAAATCAACAAAACTCCTCCACACCTTTCCTTTTCTCAGTTGTAAAATTTTAAATAAAAATGAAAATCATCAAAATTTCTAAAAAAAAAATGGGGAAGAATATTGTTTAAATTGAATGAATATGATGGTGGGGGGCGGCGCGGAAGAATTTAAAATGAAACGGAGACGAAGAAAAACACACAAAAAGAAAGGAGACAAATCGACAAAGAAAAATAAAATAAGACAAAAAACATTTTTTAAAACGGTTACATTTTCAAATGAGAATGGGAATTCGGGGGGAACGAAGAAACGAACGGGTAGATACATAATACAAAAAATAATATGTTCATCTACCAAGAGGAAAAAATTAAAAGAAAAAAATGAGGAGCACAAAAAAAGGGACAAAAAAGGAACACACACAATGAATCAAATTTCTGGACTATTTTGGAAAAAATGGCATCAAAACAATCACAATTCCAGCAAATAGAAAAATTAAATTAAAAAGAAAATGATAATTTTTGGGGGTTGATATTTGGTATAAGAGCTGAAATTTGTGAAAAGATGTTTTGCCAATTATTAAAAATTCCAAAATTTTGCATTGGTTCAGCATTTCACTGGGGTGTTGTGCCAGTTGGGGCGGCTGCGTTTGCTGTGTTGGTTGCTGTTCCGGTGGCGGCGGCTCCGGATCCTCCCGCGCCGGTCAAAACGTTCGATTGAGCTGCTTTTTGTTTGAGCATCGTCCAGTCGAATGTGTAGTCGTACTGAAAATAGGAAATAAGCGTTTTAAAAGAATACATTTTCTTTTCGACAACAAAATTATATTGAAAATCGATTTGATTAGATATAATAATTCAATCGAACAAAACGTTTACATTCTGTTATTTTACTTTTGATAATTGACGGTCGTTAAAGTTTTTGATGACTTAATTATTTCATTAAGCTTTCAAACACATCTCAGATTTTGCAATCATTAAATTGGAAAAAATCGATATACGTCGCGATATTGATTTTCTTAAATTGTTATATATTTCTATCGAGCTTGAGTTATTTCTTTAAAGTTTAAATCCTTGAGTTGTTTCAGGTTTTGAGCTCTAAAAACTATGCCGAATCAATACTTCATCACAATGTGTTCGCCCTAGCAACGCAGAATGTTTGTTCAAATGATATACAGAAGCGCTTCAAGAACGCCCATTTTAAGATTTTATAAAAACAACATATTTCTTGATAAAATCTATATTTAAAAAAACTACAACTCACTTGGTGGTTGAGCGTTCTGAACAAGATTCTGAACAATTGGCGCAAGTACATGTAGTCCGGAGATTCGTCAAACCGCAATCCTCTGGTATAGCTCAAATACATAGGGAACTCTGCCGGGAATCCTTTGCACAAGTGTTCCACCGATGTTGTCATTTTCTGAAAAATTATTCAATTATTCATCTGAAAATTGACAAAATCCAAACCTTTTCCGAAATCTTCTCATATTTTTGCTTCTTCGTCGCCGCTTTCAATCCTTGCCATGGGAGTGTTCCACGATTGAAGTACATCAAAACGTATCCAAGTGATTCCATATCATCTCTGAAAAAAAGTGTTCCATTTTTGACGCCATAAATATTGGTTTTTTGAGTGAGAGAAAGGATGAAAGACAGATTATGCAGATTAGAATATAAAATGCTTGTCTTTGACATTTGAATGGCGAAAATTGGATTTTTTTATTAGCAATTTGATGCGATGAAATTGAAAAGGTTTCTTCAATTTTCAAAGTAACTAAACCAAAGTTTGCTTCACGTCCCTCAATTCTCAATTTTCAATAAAAATCTTAAGATAAGGTTTAAAGTATAACAACCCATTTAAAATATAGATTTTTATAAATGTTTAGAATCGAAAACTAGTTAATTTGAACAACTTGAAAAAAAACTGTTCAAATGGATTTACGAAGTGTGCACCAATCATAGCTATTTGTACATTTCTACATCTACATATACAGGGTGGCTTTTATTTACCCGCACCAAAGTTTGGCGCCATGGTGGTAGCGTGCGGGCGCGTTTTTGATTATTCTGTTTTTTGTATTTTTTTTATTATTGCTTCATTTTTCATCGTAGAAAGTTTCAGAATCATCGGATTATTTTCAGTGAAATGGCACCGCCGAGTATTCATCGCGCTCAATCGTCGGCCTTCACAACAGCGGTTTTGGTACGAAAGAAATTGCCAAACGGCTCGGAATTTCAAGATGGGCCGTCTACAAACCAACCCGTTGTTTTAAAAAGATTGGGACGCTCAAGTACCGTGTCAGAAGAGGAAAACCAGTCACTGTTACAACTCCACCGAATGTCAAACTTGTCAGGAAGAGGATCAGGAGGAATCTGCATAGATCGATCAGAAAAATGGCTGAAGAGCTCGGAATTTCTAGTTTCTCCATGACAAATATTGCCAAAAAGGAGCTTAATCTCACCCCATATTGTGTAACAAAAACAGCTATCTTATCGGAGAGTAACAATGATAACCGCTTGCGAAAAGCAAAAAAGCTCCTCGCTGGCACGCTCCTAGGTGAACTTTTAGTGACGGTCTTTTCAGACGAGAAGTTTTTCACATTGGAGGCATAATTCAACTCCCAGAATCATCAAGTACTTGCAAAGGATGTCCAAGAAGCTCTTGACAACGGAAAAACTATTTTTCGGGTGACACACCCAGCGAATGTGATGATTTTTGGTGCCATCTGCTCAAATGGCAAGTGTCCGTTGGTTTTCGTCGATAAAGGAGTAAAAATCGACAGAAATTACTAGTCAATGAAAATCTGGAGAAGCATCTGATGCCTTGAACCGATCCCACTTCAGGAATGAACACCGGGTCTTCCAACAGGATGGCTCTCCAGCACATACTGCCAAATTCACTCAGCAGTGGTGCGAGTACCATTTTCCTGCGTTCATCAAGAAGGAAGATTGGCCGGCGTCGTCGCCTGATTTGAACCCGCTGGACAATTCCATCTGTGGATTTTTGCAGAATAAGGTCTGTGGAAGACCCCACTCGAATTTTGAGACTTTGAAGAAAGAATTTATCGAGAAATGGGACAAACTATCTCTCCAATACCACCGTGCCACCGTTGATGCCTATCCTAGACGTCTTCAAACGGTCACCGTCTCCAAAGAAGGCCGAATCGAATAATTGTTGTTGATAACTGTTTGTTTGTATTCTAATAAATTATTTGTTGAATCTGAGCTCATTTGATTTTCTATTTTCTGAGATATTACAGCTTAAAGTGGTGTGGGTAAATAAAAGCCACCCTGTAGATCTAAGCCAAGCACTAACAACATCATAAAAATGAACATTTCCTTTGAATTTGAAGCCTTACCTTCTAGATTGCTCAATACCCAAATGAGCATTGATCGAAGCGTATCTGGCTGTTCCGGTCAAGTTCTTGTCTTCCCTGTACGGGATGTGAGTTCTGGTTCGCGAGTCACGGTATCTGAAAACAATTCGAGCTTTAAAACGATGATTGTTGATTGGTTTCTCACTTCTTAGCCAATCCGAAGTCAATGAGGAACAATTTGTTACAATGTCGTCCGATTCCCATCAAAAAGTTGTCCGGCTTTATATCTCTGTGGATGAAGTTCTTGACGTGCACGTATTCGATTCTTCCTATCATCTGATCGGCGAGCATCAAAACCGTCTGAAATTAAAAAATAAATATTCGTAGATTATTGATGTTCCTTACTTTCATTGTGAAGCGACGAGAGCAGAAATTGAACAAATCCTCAAGAGAAGGTCCCAACAAATCCATCACCAGCACATTGTATTCTCTTTCTGTTCCATACCAACGAATGTGCGGAATTCCGACGCCTCCTTGCAATATGCGGTAGACTTTTGACTCGTAGAGCAATTGTGGATGTCTGGCCTAGAAATTGCATCATTCTTAACATTCTAAAGAAGTAAAAAGATCTAAAAACTCACCCTATTACTCTCCAACTTGATAGCCACCTCCTCACCATTTGTCACATTGATCGAAACATAAATATCTCCAAACGATCCCGAACCGATTTTCCGGATAAGCTTGTATTTTGTTGCTACGATAAAGTCCTTGACAGACATTACATTTGCCATCCTCTTCTGTGATTCAGTGCTGAAATAACGTAAATTAGCAATTTTCGAAGAAAGAAAAACCAACCTTTAAAAGTAGCACTAATAAATTGTGCACACCAGCACCTGGTGGATCAAGCTTGAGGAGAAAAGACCTGAAATTTAGAAATAAATTATTAAAACTATGCGAACTACAAAGTACAAGAGGAAAATGAACGAAGAACGACGAAAAATCGATAACACTGGTTTTTGAACATTTAAATTAAATTAATAGATTTTTTTCATGATTCTGAACACAAATAAAATTTATTTAAATATAATATACGTGCTTAAAACCTTTGAAATTAATAAAAACCCTTCAGATGCACTAAAATCCAATTTTTTCGAAAATCAAACTTTTTGCAAGGTTTTCACCAATTTCTCCATGATTTTGATGCAAATTCCAACAAATTATACACGTGTTGACAGAAAATCACACCCCAAACACCATAAAATCCTTCTGATAAACGAAAAATCGATAAAACGCCAAGAAATTCGCAAAAAAACGTTGAAAACCAGGGGAAAATTGCCAGTCACGCAGACTGGGAAGGCCGACCGCTCCGCACAAACGCGCGACGCGGTTTGAACGCGGCAGTTTAAATTTTCGAAGGGGAGACGATTGAATTTCGTCATTTCTGTGTTTATTTGCCCGTTTTCAAAGGTTTTTAAAAATTTCTTTTTGCAGTGACGTGAAATAGACATAATGAAAACGATTATTTGCACAGAAATTACGAAATTCAATAAAACACTACGTAAAAAGAGAAAAAATCAATTGTTTCCCTTTCACATCAGTTTTAGTTTTTCTTCTTCTCGTGTCCTTTGTTTTCTATTTTTTTTTTCAAAACAGGTTCTAGTTTTGGAAATTGAAAAACGTTAAAAAACCAATTTCTCATATAAACTCATTGATGTAGGTCTTATCTCGCTCTTTACTAGTCTGCATGCGCAATATAACAGCTTCTTAATGTTTGTCACATTTATTGCATTTATTTTTTTTTTGAAATGAACATATTTATCATGTGAATTATCATCTATTTCCTTAACAGCACACTTTTAAAATATGGAATGACAATTTATTCAAAAAAATTTTTAAAATTTTAATGAATTTATATTTATTTCTTCTGATGGAAGTTTCTGCTTGTAGATAATGATATTTAGAATAAGAAGATGAATTTGAGGACACCGAATCGAGAAAATCATGCGTTTTATTATTTTGAAGATAAATAACCAGAAGTTGCGAAAGTGGGATGCGTTTTAAAAATTTTTTTGCTTTAACATAAACATTTAAAAATGAAGATAACTTCATAGCATCGAATTTTCGTAGTTTGTAGGCTCTTTGAAGCGCGCGTTCCCTTAGCAGCGCAATTTTTTGTAGTTTGTAGTCTCTTAGCAGCGCGCGTTCCCTTAGCAGCGCATTTTTTGTAGTTTGTAGTCTCTTAGCAGCGCACATTTCCTTAGCAGCGCATTTTCTTGTAGTTTGTAGTCTCTTAGCAGCGCGCGCTTCCTTTGCAGCAAAATTTCTTGTAAATACACAAAAACGTTTTAAGTTTAGAAGAATTCAGGCATTTTTTCGAAATTGAAATGGTTCATTTTATATGTTCTATTTTTCTCCATCCACATTTTTTATTTATTGAAACGCATTTACTTTAATTTTTTAATCTTCGATAGCTTTTCCTGTTCGTAGGCATATTTGATTATTGGGAAAAGAAAAAAAAACATATAAGGGCACCAACTGTTTAAAAAAATCTTAATTAACATTGTATCGAAGTGTTAGTTAACTGATTTTCAGATTTTCGTTTTATATTTACAACATGCACATGAAGGTCATTTTGAAGGCTCCCAAATCAATTTTTTAAATGAAGCCACAAATAAATGGAAATTATCAGTATGCTAAAACAAAATAAGAAAAACATTGAGCAAAAATGATTTATACACAAATAACCCGGATTATTAAAGTTCCAATACAATCAAACATTATAATACGGACTCGCTGCAGAAGTTTGCAGCTCCACTTGACTAATCTTATATCGAACTTTTTTCAGCCATTCTGTCACTAATGGAGCTTCCAACGATGGTTGATTTTGGCACGAGTCCAACTTCATTCTCAATTGGTTGGGAATCTGGGAATGATAGGCGGTTAGGATAGGAGCCCACATGGAATAAAGTTGGCAGAGGAGTGCAGAGTTCACTTGTTGAAGAGCTTGGATAGTGTTGAGGAAGTGAAGGTTTACCATGTCGGCGAGCTGTAAATTGATTTTTTGAGCTATGTTAAAATAAAAATAAGAACTTACGACTTTCGAATGTGACAATAATTGTAAAATGGCTGGCGTTACTCTTGCCCAGAAATCAATCAAATGAGCAAAAGCAGTAGTTGAACTATAAATCGCAGCTCTTTCACAATAAACCGTCCAAAGTTGGCAGAGATGGAAAGCATGAAACAATGCAGACATATGAACAACTGATTGCTTGCTCTGATCCGCAAACCCAGCCAAAACAAAATGTATATAATCCGCCATATGTTGAGAACATTCGATTGGAACTGGAAGACAAGAATGATTGGCATGTAGGGCTCCTAGAAGCAGCCAAGACAACACTCGAACATTTGTCACACTGTCGGCAAATGCTCCAGGAGCTGCCTGGGTCACTGATGGCGGTGACATGAGCCATGGGATGAATCGGATCACTGTTCTACAGTCTCGGGCGTTTGAACGCGACATTTCGACAGCAATTGCCTCGGCAAGTTTGACTTTGAGGTCTCCACCCAGAGCGTCGGAGTTGGTTTCTTTCTGAAAATCGAAAAATTGCGAAAACGACAAAACATTTTGGGGCTAAGACATTCCACGTGCAGAAAACTAATTGCGCGCTGCTAAGAGACTACAAACTACAAGAAATTGCGCTGCTAAGGAATCGCGCGCTGCTAAGAGACTACAAACTACAAGAAATTGCGCTGCTAAGGAAACGCGCGCTGCTAAGAGACTACAAACTACAAGAAATTGCGCTGCTAAGGAAACGCGCGCTGCTAAGAGACTACAAACTACAAGAAATTGCGCTGCTAAGGAATCGCGCGCTGCTAAGAGACTACAAACTACAAGAAATTGCGCTGCTAAGGAATCGCGCGCTGCTAAGAGACTACAAACTACAAAAATGCGCTACCAAGAAAAACTTTCGTACCTTCAACTTTGCAATAACATGAAGATCAGCAATAAAGTCCAAAACTTCAAACAAAAATGGGCGAATTGCTTCGGATGCTGCAGTATTAAACTGATCATCCAATAATGGAACTTCTATGTCTTCTCCAGCATCCTGTAGGACCATATTTGCAATCGTTACATAGTTATTTCCGCTCATTTTAGCTTTGAATTTAATAGCCTGCATCATTTCTGAAACTACTGCTCGCGTGACACATTGCTTGTCCCGCTCCTTTAAAAATATTTTCTTTATTTGAAAAATTGAGATAAAATGTATGGATTACCCTGATTAGAGCCCTGTTACAAGCTGTGCAAACTCCTAGAAGTGCTTCCAATGAGATTTCTCCGCCGTGTAGAGCTTCGGAAAGCCATTTAGCAAACGCTTCAACCAATGAAACGGCACTTTTGAAAGCTGAGAAGTTTTGTACTTTTAGTACATGACTGATAACAATTATAACATTCTCGATTTCAGCGCTTGTTGGAGAAATGGCATTATCAGCAGAAATCTAAAGAAGATAATTCAAAATAATTAAAAAAAATTAAAAACTCACAGCTGTATGATATCTTCTGAAAAACGTCTCCAAATGTGCTATCAAATTACTCCAATGTGTAATATACATATCAGTCGGAATTTCAACAATATAATATGCCAAATTCTTCATAATTAATCGAACCGATCCTGGCCAATTTTCGTCCAAATCTTCCATCAATAACTGCACAAAATAAACCGGTGACAGCTCGTTGAAATCCGCTAATGATACAGCAACCACAGACCAAAAAGCATCAGGTTTTGAGATTTTTGTATCAAAAAGTTGAAGACAAATCGCTGAAGTTGATAGATGATGAAGTGATACTCTTAACATCTGCTTCGCTACAGATCTCGAATTCGCTGGCACAAACATTTCTGTCGAATGCCATGGATACATCGGCTCATCAATTAATCTTGTGACAGTATACAAAATCTTAAAAAGAATGGGTGCTGCCATCGATGGCTCTCTATGCAAAAATGTCTCCAGTGCTATTAGACAAAGTGAAATTGTCTCTTCATCAAACATTTCAATCGGCTCATTGCAGTGTCCGCATCTTAATGTCACACTTTTACCAGAACTTTCCGCTGACGCTTTTTTGGCAGGTGTTACCACTGAACTTTTCTTCCTCAACGTTTCTGGCGGATTCATTGTTGGTTCAACAATAGTTGGCTGCATCACTCGTACCATTCCAACCTGAACCATTCCTTCGCTCGACGATGATTCCTGGAAAAGGGGTAATTTTAAGAAATAATTTCTTAGCAGCGCATTTTTGTGTAGTTTGTAGTCTCTTAGCAGCGCATTTTTGTGTAGTTTGTAGTTTCTTAGCAGCGCGCAGTTCACAATTAGGGAAAAGTGAATTACAGTGCATTTTACTTGTTTACTCACCTTGTTCACCGAAACTGACAAATTTTCCGGCCTCACCAATTCAACACGATGCTCCTCTTCATCATTAACATCCTCCCAAGTATCAATATCTTGTGACGGGTCGGCATCAGAACATTCGTGAACTTGGTCTAAAAACAATTATTTTCGAAAATATAGTTTTCATGTTTCTCACTTTGCAAAGTCTTTACAACAATACCGATCAATCGCACAATATTCTCACTAATCGGCGCCTGGTCAAATCGATATTTATAAAGAATCAGAATGAACGAATTCAGCCAAAGATGCCTAGTGTGTTGGGTTAGTAGAGCTAGCGAATAGTTTGTGACATTCTGATCGGACGCCAGTTTTTGTGGACTTGGAAGATGAATCAATAACTGAACAACGGTCGGTAATAATTGGTTTCCGATGTGGAGGTTGAGGTCCAAAACTTCTGGAAGACCACTAATGAATGCATTGCAGACTGCCGCTTTTCTGTAAAAATAGTTGATCTTCTTCGTAAACAGAGAATTTCTTGTAGTGTCTAGTTTTTTAGCATCGCGTTTCTTTAGAAGATAATTTTTGTGAAGTTTGTAGTTTCTTAGCAGCGCGCAAATCCTTAGCAGCGCATTCTTGTGTAGTTTGTAGTCTCTTAGCAGCGCATTTTTTGTAGTTTGTAGTTTCTTAGCAGCGCAAACCTTCGAACATTTATTAGATCATTTTATGGTATTTTAAAGAGCTCTGTCGAGGTTAACATACCTTAATCTAGCCGGCGGAATAGTAAAACATTTCTCAGTACTACTATAACCGAGCAAAGTGTTGAAATGCCGGAAAACCAGACTCTGCTTCTTCACATTTGCCTTCTCATCAGTCGGCGTCGAATTTTTGTTGCTCAAAAATGAGACAAATAGTGAAACCACTAGATATACTGTATGTCTCTCAGGATTTTCCATGTCAACCACTCGATTGAACAGCAGACACATGTTACTTTCCTCATCGGTGAACTCACGAAGCCTACCGTAACCTCCTAAAAATTTTTGAATTTTTGGAGTGTGAAGTAAAAAAAGATTTTGGTATTAAAAAATAAAACTTCTGTAACTCAAATTTTCAGGGAAGGGGCTCAACATAAGAAGAAACTTAATGTGCTTTTTGTGTGTGAAAAAATGTTTTAAGAAAAAAGCTTTAAGGGGGGTAAAACATGCATTAGAAGCAGAAGAAAAGCATATTTAAATAAAAAACTCGTTTTGCACCGAAAACACGTCAATTTCGGCGCGCATTTACTGCACATACCATGCCCATAATTCGCGTTGACAGAAGACTGCATCGAGGTGACATCGTTCAACTCCTGGTTCGAATTGTTGGCTGCAAAAATTATAGAAGAAGGAATGGGGTGTTAGAAGGCGAAAGAAAGAGCATTCTTTCCGTTTTTTGAAAAAAAAATTGAAAATTTAAAGATAGAATTTTCTTCAGGCCCGACATGACAAAAGGTAGAAAAGTAGGAACATAGGTTAGGGAGGGGAACATGCTGAAAATTTTTTGAGAAAAATGAACGGTCAAGGTTGCAAATCGGAAAGGAGGAGCTTTGAAAAATTGCGCTGCTAAGAGACTACAAACTACAAAAAATGCGCTGCTAAGGAAATGTGCGCTGCTAAGAAACTACAAACTACACAAAAAGAAATTGCTGCTAAGAAATTGCGAAACTTTCCGTTTTTAAAAATCAAATCTCCTCTATTCCATAAAAAAAAGAGAAAAAAGAGTAAATAAACGCATAAATAACTGAAAAGGACGCATGCACTAATTAAATAAAAATCTAATTTCTATCTACAAATCAATATATCAGTACAGATACGATCGTCTGCAAGATGCTCTGGATTTGAACATACACAAGCCACCGGCGGCCCCAGCTGCAGTACCAGCCGCCGGTCCGGTCATCATCGAAACCAAAGACGCGGCGCCTAGAGCCACATCGGCAGCCATTTCCCGCCAACGATTCACAACTCGTACCATTGTCACAACTTTCAGAATTTTGACACGAGCCGACAAAGCGGCCTCGGAAAGTCGGCCACGACGACGCCACCGCGCGATTTTTGTCGATAACGTTATATCTGTGTTCAGTTTTTAAAAAAGTGTTTTTTTTTTAATTTTTTCTACAAAAACATTGGGTAAAGAACAAGAGGGGGTTAATCACACAACAGCACACATGGAATTGTTTTTTTTTTGTTAATTTTTTGGTAAGTGAGGAGAAAAACACATAGGGAGTTAGGCTGAGAAGTAATTAAGAAAATATGTTTGAAGAAAATTGTAATTTTTAAAAAACTAGATTTTCCTTTCCGTCATACCTGGGTCCGATGGTAAATGTGCTAGTTGATGTTTCATTCCATCGAAATGTTTCAAATGCCGAACGATTGAACGGGCGGTTGATGCATTTTCGATAGCGGTTCGGGCTTTGGACACTTTTCGTTGGTAGAGTTCACTCATTGGATCGGTGTGCATCAAATCTGAAAGTTACATGAAAATTAAAAGATTTGTAAAGTTTCTACTTTCTCAGAAATTCTTGAAAGCGTGGAAAATTCCTTAGCAGCGCATTTTTTATGTAGTTTGTAGTCTCTTACCAGCGCGAAATTCCTTAGCAGCGCATTTTTTGTAGTTTGTAGTCTCTTACCAGCGCGCAATTCCTTAGCAGCGCATTTTTTTTGTAGTTTGTAGTCTCTTAGCAGCGCATTCTTGTGTAGTTTGTAGTCTCTTAGCAGCGCGCAAATTTCAAACAGTGGAAAACTTCTTAGCTCCGTTTTTTTCAGCGTACATTCTTACCTTGCACAAACATTGTTTCCTCAGATTGGCTACTCAACTGACTTTCTAGAACCAATGTCTCAAATCTTTGAATAAAAAAATCGAAAGTGAGTGTAGTTTGATCGGGCAATAAAGTCGACATCATGGTGATTGCATGGATTATTAACGGTCGATCTACGATGCAATGATCGAATTGCGATTCAAAGCACATGCACATTAATTTGAGAGTATGACTGGGCATTGCACGTAGAGCTATTATAGCCCGTTGGGATACTGATGGGTTTGGATCATGGAGTGATGCGATGAAATGATAGAAAACGGCAGATAGACAAGTTTGGACAACTTTGTTGGCTTTCACAGGTGCAGCCTTCATCATCTGTGCCATGACATATGCTTTCCCAACCGCATCAAATCTTGTATTCCATTGTGGTGAGGTGAAGTCCCGATGCACCATTTTCCAGAACATTTCTTCACCACATGGCAATGTTATCGCATGAAGAAGGAGATGAGTTGCCAGTTCCCCTACTTGTATATAATCCGACCGTAATCTTTCCCAAAGTTTTGGAACCATTTGATTCTCCTGGGTCCAGATCAAAAATCCTCTATGTTCTCTTCTAGCATTGCTCAATGCTTCACAATGTAAACATAAATATTTCAAAGATGTCATGCAGAAGAATTCGACATCCGGTTCGAGAACTGTGTCCAAACTCTAAATACTTGTTTATTTATATTTTTAAAAATAGAATCAACCCACCGAAAGTAAGGAGTGTATCATTTTCAGTTGTGCAGGCAGCTGCTCAAAGCTAAAACGGAAACGTCCAACCGACGTCACCCAAAAATCAGAAGTCGGCATTTTGACGCCAGGGGTTTGAGGAGTGGCCGCCACTCCGGGTTGTCCCTTAATCGTCGGATGAATCGTTGTACTGGTCACAACCTGGCCAGTCTCTAGACTCGTATCATGAGTCACTGCTTCAGCCATCGCCACTTCCATTTCCTCTGCTGGTAAGATTCCGACAAATTCACATTCTTCTTCACCTTCGTCTTCAAACGCTTGTGCAACACAAACAGTCTGTAAAAGTTGTCCGCCGTTGAACGAAGAATTGGTTGCGGGTGCTCCCCCAGGTGTTGTTCCTTTACTTCCGGCGGTTTCGGTGAGCGGTGAGAGAAGGGAACTTCCGGCGCCGGTTGGTGAATTTGATGTTTGTTCGTCGTAAATTACGTCATCATCTTCGGTTGTCTGGAAAATGTGAATTTTTGAGGAAGATTTGAAAAGGAAATTTTTAAAAAATAGTTTCTAAGCAGCGCATTTTTTTAAACTGTAGTTTGTAGTCTCTTAGCAGCGCATTTTAATGTAGTTTGTAATCTCTTAGCAGCGCGCTTTTCCTTAGCAGCGCATTTTTGTGTAGTTTGTAGTTTCTTAGCAGCGCATTTTATTTTAGGTTGTAGTTTCTTAGCAACGCAATCTCAAAACTCACAATAATAGCAACTTCTCGTTTTGGACAAACTTTCTGTGTAATGTTCATGACCATTTGTTGTACAAATGCAGCTTGTTGGCATGCTATAAATAGATTTTTAAACAGCTTAAAATTTGAGAACGTTCTTACGCGAGCAATCCGCAAATCCATCCAGTTCAGGGTCATGACAAAGATGAGGTGAAGCTCGAATCGGAATTGAAATCAAGAGTTGGATGCATTCAAAAAGACGTTCGACTAATGAAACATTACTCGAACGCTCGATATCATTTAATTTCATCTGAAGAACGAGAACGTCAACGAGAACAACATGTACAGACATCTCTTCCTCTTCGAGATCATTTTCAGAAAGAGGCGGGATTTCAATAGTACGGAGCTTGATCAAACATTTGGTAAAGTTTTCCAAAATCATGTCAAGTGGTATTGTGATGTCAAGACGGGAAAGTTGCTAAAAAAATCCCTCACTTTAGAAATATTCTAGAAAAAACTTACATGTAACCATTGAAGTGCATTGAACATCTCATCATAGTCATCCCCACCCAAGCGATCAGTCATAAACTGAAAAACCTCCTTTGTCTCAAAAGGAAGCGGGCACAAGTCGGGCTCAAAAATTTTGCACAACAAAACTTTCAGCTCTGGTTGATGCTCTTCTGTACAATCATTCACAATCGATTCCAACCAATTGGGCATTACTTTTGCCCAAGTTTCCAAGGATATTACGTCATACGGCATTAATGCTAAGAGCCGGCCAAGTCCTTCTTTAATTTGATCAATATGGGGCCTTCCGTCAATTTCTTCACATTCTCCGCATAATGAGTTGATAAATACTTGATTGTGCACTCGCATTGCTACGTTGATCCAATCACAGACGAACTGAAAAAAACAATATTTGAATTTTTTTAGTTTGTAGTTTCTAAGCAGCGCATTTTCTTGTAGTTTGTAGTCTCTTAGCAGCGCATTCTTGTGTAGTTTGTAGTCACTTAGCAGCGCATTTTCTTGTAGTTTGTAGTCGCTTAGTAGCGTGCAATTCCTAGCAGCGCATTTCGTGTAGTTTGTAGTCTCTTAGCAGCGCATTCTTGTGTAGTTTGTAGTCACTTAGCAGCGCATTTTCTTGTAGTTTGTAGTCGCTTAGTAGCGTGCAATTCCTAGCAGCGCATTTCGTGTAGTTTGTAGTTTCTTAGCAGCGCATTTTTTGAAAAGTCTAAAATACTTACATCAGTTTTCAATTGCTCCAAACTTGCACCCATTGAATCATTTGGCAATAATGCAGTAGTTGCAAACCATTCGAACACATTTTGCATAATATAACCAATAGCCCGCGGGTCCGCAGTTTCAGTAGGCGGACAAAGTGCAGCCATCAACCAAACACCGAATCTTGAGAGCATTCTCCGCTCATCTGCCATTTTATCAATCTCCTTACCCATCGATGTTCCACCATCCAATTGTCTCAACCATTTGGGTTTCTTTCCTTCACCTTCTGATCCTTCAAACATTGTTGTTTCGCGTAACAGTTTAACGATGCTTTCAACAGTTGGCCATTGATCGTCCGATCCCCAAACCACTCCAGTACCCCAATGCATCAAATGTTGCCCACTATTCTGATCCCCATGAACAATTGTACTACAATCAAGGCATAATCTCAGTGGCACATGATTATGTCCTCTAGTACATTCGTGGGAACAACAAATTGTCACTGCTAGCCTTGATTGCGATTGGCATTCTTGTCTTTGACATGTTGCATTTGATGCTGGCATTGGTTGAGCAATGTGTTGAGTTACAACTTTTCTTTCACCTGTCACTTGTTCTGCACACTTTCGACATAGGAAAATCGGTGGTGATGTATCAGCCACGTCCGCACAAACTACTGGATCATAGCATCGTTTCACACTGAAAACAAAATATTGTGGAAAGTGTTGTAGTTTGTAGTTTCTTTTTCACCAACCTTGCCGATTTATCAGTACATCCCGTCGACTGACAAATCTGCGTTCTCCAAGCATGAACCCTATACTGAATTGTCTTCCGGTGCAAAATTTGGGGATTCGGAAATGGCCAATAATGAAAAAGCAAGTTTGCAGCAGCTACTCGACTCTCACATGTTCCTTTCGCAATAACTTGCAACAAGTCTTGGTACACTTTCTGGGAGCAGTTCATTGCTGATTCGACGATCCATGTGTGAAGACCTGGAATATATATATTTTTTAACTTTGGGAAAATTTGTGGAAAAAATACGATTACTTGGATCATGAGTTTGCTGCAAAACCAACATGATGACGCCTGGAACACTGAGCTTGACGTAGGTTTCATCGTTTATGGTAAATGGAAACACACAGTCGGCCAACAGATGAACAATCTGTAAAAAATATTTTTTTATGGAGAGCCAAAAAATGCGCTGCTAAGAGACTAAAAACTACAAAAAATACGCTGCTAAGAAACTACAAACTACACAAAATGCGCTGCTAAAATACTACAAACTACAGAAATTGAGACATAATGAAGTTCGCGCTGCTAAGTGACAAATGAGATCCGCTTTCAGAATCCTCGACTTCCGGCTAGAAATTCGAACTACTCGCTCTTTTTTCTTCGCACATCGAAATACGAACCTGTTTATCCAATTCCCTCGGAAAAACACCCAACTGACTTGCCAAAAGTAGCGGAAGTTGTTCCAACGACTCTCGTTCCAAAAATATCATCAACGCTTTGATGGTGTCCAGAATTGCTTCGCCGATTGCTGAAGAAAAAAAATAGGTCCTCTTTTTATTGTTCAAAAAGAAGCTTGCTCTTTCGAGTACCTTGTGGCGAAGTGGTGATTAAGGAAAAAACGTCCAAAAGATTGACAATTGCATAATAGAGTGCGGAATAGTTGAGATTTGGATAAAGATTCCATCGGGCAGCGTCTGATGAGAATTTTTCGCAGTAATGTGTTTGGGCAGCTGGAAAGTCTTTGAGAAACCTAGAAAAAAAATGTTTTTTAATTTTTTTTTCGTAGTTTTTGATCTCTAAATAATGGGGATTTCTTAGCAGCGCAATTTTGTATAGTTTGTAGTCTCTTAGCAGCGCACAATTCCTTAGCAGCGCATTTTGGGTAGTTTGTAGTCTCTTAGCAGCGCATTTTCTTGAAGTTTGTAGTCTCTTAGAAGCGCATTGTTTGTAGTCTTTGGTCTCTTAATAGCGTATTCTTATCTTAAATGCTTCCATCAATTAAATATACGATTTGTCTAGTGTAATTTTTCTTCTGTTTTTCAAGCAGCCGAACAAAAACAAGACATTTTGGTCCATCTATTTGTTTTTATCGGGTCTACAAACTTTTTCATCCAATTTTTCTCCTTTTTTTCGTAAAAACATTGTGTCTTCTGATTTGAGTTTGACTAAGGACTGGACTTGAAGCAACATCCGTTTTGTTAGTAAATGTCCTTCTCTTCCAATTTTTCTCCTCCTTTCTGAAGATTTTGGAGTGTGTTTTCGATGAAACATGGAGAAAAAAGGGCGACCGGATGCTTCGTCGAGATGGAGATTTGATTTTTTCCAACAAAAACCGCCCGTTTTTCATCTGTTGGAAAATTTTTCAGTTCTGTTTGAAGCATTAGAAAATAAAAAAGAGGGGGGAAAGGACACCAGCAAAAAAGAGTAAAACAGAGAGCATTGAGAAAGTTAATTAAATTTTGATCAAAAGTGGTTTTGCCTCCAATTTTCCAATTTTCTCCCCCATTTCCAAAGTGTATGTTGTATGTTTGCCCTCAAGTACCACCACCAACAGCTTATAGTATTCTTTTGCTTTTCCGTGTTTTTTTTTCAAACAAAAAAATTTGGTTGAGAAAAAGAATAGAATCAGCGGCTTATGTGGGCTTCAAAATCCATTACTTTTGGCGTGGAAAAGTGAAATTTGAGATTTTTTTTGGCTCTTTTAGCGGGGAAGATGAGAAGAAAAGACATCTGGAGCCAATATAGTTTTATGGGTTATTATTATTATGTCCGGGGGACTTTTTTCCAAAAAAAAAATGTCGTGAAATTCCTTAGCAGCGCATTTTTATGTAGTTTGTAGTCTCTTAGCAGCGCATTTTTGTGTAGTTTGTAGTCTCTTAGCAGCGCGCAATTCCTTAGCAGCGCATTTTTTGTAGTTTGTAGTCTCTTAGCAGCGCATTTTTATCAAATCGATTTTCATATCAAAATTTGCTGAATTTTTCAATGTTTCACACGAAAAACCTCATTTTTCATGTTTTCCACCCACAAAACCTACCCAATCAAAGTTTGCTGAAAATACCGCAAAGTGGTAATAATTTCAGCATTAGATGGAGGTTGCTGATTAGTCGAGAGTCGTACTTGGAATTCGGACAACGTCCGAATTTTAGCGGAAACTGCAAAAATTTGAATTTTTTTAGAATAAGATCCCGATAACTCACAAGTATAATATTTCAATAAATATGCCATTTTAATCAGAGTTTTCTTTTATCAGAACAAAAAATATCAAAAGGTTTTTTCAAGACTTTTCCATCATTTTGGTGATGATGATGGTGGTGGGAGGAACAAGAGGTCTTGGGAGAGAGAGAGAGAGAGAGGTCCTCTTTTCTTCAAGCCCCGCCCACTTTTGTTCTTGTGAGTGTTTTTTTTTTCAGGCGCCACGCCCTATTCATTTTTGAACAATTTTCCGTTACTTTATTTTCAAAAAGTTTATTATTGAGTATCCGAAAAAATTGTTTCTCTGGAAACTTTCACGATTTTCTAAAATTTTCAAAATCGCCTTTTTTCAAACTTTATTTGCAATTTCCATGACATTTTTTATTTTCTTCTGAAACTTTAGAAAAACATTTTTTAAATAAATGAAACATGAATTTTTCATTTTTGTGGAGTTTTTCATAAAATTTTGGATAAAATTTCAGATTTTCAGAACAGCAGGTAATTTATAAATTTTTGACGTGGATTCCAAATTTTTTTTTTAAATCTATGGAAAATTTTCTCGTGAATTCCTCATCTTTAAATTTCAGGAGATTTCAGGATTGTTAGGTCAAATAAAATTCTATGTCAAAATTTCAATTTTCGAATTTTTTTCTAGAAAACTTTTTTTTTGAAATTTTTTGATTTTTTTTACAGTTTTTGGATTCATTCTAGAATTTGAAAAACACTGAAATTTGCTTTTTTTTCCGGAATTTGAAACATTCCAAAAATATTTTTTCTGAATTAAAAATTTTTTTAAAACTTTTTTTAAAATTTGAAAACCTTTTATTTAGAAAAAATTTTAAATACTAAATTTTTTGAAAATTCATTTGCAAAATTTGACAACAAAAACTGAAATCGTTGGAATTTTTGAGATTTTTTAATGAATTGATTTCAATATCATTTCATAAATTTAAAAATTCCAAAAATTAAAATTCTTCAGCAAAACAAAATCTACACTTACATGTTGCAGCTCTCGTCGTCGCCATTTTAACTCATTTTCATCTTTTCAATTATTATTCGAAATGCCTGAAAACAAAATCCAAAATTATCCCAAGAATAATATTTAAAATTCGACAATTATATCTAACACAATATTCAAAATAAATAAAAAAAATTAGTATACATATATATATTCAATGCAAAAAAATACCCCACCGAGAAGCGAGGAATACGCAGAAAAAGGACCCAATCAATACGAGCCCGTGACAGCACACAACAAGAAAAAAGCGGAAAAAAAACGAATTTGTGGATGGGGGGGAAATGTGCCTTCAGGGCTAAACACAACAAATAGGCGCATGTGTTGTGGCTTGTTCCACTTTCGGGCATGTTTTCCCATGGGATTCTGAAAGTTTTGCAAAATGGAGCTAGCAGGCGGAACCCAACCCTCGGCCAGTTGAATGGTAGGCAAAAGTGTACACCACTTGGCTAAACAGCAACATTCTGAAATGGTGAATTAGCGCTTATGTTCATGGCGCTTATGGAAAAATGTGGCGCTGCTAAGAAATTGAGTTCACGTGTGTAAATTTGTTTTTAAATAAGAAAAATTTGTTAAATAAGAAAATTTTCATTTTTCATAATTTCTTGATAGGAAACGAACTTTTAAAAAATGCATAAAGATGAAGTGAAAGCGGTATCTAATGTCAACTCCAAATTCACGAGAATTTCTTCCTAAAATTCCAGAGTACATTAAAAATCGGGGTAACAATTAAAAGCCGAAGTGGCGCAAGCTGGAAAAATAACGAACACATTGGCGCCGGTGGATTCGGAGACGTTTACAAGGTTTTCAACGAGAATTCCGCGAAAACCGACACTTTCTATGCGATGAAAACCGAACTTCACACCGCCAGAGTTCAGCGTTTGAGAATCGAGGCGGAAATTCTAAAAGAGGTCAACAACTATTGCCGCCAACATCGGAAATCGAAACAACATTTTTGCGAGCTGATTGATGCTGGAAGGAATCAATCGTTTCTAGTGACAAAACCCTGTTTTAAAAAAATTAATTAAAAAATGTTTTTTAGTGGGTTGTTATGACACTTATTGGGCCATCCTTGGAAAATGTGCGAAAATTAATGCTGAAACAATTTTCAAAAGTTACTGTTATAAACATGTCTTTACAGATTTTAGAGGTACTTAATATTATGAAGAAATGTACTTTATATTATGAAGAAATGCGACTACAAACTACAAAAAATGCGCTGCTAAGAGACTACAAACTACAAAAAATGCGCTGCTGAGAAATTGCGCGCTGCTAAGAGACTACAAACTACAAAAAATGCGCTGCTAAGGAATTTTGCGCTGCTTAGAGACTACAAACTACAAAAAATGCGCTGCTAAGAGACATTTAACTACGTACAACATCCTAAGAGACTACAAAGTATGCACAATAACAAGTTTATTATAATAGCATTTTTCAGGCTCTCGAAACAATGCACGATATCGGATTTATCCACCGAGACATCAAACCTCAAAATATTTGTATCGGCATGCCGCCGAACGATGAAGCCACGTTATACGTTCTTGATTTTGGGATAAGTCGAAGAATTTACAAGTCGGAGAAGAGTAAAACTTTGAGGGTGATTATTGTTTTAAATTTAAATTTCACTAAAAACCGTAATTTTCAGAAGGAAAGACAGAAGGTGCCATTCTTTGGAACTCGAAAGTTTTGTAGCCGTGCTTGCCATTTGGAGAAGGATCAGGGACGGAAGGATGACGTTGAATGTTGGCTTTATACTACATTGGATCTTTTTCACAATGAGAAGGGTCTTACTTGGAATTCTGTGATTCGGGATAGCTCAAAGGTTTTGGCGAAGAAGGTTGAATTGTTCAAGAATCCGAAACATGAGCTGCATGCGACAATTCCTAGTGAAATGGTGGTTATTATTCAATATTTGGATGGGCTGAAATTTACGGATTCAGTGGATTATAAGTACTTTATTGAGATATCGATCGAAAATTATCCTATCTTAATTTCAGACTAATCGAGACCCAAATTCAAAAAATAGCGAAAGAACGTAACCTCGAGTTGAATACAAAATTCGACTGGCAAGGAAAAATCGAAAATTTGATAAATGAAAAGAAGAAGAGGAAGAGTTCTTCCTTCGGCGAGGCAGCCGCAAGAATGGCAAAGGCCAAAAGAATCACGTCAAATGAGCCAGCGAAAAAAAGTTCACCGATTGGCTCGAAACGTAAACGTGTTGACAAATCTGACGATACTCTGAAATCGTCGGTTTATCAGGAACACGTTAGTGAACTGAAAATGCAGCCAAGTAATGCTGAATCGACGAAAGGAAGGAATTCGTATGATGCTAGTAGACAAATGGAAAGTCAGAAGACTAGCTCGAAGAAGCCGCAGAATAATAAAAAGAAAAATTCGAAGACAAACACGAAAACCAAAGATTAGTTCGAGTTTTATTTTAATAAATATTTGATAATTCGTTTCTAAATATATTTTTCTAAAATCCCACCAATTTTTAAGCTTGGAAACTCATTTTTAGCCAGGTTACAACGTAATAATCAAGACCACTCATGTTTTTTTCGAGTGCACCGTTTAAAGGCGCACACACTTTCTCTCTTAGGTCTTGCCACGAAGACGTCCTCTACTTTCAACCTCTCAGCCTGCACGTGCGTGTTTTGTCGTTTTTTAGCGTTTTTCTTGGTTTTTTCTGAAATTTTATTAAATTAATTGAAAATTTAGAAGATTGTCGTCATTTTGATACCCTTTTTATGCAAAAATATTGATTTTAAATTGTAGAAAATGATTTTTAAAAATTTTGCCTTAAAAAATTATTTTTTTTTTACATTTTCATTGACTTTTGCTTAAATTTCTTTGTACCCATTAGAAGCTCAAGTGAATCGCTTTCTTTTGACTCCTTTGTGAATCAAAATTTACAATTTTAATCTGGCGAAAGTCGTTTTTAAAATATTTCAATCAAATATTGATTTTTTGGAATTTATAAAAAAATGTTTGCTTAACTTTTTTTGTATATATAAAAAGTGTAGGAGATTCTCATCATTATGAAATCAAAGTTGCGGAACGAAGTTAAATTTTGAGGATAGAACAAAATTTTCAAGTGGTTTTTGATGTGTTTTTATGGTAAAGTGCAGATTTTTTGAAACGTAAGTGTAAACAGGTCAGGAGTTCTGGAAAGTTCTAAACCTCTATGTCTCTTTTTTACTCTTGAATTTTTTTCAATACGCTTTCACTTTTTCTTTTCTTTTCTTTGAAAATAATCAAAGTTTTACAAATCTCAACAAAAAAATAGTTTTCAGGATAACCATGAACCGTCTCGCTCAACCAGCCACCCGTTCGGTTGTCAAATCATTCAAGCGTAACTCGTCGGGACCTTTCTATGGATCCCACAATGTTGACGGATTCAGACAAAGCTATACCCTTCCATTGAGAGATAATGCAAGTGAGTTTTATTGATTATTTAAGTTAATTTATGAATTTTTTGAATTTTCAGCCGCCACATCAACTTGGAAAAAGATTTTCTTCGTCGCTTCCCTTCCATGCCTCGCTCTCACCATGTACGCCGCTTTTGCTGACCACAAGAAGCATCTGTAAGTTCTTTTAAAAAAATTTGTTTGAATTTTTCATCGGTTTAGGAGCCACGATCGCCCAGACTATGTTGAGTACTCCTTCTTGAACGTCCGCAACAAGGTAATCCTTATTTTCAGTTTAATTTCATAAATTTGAGCCATCCTAATTTTCAGCCATTCCCATGGGGAGACGGAAACCACTCATTGTTCCACAACAAGGCCGAACAATACGTTCCAGGAGTTGGATTCGAAGCCGAACGCGAAAAACATTAAATTTTGTTTGAAGGAATGTTTTTTAAAACAAGACTAATTTAGAGATTTTGATTTTTGTCGAAAGAAAAGTGAAAACAAAATTGTGTATAAAATGTTATTTCGTGAAACCAAAAAAAGCTTAAAAACTAAATTGAGCAAGAACAAAATTATATATTATTAGGAATCAAGGTGTCTTATTCGCTCGGTACTGCACACGCCCAACGGAAGCCTTGCAATTATAATTCAATTTGTGTTGAATATTTGTGCGAACCAGTCGATTATTGGTTTCTTGTATTCTTCGATGGTTTGGGGCTACTGGAACCAGTGCGTCGTTTTCCTTACTTGTTTGGGAATTTATGTAGACTTTTGACCATTCAAGGTACTGTAAAAGTTTCTTTAAGAATTTCAGACATGTTCAAAAGCTTACATGATCCTTTGTTATCCTAATTGGCTGATTGATTATAATCCAAGTCACGGTTTCATGACATCCTGGTGTTGTTAAAGAACCATCATAGGTTATTATATCCCTGGTGTATGGCAGAAGCCTCCAAGGTTCGAAATCTGCTAGTTGAACCCTCTGGTCCTTGAAATTGATACTTGCCGTAGCAACTGTTAGTTTCAGCAACTCTTGATTAGTTTCAGCTCCAAACTGGAACAGAAAAAAACGTTTGCACTAAAAATTGTCAACTTACATCAACCAAAATCGATAAAATCGTAATCCCATGGGGATTTTTGGAAGCTGTTGTAAAATTGGGATACAAGTCCGTGTTGAAAGCGACCAATTGAACTTCCATTGGATATCGTCGCATATTTATTGTATGATCGCTACCATTATGTGTTTTGTTACCCATATGAATGTCAACTCGTTGAACCCTTAAATTCTAGAATTTTCAGTTGCTCCTGCACATGAAGCATACCGATATCTATACCCATAAAGTGGCCCATTTGTAATATTCACTGATGGTTTCTTAGGTGAGTATCCTATTCGAACCCGCACCATTTGCCCAGTGTTTACAAGTTCCGAAAAAACCGGAATCTTATCTAGATGTATTGGTTTGATGGCGCTGTCGAAAAGTAGACGATCTGGCTGGATATCGATTGGTGATTGAAGACGGCCTTTTGTGCACATCGCCCAATCTTTTTCGAGGAGTCCCCAGAAGCCGGGGCCTGAAAAAAGGTGTTCCTGTAATTTGAAAAATGCGCTGCTAATAGACTACAAACAACAATAAAATGCTAACAAGCTAACAAACTTGCTCTCACCTCCAAAAACTTCCGAATTATAAGACCATTGATAATGCTGTTTTGTCCAAACTGCCCCAAAATTCTGAAGAGCAAAATACACTATTTGAAAGAGCAATAGTCTACATGGAAATCGCATAGGCGTCTTTCTTCTATAGTAGTGTCTGTAAATGAACACAAAAAGTTTGAAAAGTCGTAAAATCGGAAGCAAAAACAAATGGATGACACACATCATCTAATACCTGAGTCGTAAAAAAGGAGAAGACAAATGAATGGTTGAAGAGCAAGAAAAAAAAACAAGAAAGAGGAGGAGCACAAAAGGGATGGGGATTTGAGAGCCCGATATGGTTGCTATGTTATTAAAAATTGGGGCAGGACGAGCAGTAGAAGAAAAAAAAAATGGGAGAATAATATGGGGGTTGGACAAGAAGAGCTGTACACAAGAATTTGGAATTTTTAAAAAATAAAATTGGAGAAGAATTTGAGAGATTTCTTTAGAAAAAAGCAAACTTAGAAATTGTGCTGCTAAGAAACTACAAACTACATAAAATGCGCTGCTAAGAGACTACAAACTACACAAAAATGCGCTGCTAAGAAACTACAAACTACAAAAAATGCGCTGCTAAGAAAATTCACCAACCGAGACAACTTTTAGAAAGAAAATTCAAAAAACTTGGAACAGCGTTCTTAAAAATTAAATTGAATTTTGAAATGTTCACTTTTCAAAATTCAATCATAACAAGGAAACTTCTTGAAAAGGTTGAAAGTTTAAAAATAGCCGTGTTTTTGTTCTCGAAAAATATTTGAATATTGTAAAAAAACAGTTAATTTATGAGATGATTTTTAGAAACTCAGAAAATAATTTCAGTGGGCTAGGCAACATTTTCTTTTCAATTGAATGGCATCTTCAATTTTCAGACATTAGAAAGCAAACAAAAGAATTAAATGAAAAAGTTACGCGCAGGTTGTTGTTCTGGTTTATTTGTGCTGAATATCATAGTTTTCATTCAAAATGAATATAGAATTGTGGAAAATAAAGAAGAACACACTAAAAACAATATTGTCGAAATTTCGATGCTACGAGACTAAAAACTACAAGAAAATGCGCTGAAAAATCATCAACATTACGAATTTTTAAAAACCGTCCATGAAAATTTTTGAACGCTATTCATGAACGAACCACAAAATATGAATAATAATAGAAAAAATAAATAGAAGATGGCAAACGAAAGATGAATCTGTGTGGGAAAGCAGAGTAGAAAAGGAAGAGCTTCTGAATTCGTAATTAGTCTGTGACACAGAAATGAAAAATGAGAATAAAGAAGGAAAAAGACTTGTATATATAGAATTTCGCGATTTATATATATTTAAAAAAAAACTAGCATAAGGGACTGAAAAATCCAATCCACCCTTTTTTTATCACAAGTTGTTCGATATGAATTTTTAAAACGGATTGCATGACTAGCTTCAAAATGGCTGTATAGACACCCAATGTTTCCCTCCGGAGCCCCCCGAAAAAAGGAATAAAATTCCAATTTCACCGCCTCCTCTTTTTTCCATCCATCGTTTTTGGGTTCTTCGGAATTGGTTGTCGAAACGATTTAGAAAAATACACTCATCCCCCACCGGAAAAAAATCGAGAGAAAAGAAGTGGCTTCATTTTCCGCTTTTCCTCCTTCTTCATCATTCGTTTTCTTCTACTTCACAAAACAATTTAAAATTGGTGGTATCCTCCTTGCACATCCAATTTTTCCAGTTTGGGAATCTCATGAAAATCTAGCTTGAAAAAAAAAGTAAAATTCAAAGAAAAAAAAACAACGGGGTATTTTTTTAGTCTGATAGACGAAAGATGAGAACTTACGAAGCTAATTACTACATAGAAAGACGAAGAACAAAAATGCGCTGCTAAGAGACTACAAACTACACAAAAATGCGCTGCTAAGAGACTACAAACTACAAGAAAATGCGCTGCTAAGGAATTGCGCGCTGCTAAGAGACTACAAACTACAAGAAAATGCGCTGCTAAGGAAAAGCGCGCTGCTAAGAAACTACAAACTACACAAAAATGCGCTGCTAACAATAAAAATTGTAAGAAATCAAGAAAAAAAATGGCTCTCATCCTCAAAAACGGAGAAAAAGGTTTTCACTCATTTCCCAGTTATCCATTCCACTATCTCATTCTATGAATAATTTCTGACCACCACCACCGCGTTTTTTTTTTCTTCTCGGGTGCGACTTACTCTGGTTGGAAATCGACAAAAAAAAAAGGCGAAAGCATATAAAGAACGAAAAAAAAGTGAGTAATGAACGTGGCGACGACAAAAACGGAAAACGGAAACACATCGAAGTTTCGCCAGAATTTCAGATTATTTTCACACGATTCCAGTGCGTACGCGATTCTCTCGTCATTTCACATTCGTGTGGGAGTGTGTGACAGAAAAATCTGAACAAAACCCAAAAAAGAAACAAAAAATTATTCTTTTTCTTTTCATGAGCCAGAAAGCTTGCAGATGGAAAGACAGCACAACTCGCCACTTAACTTAATTTCTATCGTCACGCAATTTTTTCACTGGCAAATTGTCAAAAAAAAAATGAAAAGCCTGGAAAATGAATGAGAATGCAAGAAAAAAAATCAAATTTCCTCGCTGACAACCAAAAATCTTGGAATAATAATGACAGATGTTTTTTGTTGTGGGTTTTATTTTTGTTTCTGCGAAAAATTAATTTTTTTTGAGAATTTTCAAGAAATGCTTTCTTAGCAGCGCATTATTTGTAGTTTGTAGTCTCTTAGCAGCGCGCGTTTCCTTAGCAGCGCAATTTCTCGTAGTTTGTAGTCTCTTAGCAGCGCATTTTTTTGCAATTTGTCTTAGCGGATCATTGAACCTCATTCTCCTTATTTGTTCGTTCTTTACGATATTTCTAACTTCAGAATATCTACAATCCAAAGAATGACCAACATTTTGATCCTTCACAATGACCATACATCCCTCGTTTGTTCCATTGACGCGTTATCATTAAAGTCGGGGTAACTTTTTGATCCTTTTCTCACAAATTCATGATCAGAAAATGATCAGATTTTCACAAGCAATTTTTAAATATTTATTCGAAATCTAGAGATCGATAATATAGTAAAGGAGATCTACATAATTTAAGTGCTAATTGATAAATTGCCGTCGATTAATTGGTCCAATTAAAAATGTTTAATTACAAGTCCATCCGCTACACGAAGAGAAGAATCCTTCGGAATTCTTGACACCATTTTGATTATACTGACGACCGTAACCTGCACGAGACGCCGGTGGATAGTTGTAAGCATAAGGGTAGAGAAATTGTGCATTTGACATGACGACAATGCACATAATCAAGAAAAAAGCGAGAATTACGGTAGACATGGTTCAAACCAGCTTTTTCTTCTCCAAATGAATAATATTTCATCAGCTTGTTCTTCTTTTTTATATAAAACCGAAAGTAAATATCGTTTTGTGGTTGTCTGACGTAGAAGCTAGAGGAAAACAATTGTGGCCTTGCTATTTCCTATTTCGTCGAAAAACGGTAAACCACACACAAAAGGACAAGGAAAACAGTTGTTTTTGCTTGTTCTTTGACGGTGTTTGACGACGAGAAAAATGGAGAAAAAATGAGTCTAACAATGATTTCTGCAAATTTTGCGTATTTTTTTTACAAATATTTGGATTTTAGTATTTTTTTCAGATACGAATTTGAAAACAACATGTTGACTATTGTATATTTCATGTTTAGCTTTAATTGAATCTGAAAAATAGTTTTTTTTTGAATTTTCATTTCAAAACTCTTTCTTGTTGTTTGTAGTCTCTTAGCAGCGCGCAATTCCTTAGCAGCTCATTTTCTTGTAGTTTGTAGTCTCTTAGCAGCGCGCATTTCCTCAGCAGCGCATTTTCTTGTAGTTTGTAGTCCCTTAGCAGCGCGCATTTCTTGAGCAGCTCATTATTTTTTCTACAAAAAAACGAACTCAAGTTGTACTTTATAACCCTTGTTCCGCGTTCGCCTTCCAATTAATCATTCGACGTCACTGAGAAAACTATCCGTTCTTTTTTCCCTCCATTTCCGCGGTCAAAAATTTATCATTCCTTCGCCAAGATTTCTTTAATGGTCAGTTCATGATAAAATCACATGAAAATGCGCATGTGAAAATATTTCGATTTTCCTCGTTGAGATCCTGATTCGGAGGTCGTAATTTTCACCAAATCGCTATCAATTCTTTATTCTTATGTTTATTTCAAGTTTGAAAATTTGAAAAATAAGATTTCTTGAAATTTTTCTAGTGGTGAAAATATTGATTTTTCTCCAAAATAGTTTTTGTCATGAGTTATCCTGTTCTGTTTCCTAATAATTTCTTTTGGATACATTTTTAGGTGAAATCCAATTTTCGAGAAAATGTGAAAAGTGTCGGAAATATTTAAAAAAAAACGTTTCTTTCCATTTTATTTTGTATTTTCTTAGCAGCGCATTATTTAGTAGTTTGTAGTCTCTTAGCAGCGCATTTTTTGTAGTTTGTAGTCTCTTAGCAGCGCGCATTTCCTTAGCAGCGCATTTTTTGTAGTTTGTAGTCTCTTAGCAGCGCATTTTTATCTCGGCAACAGTTTCTTTGCAGATCACTTTCTTGTAGTTCTGTAGTCTCTTGCGCAAAATTATAAACAGTTTAAATTTTTTAACAACGCGTTTTTTCACATTTCCTTTGGCAAAGCTATAACATATACTTATCATTATTTATCAGATGAAAGATGATTTTTCTCTTTTCACTTTTTTTCCAGTATTGCTTTAATGTATTTTTGAGGGTCACTCATTTTAAGAGATTTATAGGTTTATTGCTTTTCAACAAAATAATAGAGATCAAAAGAAAATTATAGGTTGTCTATTAGACGAGATCCTGGTCAGAGCCATGGAAGCATTTACTTTGTTGGCGAGACGCATGTCCATCCTTTGCACATTCCAAAGAATCCTTCAGAATCCTTGACACCACTTCCACCGTAATATTGATAGCCATAATTCGAAGAAGGTACTGTATTGAACCCGAATGGCGAGAATAATTGTGCGTTCGAAATGAAGACAATAAACATAAGAATCATGAGGAAGTTTTTAAGGAATACTGTAGACATGTTAGACATTTTTCAGAAGCTTTTGAATAAAAAGCAGAAGGCAAGAAATGTTTTATGACAATACCGAATTATATCGGGTTTTATATAGTGTCTGAAAACAACCGTTTTTGTAAGAATCTCACGCAAAAAAAGTTTAAAGTCAAAGATGACAAAAAAAGAAGGCGGAGTTTGGATGATAATTGCAAATAACAGAATATTTCTGTTATTAACACTGAAAAAAACCTGACGTGATAGAAGAAGGAATGATGTCCGATGCCCTACATATTGTTTTTCAGTTGTAGCGTTCGTTAGAAGTTTACACGATGGTACAAAGTCTCATCCCTCCCCCGGTTCATCTTTGTACTCCTGATGTTTTGAAACCGTTTCTTCTCTACAAAATACGCCTCTACAAAATACGAAATATAGCTGTATTACACGAAAAATTCTTAGCAAAACCAGAATTTTTTAGAATTAGAGAAAAGGTCTTCAATCTTTCACAACACACGTGTTTCTCTACTACTTCTCGTATTTCCATGACAAATAATTGTCTATGTAGTACGGTCTATGGGAGAAATCATTCATCGAAAACCATATATCAAATTATAAAGCCAAACATCAAACTCTGTTTTGTGTTATGGAACTTCCGTTTTGAGCAGCTATTCAATTTTTCAACTGCTCATTTTTTGTGTATAGTCTCTTAGCAGCGCATTTTCTTGTAGTTTGTAGTCTCTTAGCAGCGCATTTTTTTTGTAGTATGTAGTTTCTTAGCAGCGCGCAATTTCTTAGCAGCGCAATTTCTTGTAGTTTGTAGTCTCTTAGCAGCGCATTTTTTTGTAGTTTGTAGTTTCTTAGCAGCGCATTTTCTTTTAGTTTGTAGCGTCTTGGCAGCGGATTTTCAACGTCACTGCATTTTTTGTATTAGGCTGAAAATTTACAACATTTTTCAGATCGTGATATCATCATCGTCCTATCTTCAATTCTGAAAGTGCATATCTCTTATTTTTCAATTGGGTTAATGTTTAAAATTTTATTTTTAGCCTTTAAAACGGCTAAATATAAAAAATACATCTATTTTTGGCTTCAGAAATGACGAGTTAAAGAAAACATTTTTGAAAAAGGAAAACGTATGAAGATTGACATTCGAAACAGCTACTTATTTTATACTTTTCCCTACAAGTTTGATAATTCTTGTTAGTATTGTCAACGATTGTCATGTGTTATTATTATTGCTAACTATCTGGAAAAAACGTGATGAACAAAATATTTATTTACAAAATTGGTTACGAAACACTATTTTCGGTAGTCATATGCACACTGTTTTCTCAAAATTTTCACGACTAGCATTTTGAACAAAGTAACTTTTCGAACTTTGCAGAATTTATTTGCCGTTTCGTGTTTCTTATGTTTGAAAATTCGGGGGTTTTCGAGTACTGGAAAATGACATTGCGAAATTATTTTCTTCTATAGGTTTTCAAATGCTGCGAATAACATGAAAAGATAATTCAAAAAATAGTGAAAAACGCCTTTAAGAAATTTACCCGATTTTAAGAATCTGATTCACAGACAAGGGTCTGATTTACAGTATTTTGATTTACAATATAACCATTATAATTAAACATGAAGATTTCGAAATCCGAAATTTCAGCTCTCGTTTTTCAGTTTTACAAATAATAATTCCATCTCTTAGCAGCGCATTTGTTTGTAGTTTGTAGTTTCTTAGCAGCGCATTTTCTTGTAGTTTGTAGTCTCTTAGCAGCGCACTTCCTCAGAATTTTTGTAGTTTCTGAGAAGCACATTGTTGGCAACAGACATCTAATATCAAAACCGTTCCACCGCCAAACCAAACATCTTCTCGTATTTTGTACCAAAAGCGTTGAAATGTCAGCATTTCGCATCTTCCTCCTCACCCAAAATGACCACACATCCGCTCGTTTCCTTTCATTCAGAAATCATGTTTTATCATACAAAAGATGATAGTTACCAAGCCTGCGTTATCTATCTCACTTTCGCGGTCAAAATTTGAAGCGAATGTCTACTGGATGTTGTCCTATATTTTGTAGGCTAGAAGTGGTTGCTTAGCAGCGCATTTTTGTGTAGTTTGTAGTCCCTTAGCAGCGCATTTTGTGTAGTTTGTAGTCTCTTAGCAGCGCGCAATTCCTTAGCAGCGCATTTTTGTGTAGTTTGTAGTTTGTTATTTTATCAAATCGATATCCATATCAAAATTAAAGAAAAAGCGGGAAACATTCTCAATTTCGCTGACAAATAAATGAGGCTGTTTGTAAATACCTCGACAAATGATCACACATCCGATAATCATGTTTCATCATCTCAAATACGATGACAAATGCTTATCCGACCCTTTTTTTCTCTTTCTTTAATGGTCATTTTGATAGGAAAAATAGAAAAAACTATTAAAATAATAACGATTTATTATAGTTTTAAGAAAAAAAAATTGAGCAATTGAATTTTGTGGAGATCGGCACCAGAAAGTGTCCATGGGTTGTTGAGATCGATCGTAAAAAAATCGTTGACTAATTGTTGTTGGTGGGGGTTAATTGGTCCAATTAAGATTATCTTAATTGCAAGTCCATCCACTGCATGCTGAGAAGAATCCTTCAGAATCCTTGAC
Source organism: Caenorhabditis virilis (assembly GCA_964036255.1). Classification (NCBI taxonomy): domain Eukaryota; kingdom Metazoa; phylum Nematoda; class Chromadorea; order Rhabditida; family Rhabditidae; genus Caenorhabditis; species Caenorhabditis virilis. The sequence continues at coordinate 16,376,040 of OZ038417.1, read as the reverse complement.
ACCATTTTGATAGTAATATGGACCGTATCCTCTGGCAGCTGGTACGGTATTAAATCCGAATGGCGAGAATAATTGTGCATTTGAAATGACGACAATGAACAAAAGCATGAAGAAGCAAGTGTTAAGGATTACGGTAGATGTCGACATGATTGTTGAGAATGTGTTTTTGTTGGTTTGTTGTTGTAAAAACAAGAGGGGTTTGATGAGAATACAAGAAATTCCAATTGGCTTTTATATGAGATGTCCCAATAGGCGGGACCGCTCTCAATAATCGTTTTGTGGTTGTCTGACGTAGAACCAAGCAAAAGAATATGGTTTTTGACTGAAAACCCAGTGGAATGATACACAAAAAGGCTTCAGAACTGGGCGGTTCACATGAACGTTCTCTGCATGATTCGACTTTGGGCAATTCGCATGAGAAAATTGTGAACAGAGGACGAACACACTAAACATTGATCTTTCTGGAATGCTGCCAAATCACTGTACTGTGACCAATTTGATTTTTTTGAGAAAGGTGTGGAAATTTCGAGAAGTGTGATGAAAAACAAAGAAAAAAAGTGGTCGAACTTCAATTAAAAGTTCAGTTCGAAGAAATTGAATTGATCGTTCTTTGCAGTGATTGAGGCGAATCTTGTATTGTATGAAGTCTCAACAAAAAGTACTATAGCGTTCCGCTGTGTTGGGTTCAGTGGATTTATGGGAACACAATATTAAGGATATATTTATTATCAAGCATCATAGTAAGCAAGGAATACAGGAATCAGAAGTCTGAAGGATTCTACATCACGTAGAATGAATAGAAGGAACGGAGCGGCGGGATCGGAGGGGTCGGCCCTTAACCTTACCAGAACCGTCCTTTTATACGTTTACCGAGTCAATACATTCTAATGTTTGACCATAACAAAATGACATCATTATTTCGTAATATTCTACGAAATATGTTTAGAAACGTCATTCAAAACATATGTTTCACCTTATATGTTTTGATCTACCAATATGATTCATAAGATAAGAATGCCGAACAATTCGCAGTCCGCGACACTCCCGGCGTCTAAGAGAATGGATTTCCATTTCTCTGAAATCCCACAGTTGTGCTCTTTTCAGCACTTTACACTTCTCTTTTTCTTTGGCCCATTATGAATCATCTATAGAATCTGTTAGGATAACACCTCCGGCCGCAGATTCTTACCAAGTTGTCATTTTGTCAGTATGTTCTTAGCCTTACTTCTTCCTTCCGTATACCATAAAAGAAAAAATTTACAATTAAGCGATTTAATTAATATTATAAGTTGTTGTCGTTGTTGTCGTTGTTTTTTTTTTTTTTTGTCACTGCCACTTGCTGCGTCGATCTTCCAGTTGTGCAGTGGTTGTTGATTCGCCAAAGATGTTGTTGAAATGGCTTCCCCCGAATATGTGCCACAACTCTTCCTGAGTCGCATATTCTCTGGTTCTTACTGACCGTCTCCGATTAAAATCACTACGATCATGAATGTCATGATCACAGACTTCTGAAACTTGCATCCTGCACAATTTCTTCATCATCACCAACACAATATTGTACATCTGGGCCAACCCAATTTGTCATCGTTCTCTTGTGCGCTTACCGGCACCACGGATCGTGGGGCTTACTCACTCTCAAGTGCCCAGATCCAAAATTGAATTATCTTTCAAATTCAAGAACAAGTGAAATAACTACCATTATTTCTCTGATTGGCTTAACAGCCCAAATTGAGTCGCTCTGACTCCACAATTGATGACTTACTTGTTTGATCCAAAGATGCAATGATTGATGTTGTGATGTTCCATTCATGTGTATTGCGATGTTTTGATGTTGATCTGTTTCGACCCTGCTCTTCAGTTTGGTCGATGCACCATAATAATATGTGGTGCTTTCTCTAAGAGTGCTTTCAACTCTTCTTCGTTTGTGTCAATTTCATTAAAGTTCAATTCGTCATCAAGACAATAATCTGGGTTTTCTCATTCCGTCAACTCTTTCTCTCTTGCTTTATGATGAAATAGTAGATCGTGGGCCTTTTTTCCCAACTCATCTACCTCCAACTTTTTGCAATATATTCTACGAAATATGTTTAGAAACGTCATTCAAAACATATGTTTCACCTTATATGTTTTGATCTACCAATATGATTCATAAGATAAGAATGCCGAACAATTCGCAGTCCGCGACAAGTACTCAAGTTGTAATGTTGTACAACACACTTCAGGTCCGACAAAAATAATAAAAAGAAAATAAGCTTATCCGTATAAAAGGATATGCGAAAGATCAAAAAAGCGGATTTATAAGATTTTAATCTCAATGTCGCAGGAATTCCCTCTTAGCAGCGCGCGTTTCCTTAGCAGCGCATTTTCTTGTAGTTTGTAGTCTCTTAGCAGCGCATTTTCTTGTAGTTTGTAGTCTCTTAGCAGCGCGCGATTCCTTAGCAGCGCATTTTCTTGTAGTTTGTAGTCTCTTAGCAACGCGCGTTTCCTTAGCAGCGCAATTTCTTGTAGTTTATTGTAGAGATGTAAATCTCAACCATATTCACTTCAGCAATAACTACTGCTCACAAAATTTCGTTAATATGTTTATTTTTTATATTAATTGTAGTCATTTTGTGTTTTCATCCCAAAGAAATATCAAACAACGCACCGAAATCCGAAATGTTCAATAGTTTCGACTACAAAACGACAACAAATTCATAAGTTTCAAAAATCAAGAAGATAAACCAATTTTATTTGTACTTTGTGAGTTTTGACAACAAAATGAACTCTAGTTTGGCAAAATTATGATCCGTAAAGAAATACCATAACATTTCGAATTTACAGTGTTGCGGACGATTATTTTTTGAAACTGCGAAGTTGTACGCTCATTTTTTGTTTTTTGTAGTTTCTTAGCACCACGCAATTTCTTAGCAGCGCATTTTCATCATCTTTACAAGAAAGCTTCGAAAACACTTTGACCGTCAAACAATGACAGCTGAAGAATTTTTTTCAAGTATCTGTTTTGTTTAAAGTCTTAAACCGTGCCGATTACATTTTGATCTCATAGAAGGAACAAAACGTTGTACGAAACAATTTATATTAAAGGAGGACTTTACAGAGCTAATAAATGTACCTTATATGAGAAAAGATCTCGTACTTAATTCAAGTTTTCAAAATTTTCTAAAAATATGTACATATGTTTCAAAATAATGCCATAGGAAAAGTTTCCCAATGGCTTAACTTCTTTGCTCCGTTAGTGGAAAACCATAAACGTCTGTAAGCGTACACAAAACTGCAGAAAAAAATACATTAACGTCCAACAACAAGAGAAGTTAGAATCAACAAAAAAGTAACGCTTCACAAATGCTCTACTCCAACAAAAATATGTATCTTAGCTTGTGTCCCAAGAAATGCCCGCCCATACTTTGTCTACAGTATCCAATTCGACGAAGGCTCCAAAAATTGATCAATGAAGTTTCAATACTTCCTCGTTGTATTTGAATGTGGACTTTTCTCAAAGTTTCCCGTTTCCAAGTGATTTCTAAGCTCATAATTTTTAAAAAAACTTATTTCTTTTGATAATTTCCTTGAAAATTCACTTGGGGTTTTCCTTGTTTTGTTATTTAGTTTTACTTCGTTTCAGATAATTCATGTTCATGGGTTTTAGAAATCCGAATGCCAGTTCAAAGGAATCGCGCGCTGCTAAGAGACTACAAACTACAAAAAATGCGCTGCTAAGCAATGGCGCGCTGCTAAGAGACTACAAACTACAAAAAATGCGCTGCTAAGCAATGGCGCGCTGCTAAGAGACTACAAACTACAAGAAATGCGCTGCTAAGGAATCGCGCGCTGCTAAGAGACTACAAACTACAAAAAGTGCTGCTAAAATTCTGAGCTTGTTTTTATGTCAAAACATATTGTTCCACATAGCTGTTTTTGATATTTCACGTGCAATTAGGTGCGTCTTGCAAAAATTCAAATTCTAGCCTTCAAAAAACTTGGTCGAAGTTATCAAAACAGAAGAATTACAACGCGGCTTATCACGGTAATTTTTCATCAATTTTCAAAATTCTTTAGTTAAAAAACAAGCCTTTTTCGGCGAAATGCAACGGTTTGATATATGTTTTTTTCATAGTGGCCTTGAAATGTGATAAACCCAATTTCAAAATTTACTATCATTGGGCATATTTTGATAAAACTGCATTTCAATTTCAAAGTACCTTGTTCCATCAAGACACTTTTTAAAAGATCATTGATATTAAAAAAAGGAAATCTGTTCAATGATACGGGTCGGGGGCAGATTTTTGTGTAGACGTTTTGTGGCTGTAGTGTTAATAAACAGGAAGAATACAAGACAGCTACTCGAAGTGAATCAGAAGAAGAAGAAGAAGAAATGATATACACGTACATAGTGGGTTCATATCGCCCATTTCCCAATTATTCTTCTGTTTCTTTGTAGTCGGATACAATTATTGTACATCAGTGTTCTGTGATTGATCAGACGACTTTCATGTGAATAAGACACCGTTTCGGGCAATGGGGGAATACTTCCCAAAAGTCTTGCTTCTGCAAATCACGATTACTGTAGGAATTGTATTTTACCATTATTTTGGCCTCTTCTGTGAAAAATCACGAATCACTGTACATTGCATCATGAAACCAGCTGCCCCTCCCCTTTTCGTTCTTTGAAGGGATTCACTGTTCTCCAACTGTGGCGGGAAGCTCAACAAAAATCAATAAAACCGTCCGAACCCCTATAAAAGGCCGTCGTTCAGCTGTTTTTCATCATTCAATTCATTCGCTTCCAAGCAAAAAACGTCAAAAAATGTCTGCAAAAATCGTCATGATTCTCACAATCATCTGCATATTTTCCGTCGCTCTCGTCGACGCCCAATTCCTATTCCCTATGGCTTTTGCCAATAATTACGCCTACCAACAGCCACGTCCCGCCGGATACGTGGCATATGGAAACAACGGTGTAAAGGATTCTGAAGGCTTCTTCATGAGCTGTAAAGGATGGACATGCAATAATTAATTCATTTTCGATCTACTGTCATTTCATCCCTCTGTAGTTACGAGTTACACCTTTCAAATCTACTCATTTTGATCTCTTCACAATAATAAACTTTTATTCAATTGAACTGTTTGTTTTTTGTGCTTCTAAAAAGATCTGAAAAGATGCACCCTCTAATGGAAATGCGCGCTGCTAAGAGAACTACAAGAAAATGCGCTGCTAAGGAATCGCGCGCTGCTAAGAGACTACAAACTACAAGAAAATGCGCTGCTAAGGAATCGCGCGCTGCTAAGACACTACAAACTACAAGAAAATGCGCTGCTAAGGAATCGCGCGCTGCTAAGACACTACAAACTACAAGAAATTGCGCTGCTAAGGAATCGCGCGCTGCTAAGACACTACAAACTACAAGAAAATGCGCTGTTAAGGAATCGCGCGCTGCTAAGACACTACAAACTACAAGAAAATGCGCTGCTAAGGAATCGCGCGCTGCTAAGACACTACAAACTACAAGAAATTGCGCTGCTAAGACACTACAAACTACAAGAGATTGCGCTGCTAAGGAATTTCCCAGAAGTTTGAAAAACTACGAAATTGTGTTGTTATTTGTTAGTTATTGAAAAAAATCGTTCGGCTTCTGCGTTTCGAGGAATTCTAACAATAAGCTGAAATTCAGGATATTTTCATATAACTTGCAAAAAGTTTCAGATTTCTTTCCGTTTTCAGAGGCTATAAAAATACTGTATTTCAGTCAGTACAAAGTCTACAACTATTCCTTTCTTCATTCCCCCTCATCTCCAAAGAACAACCAAAACAACCAATAACGCCCCCAGTGAATTTCTCTCCATTTTTCAGTCAAAAACCATATTCTTTTGCTTGTTTCTACGTCAAAGAACCACAAAACGATGAATGAGCGCGGTCCCGCCTCCTGGCGCATCTCCTATAAAACCCCCATTCGATGAATCAGATATTCTCATCAAACCCTCTCTTGTTTTTACAACAACAAACCAACAAAAACACATTCTCTAAAATCATGTCGACATCTACCGTAATCCTTAACACTTGCTTCTTCATGCTTTTGTTCATTGTCGTCATTTCAAATGCGCAATTATTCTCGCCATTCGGATTTAATACCGTACCAGCTGCCAGAGGATACGGTCCATATTACTATCAAAATGGTGTCAAGGATTCTGAAGGATTCTTCTCAGCATGCAGTGGATGGACTTGCAATTAAGACAATATTAATTGGACCAATTAACCAACAACAATTAGTCAACGATTTTTTACGATCGATCTCAACAACCCATGGACACTTTCTGGTGCCGATCTCCACAGTTGCTCAAATTTTTCATTTTTTAAAATTAAAACTACAATAAATCATTATTATCTTGAAATGTGTTCCTTGATTCATTTGACCATTAAAGATAAAATCCAATTAAATTGATAAGATGGAAAAAAGTGAACGGATAGAAAATTTTCTTCTCTAAAAGACCTGGCTGATGAAATATGGTTTTTTAAAGCGACGGACTTGTGGCCGTTTTATTGTCGAAACTTTTGAACGCTTCGAATTTTAGCACGTTAGTATTTGCTTACGATAGAAACGAAGATGGCAAAAACTAAAATCTAAACTTGATATAAAATGCAATATTTTGAAGAACAGTTAAACGCGCGCTGCTAAGAGACTACAAACTAAAAAAATGCGCTGCTAAGAAAAAAAATGCGCTGCTAAGGAGAAATGCGCTGCTAAGAAAAAATGCGCTGCTAAGGAAAAATGCATGGCTAAGGAAAAATGCGCTGCTAAGGAAAATGCGCTGCTAAGAAAAATGCGCTGCTAAGGATATGCGCGCTTCTAAGGGAAAAATGCGCTGCTAAGGAGAAATGCGCTGCTAAGAAAAAATGCGCTGCTAAGAAAAAATGCGCTGCTAAAAAAGAGCGATTTATTTATTCAATTATAATAAACGGCCAAATTATCAGAAGAAAAGAAATCAAATGAGGAATCAATAATAATATGACGCCAAAAAAATGGTGCGTGGTGTTGGGTGTGGGTTGTAATAAAAAAAAATGTAAGAAAGATCATTGAGAAAGAGAAGGTGGGAAGGGATCACGGGAAAATAATAATAGCACATTTGAAGTTGTAGAGAACCGGGACAAAGTAGAAGCCGAAATATTCAAAACAATATGTTCTCAATCAGTGACGGAATCATTCTGTAAATAAGAAACATTTTGTACTTCTCGTTGATTTCTAGTGGGCTTCTTACCTTTTTCTCAAACGTAAAATTACGTTTTTTTCCCTCTCTTGTCAACTCTCGAATCGAGTCTCTATACAGTTCTCTTCCCTTTTTTAAAATTTGGGAATTTGGAAGATCAGGAAACTTCTTAATCAAATCAGGTTTTTTAGCATTATAAAAAGCATAAAAACCCGAAAGTTTTGGTTTCGAAAAAAGTGTCCCTTCGGAGCAACGAGTGATGTTGTTGTTGGTATCAAGTCTAAAAATGTAAAATATTTAGCATTTGTTAACTATTGAAGCATCAGCAAAAGAAATATTCATCACCGGGAATCGAACTCTGGGCCTTCGGAATGAGAAAACAAAACGAGACCACTAGGCCGCGGAGCACACCAATGAAGACGTGAAATTAACGTACATAACGTTTGAGATAAGCTCACCTGGAGTTTTCTAGTAAACCCTCCTCAAAAAAGTTCACATTTTCTATGAACTTTTTTTTCGCATCCGTTTCCATTGATCGCCATCTCGTGGTGGCAATCCATAATACATCTTTGCAGGTTCTCTCCGGATGATAGATCTTGCTTTCATCAATCACGTTTTTCACAAAAACATAAAACGGTTTGGTATTGAAACCTTCGCGCTTCACAGGTGCACCAGAAGACTTGACGGCTGAGATGTTCTGAAAAATATGTAAATTCAGAATTTGACTCAAAAATCAATATTAATTTACCATCTTAGACTCATTGCCAATGGATGAGCTCATTGTTCTTTTTTGAATTTTGCAAAAAGTTAACTGAAATAAAAACGGCAAATTAATAGCTATTTCGAAAAAGGAAGAAATTATCTATCGATTAATATGCTTAAAATTGAATTTAAAGGATTTCGAGAAAAGTTATGACTCATCAATGTCCAGGAAAGGCCCTCTTACTTGCTGGTATAGGTGAGCTTGCAAAATACTTTAAAACTTAGGTAGAAATAAAATACAACTTTATTATTTTTATGTTTTTAGAAAAAGCAAGATTTTCTTTATATTTTTAAGAAATTGCAGACAAATTGAACAAAATGTTCCAAAGTTATAAGTGGTGAAAGTTTGTAGAATTCTCACTTCAAACCAGGTGTTGGAAAATGGGACATATGTTCCAAAGAGGTTAAGAAACATATTATGAAATTTAATTATAACGATTGAAAATTAAATTTTCTACAATTTGGTAAAAATTTCAGCTTAATATAAGAAGATAAGCGGAAGTTATGAAAGGTGAAATTTGAAATTTCGAAATTTTTGAGATTTGGTGCGAAAAAAACAATTTCTTCAACTGGATGATTTTTAAAACGGACAAAATAAATACCGAATTGAAGAGCACGATTTGTTCTTCCAATAAAAATTAGATTTCTAAAGGAATTTCGAGGTCTTGGGCAAGATAAAGAAGCTCAAAATTGATGATGAAAAAATTGTGACAGGAATAAAAAGGTGAACTTCAGCAACACATAACGTTTAGAAATATGAAAATGTTTGATAAAAAATTTATAAAATCTTGTAGAGAATTTAATTTTCTATGGATCTTTTTACAATTAAATCACCCTTGGACCTCTGAGCCCCTAAATAAACATATTTTTTCAAAACCTTCAAAAAATCGATAATTGAGGGAGGTGAACTTTAATGACTCACAATATTTAAACGCAATTTAAAATTTCCAAGAAGCACATGTTATTTTATAGAAAATTTAATTCTCTATCGATTGGTGTGCAAATCAATATGATTTACATATTATTTTAATTAGACTTCGCCAAAATTTCAGATAGCTACAGAATCTATATAAAAAGTTGGTGTCACTTTGAGAAGTCATAACTCTATGGGAATTTGGCATATTGCTTTTAAATCTATATTTTTCGAATGCTCAGAAATTTATGAATAAAAAATGACCAAATATCACTATGGTTCCTGTTAGGATAGGGGGTTTTCGGGCGAAAAAGAACAGGGTGCTTTTCGTTTCGTTTCAGAGGTACACGTAAACTTGATGCTGCTTTGAGAGCCCGTATCTCTAGAAATATTGAGCCTATCGAAATAAAATTAATATTTTCAAAATATGCAGAAAATTCCAAGTAAAATAAATCCAAAAATGACTGATTTAAAATAAACATAAGGAAAAAAAAAGCAACGTCTACAATGGTTAGTCACCCCAAAAAAATGCTGACACCGATAGACACTGACGGCTCCCGTGCCAAATTCTATCTCGGCACATGGGCACAGACGATAAATATTGATCACATTACCACATACACCAAATTTTTTGTGATATTTAAATGAGAGTCGCAGACACTGATAGGGGAAGCGAGGCGTCATTGGGCTCCCTGCAGACCACGCCCCTTTTCTCGTATATAAGGCCGTCGACCGGGATCATAATCGTCGTTTTCTGCTTCCCAATCATCATGGCATTCTTCTCGAATTTTTGGTATTCCTAGTACTCCTCTCAAACCCCCTGGATTTTCGGTTATTTCAAAACAGTGCCCCAGTTTTTGAACTAGCCCAAAATTCAAAGGGTTTGAGAGAAAGTTCGCCCACAATGTTTTGGCTAATTGGCTAATCGGTAAACTGAGAAAGTTTCCCGGATGCCCAATTAGCTAAAAAAATGGGTCTTGGGACGAAATTCTGAAGAAAAAGGAGAGAAAACTTTTAGAGAAATGTCCATTGCTCAAAACATGATATGATATGATTTTGCGCATGCACATTCCTCTAATGGTTGACTTTCAAGATTTTTTGGGGGAAATGAGATAAACTTGGAGCATTGAAACTAAGATTTTCAGATTCTATGGAAAATTCTGATTCCGGAAACAAAACATAAAATAATGATGGAGCAAAAATTCTGAACATGGTCATATGATGAAAATGAAATTCAACGCAACACAACTTTTAGAAAAATTGAGATTTCTGAATGAAATCTATATCATCTTATGGGAAATTTAATTCTCTATCGATTGGTATACAACTCAACAATATCTGAAAATCATGATTACGAGATGCAAGCGTTTTTCCGAGATCGTCTCATGAATATCGAAATCCGGGCTCAAGAGATCTGTAGCTCATAACTTGTGAAAAATCAATATTTTCAGTTAAAATTTATAACATCATGTCGGAAACTTAATTTTCTATCTATTGGCATTAATATATTTTAATTTAAAATATTGGTGTCTATTGAAATAAATGATTTGTTATACATCTCAAAAAAATATCTAAAATAATTGTAGTTCAAGTGTGCACTAAAAAAATTGAAAACCAGTAGAGTTTAGAAGGGCACAAAATTCTCGTTTATTTTTATTTTCAATTAAAGAAAACGTTGCCATTCGACAGATAAATTAATTCTCTATCTATTGGTCTAAACTTCGTCTGGTTTGATCGTTTCGTTCACAAGATATGCCGGTTTTTCCAAGAACATTTGGAAAAATGAGCCTGAAATTCAAAAAAATTAAAGTTTGGAGTATTTAACACTTCTTTAAAGGGACGAGCTCTCTTCTTCCAGAAATTAAATTCTCTATCGATTGGTATTTATACATATATTTTTTCAATTTCGAAATCCCAACATTTTCCAGACCCCCTTTAAGATTTGACAGCTTAGTCACAGCCCGGTCACAGCCTGGTCACAGCTCGGTCGCCGCCTGATCGCCTATTTTGTAAACATTGCCCATTTTTTTCTAAAATTTTCCTCAATGTACACTCATTCGTGCCAGGGTGTTGGCTGTCACCGGCCCCCGGCGACATCTAGACAGGAAAAAAGAAGCACATATCTTCTTACTGAAGAGACGCATAGAAACATGGAGCATCGACGGCGTTGGTCGGCATCGACGGCGCCCGGCGTTGGTCACGCCCCCTTTTCGAGAGACGATCGGGAACGAATTCGTCATTCGTATGTAAATGGTGAAATATGAAATATTCCTGGTATTCGCTCTCAAAAACCCCTAGAATTTTTGGTTTTCTGCTTAGAAAAAAATTCTTGCGTTTTTTCCAGAAGGCCCAAAGTTCCATGGGTATGAGAGAAAGTTTCCCCGCACCCAATTTTTTGGTTAATTGGCGACATGGTAAACTATGAATTCCAGAAGTTCACCAGAGCCTAATTAACTAAAAAATGGGTCTTGGGACGGAATTTGGAAAAAAAAAAGAGAAAACTTTTAGAGAAATGGCCTTTGCTCCAAACATGATATGATATGATTTTGAGCAGGCCCATTTCCCTAATGGTTGACTTTTAAGATTTTTTTGGGGGAAATGAGATAGAATTGGAGCATTGAAACAAGAATTTTCAGATTCTATGGAAAATTCAGATTCAGAAAACATCAAATATGACGGTGCAAATTCTGAATTTGGGGATATGATGAAAATGAACTTCAACGTGCCACAACTTTCTGAAAAAATTGAGACTTCTGAATGAAATCTATATCATCTTGTGGGAAATTTTATTTTCTATCGATTGGTGTACAACTCACCAGAATTTGAACATTATGTTCATGACATACAAGCGTTTTTCCGAGATCGTCTCGAGAATAACAAAAACCCGAGATTTGTAGCTCATAACTTGTGAAAAATTGATATTATAAGCTAAAATTTACAGAACCTTGTTGGAAATTAAATTTTATATCGATTGATATGAAACGTGGCTTGTTCTTAATTTGATATCAATAAAATACACTTGTTTTTCGAGACCGCTTCTGAAAAAATGCAGATTTATGTGGATGGTTTAGTGGCCCTCCAAAACTTTACGAAAAATTAATATTTTCGGACAAAATATGCATTATTTTATGTTTAAATTTAATTGTCTATAAATTTCTGGAAAACCATTAAATTTAAACATTTTCAGTCATAAGAAATGCATATTTTCGCAAGCTTACTTCAAAAATAATTCCATATCAAAAAAAAGTTTAGAGGAACTCAATTTTCGAAACGATCAGCATTTATAGATAAAATTTATGTCATCTTGTGTAAAATTTCATGCTCTATTGATTGATAGCCAAAACAACGCAAAATGTTGTCAAGATCTTCCAGAAATCGTTCAGTTCTCATCCCGTTTTGGTAACAGCCTGGTCACAGCCCGGTCACCGCCCGGTCGCGCTGCCAGCATCTTTCTCCGATTTTTTTTTCATTCCCGAAGTGCATTACAATATTTGTCATCCCCTTGCCAAAAAAAAGCAAATGCTGGCACTGGCCGGCACCGCGCCAAACGACGACGTTGATAGAAGACCACGCCTCTAGTAGTGAAAAAGGGGAAAATCGACGTTGGCGCAGGCCACGCCCCCTTTTCGATGGAAGGCAATACCGGCATTTTCATTTTTTGTCCATGGACGTCTAGTGTGCTGGAATATTCCTAGTATTCCTGGTATTCCACCTCCAAAAACCCATAGAATTTTTGATCAATGTTAAAAAAAAATCACATATTTTAAACAATGACCCAAAAATTCAATGGGTTCCGGAGAAAGTTCACCCTAAATTTTTTGGCTAATTGGTTAGACGGCAAACGTTAAGTAAATGAAGTTTCCCGGTACCCAATTAGCTAGAAAATGGGTCTTGGAACGACTTTGCAATTGGAAAAATAAGGAAAACTTTTAGAAAAATGACCGGCACCTCAAACAAATCGATAGAAATGTGTTTTGAGGTCCTCTCTTTTTTCTAATGGACCTTATATCTTTTGAAAAACTGATTTTTAAAAATTAAAAAAACTTTAGATTTAGATTCTGTGGAAAATTCTGATTAAGAAAAATATACCATTAGAAAGGATGAAGCAAAAAATGGGGGAAAACAGCCCTCATAACCCCCGGATATAATAGGATTCAGCAGGCTGAATTTTCAGATTATGGGTTTGAAACCAAAGTTATCAAAATCTGTGATAAATTGTGAATCAGAAAACAATGAACACGACTATGAGCGGTTGGATGGAGGCAACAATATTGGGTACATGATGTTTGGGTGCATGTAAGATTTGCAAAATCTGAGAAATATCAGTAGAATTATATGTGATTGGATAGAAAATTTAATTTTCTACATTTTGAGCTATATTTCTTGTTGTTGGGTTCGTTTATTCAAAAGTTATGGGGGTGATAAGGTTGACTACCTTATAATATTAGTTGTTTTGTGTGCCATATTTTACGTCTTCATTCTGGATTATAGCACAAAGAATCTTGGTCATGTTTAGTGTCATTTTGTTTGAAATTTTGCAAGGATTCATAAAATTTAAATTTCATGATCGCAGACCAAATATTCCTCGAGATAGAGCCGCTCAAAGTTGCAAAAATCAAAGATACCATTTTTTCCAGATTTTTTTCTGTTGTTTTTTTCCACTACACTCCTACCCCTGAAAGTAATATTTAATTTTATTTTGTTCAGAAATTTCTAAGGTTTCCAAAAATTGTAATTTTATGACAATATGCCCAACATTTCCTGAGATATGTAGCGTCAAAGGTTAATCAATTTCACCTACCTTCTTGAAAACAGTCATAAATTCATTTTTTATTCCAGGAGTTCTATAAAAAAATCAGACCGTTGTCATATTTGGTAGTATTTTGTTTACAATTTTTCAAGAATTCTGAAAATCCACATTTTAAAAGAATTAAACAAGTATTTCCCAAGATATGTCCCTCAAAGTGATGCCTATCTCTTCAAGGTGAGATCCCTAATGTTCGCCCCTCTTAAAAACCTTCCAAACAAAAGATATTTTAACAAAAAAACGTTTTTCAAACCCCCCAACAAAAACGAAAATATTTTTCTTGAAAGTAAACAAAAGATGGACATGCTTTGAATTTCAAAAGGACATACCGCCTTTTGGATTTCTATTTTTCTCGATTTTCAAACAATTGCGTCATACGGTAGTATTCAAAAAGTATTTTTCTTTAAAATTTTTAAAGCGGGTGTATCCTTTTGATCAGTTTTTCCATGCCGACATTTTAAAAGTTTTGTTTCGATAATAGGCTAGCAGGCTGCGACCCGGCTGTGACCGGGCAGTGAGCGGGCTGTGACGAACCTTTCAAATCTGAAAGGGTTCCGGAAAACGTTGGTGGAAAAAAATTGAAAATATATGTACACCAGTCGATAGAGAATCGCATTTTCTACAAGATGCTGCATATTTTATCCAAGATTTATGAATTTCTAAGAAGTTGTGCGGGCCTGAAGCCTGGATTTATATGATTTTTGAGGAATACTGGTTTATCAAGTTGATACGAAGTTTGAAACTAATTAAGTTTTATACCGATCGATAGAGAATACAATTATCTATAAAAATATGTCAATGTTATTCACTAACTTCTTTTTGCTAAATTGTTATGCATCGTTAAATTTCAACCACTCACCCTTCATTTTCAGCCAATCACAAAAAGGGGGCGGGGCTAGACCACCTACCTTTCGATGCTATGCTGAAACGATGCTATGCCCCTTTACTCGCAGCAACCAGCATACCGCGACGGTGTTGCGGTAGTGCGCCGTCTGTTCGTTTTGAAGGTCAGGAGTTCGATTCTTCCGACGAACTTTTTCTTCTTTTTACTAATTTCTTTGCAAAAATGTTTTTTATTAATAAGAAAATCATAACTTTATTGATTTCAAGAAGTAGACAAAAAACAAATACCGGAATCTTAACTTTTTCTGACACCCTGGTTGGCTGATGAATTCTGGTTGACTGCTGCCCAGAATTGGCTGCAAAAGCAATATTTTATCGAAAAACCTTTAATAAATGAACTTACAAGAAGCTATAAGTGTACATCCATTGTAAATTGATCAAGAGAGCTTCATTTTCCATTACAGGCATCATCGGTGGCTGATGTGGGAGTTGGATTGGTGGCTGAGGTGGGCGTTGGATTGGTGGCTGAGGTGGGCGTTGGATTGGTGGCTGAGGTGGGCGTTGGATTAGTTGCTGAGCTGGGAGTTGGATTGGCGGCTGAGGTTGGCGTTGGATTGGTGGCTGAGGTGGGTGTTGGATTGGTGGCTGAGGTGGGCGTTGGATTAGTGGCTGAGTTGGGAGCTGGATTGGTGGCTGAGGTGGGCGTTGGATTGGTGGCTGAGGTGGGAGTTGGAATGGTGGCTGGGCTGGGAGTTGGATTGGTGGCTGAAGTTGGCGTTGGATTGGTGGCTGAGGTGGGCGATGGGTTGGTGGCTGAGGTGGGAGTTGGATTGGTGGCTGAGTTGGAAGCTGGATTGGTGGCTGAGGTGGGCGTTGGATTGGTGGCTGAGTTGGGAGCTGGATTGGTGGCTGAGGTGGGCGTTGGATTGGTGGCTGAGGTGGGAGTTGGATTAGTGGCTGAGTTGGGAGCTGGATTGGTGGCTGAGGTGGGCGTTGGATTGGTGGCTGAGGTGGGAGTTGGAATGGTGGCTGGGCTGGGAGTTGGATTGGTGGCTGAAGTTGGCGTTGGATTGGTGGCTGAGGTGGGCGATGGATTGGTGGCTGAGGTGGGAGTTGGATTGGTGGCTGAGTTGGGAGCTGGATTGGTGGCTGAGATGGGCGTTGGATTGGTGACTGAGTTGGGAGCTGGATTGGTGGCTGAGGTGGGCGTTGGATTGGTGGCTGAGGTGGGAGTTGGATTGGTGGAAGAGGTGGAAGCTGGCTGAAAATTAAGGGCATTAAATTTTTAAATTTTAAAGTTGGGCTAGATTTTCAAATTCTACGTTTTAAGCTTCAAAATTAATGTAAATTTGAAGAATTCTGATAATATTGAAAAAAGTTATGCGACGTTAAAAAAAACTCAAAACTTACATTGGTGGAACAGAATGGGTCATTTTGGGCTTCGGCTTTCGTGCATATGGCCGAAATCTAACTTTTCTCTGAACCGGTGGCAACTCATTGGTAAGGATGGGAACCATTGGTACCACCGGTGCCGGATTTGTTGGCACTGATTGCTGGGGGACGTTTTTAGCAGCTTGATCCTGTTAAAAATATGGATTTCAAAATTTTTTAGTGAAAAAAACTCACATTCTCAATTAGAATGGTGGCCATCTTCAACACCCAAATGATTGTATTTTGCTCGGCTAATGAACGCTCAAGGAACAGTCTAATGAATTCCTCATTGAACTGCTCGACTGATGTAATTGCGACCATGTGTCTGAAAAATTTGAACTAGAAAAACTGACAATTTTCACGAAGAAAAGTGAACCAAAAATAATAACGATTTTTAACGATAGATTCCTATATGAAACCAAAGTTAAATCTCAATAAAAGTAACATATTCTAAAAGCCCATTTCTCGAGCAACAAAATAATACCAAAACTCGGTAATAAAAACCAATTATAAAGTTTGAAAATGGGCACTAAATGTAGGTATTCTCTCATTTTTTTTTCGTAGCACATGTGTCATCTAGCCCCGCCCCCTTTTTCTATATAAATTTTTTTGAATTATACTAGACGCGTTATTGAAAAGAAGAAATGGATATAAATATGAAAGAAAATTTCATGAACAAGTTTCAACCAATGAAGAAAAGAGTTGAATAGAGGCGGTAACCATTTTTTGAAATTAAAAAAAATGGCGATTTTTGTGAGAGAAAAATATGAGAAAATAATAAAGGCCTATTGAAAGGCCTCTTTGTACCCTTTTAGGTCAAAAATAATTACGTAGAGCAAAGAAAAAAGAAAAAAAGAAGCATTAGGAATCGAACCCGGATCTTCAAAATGGTAGACCTGGATGTTAGCCACTACACCACGCATTATAAACGTTCTGCTTGTAATTCAAGCAAACACCATTGAGCTGTCACTGTTTTTCAAAAAAAAAACAAAAAAGGATTAGTTATAAAATGTTCGATGAAATATTCAAAAAAACAGAAAACATATATTATTATTGTTGAAATTTCGTATCTCGATAGAAAATTCGAAGAAATATAAACGCCCAGAAAACGTACCACTATACAAAAAGTAGATTTTCTCACAATTGCAAAAAGGTACAATAAAGTTTTATTCTCCAAAAAAAAGAGGATCTTTTGTAAAGCGTTTTTATCCTCAAAAACTAAACGAAGAAAAGAAATCTAAGGGCAATTGTTTTCAAAAACAATCAATGGGATAGAAATTGAACATTTTGTTCGCAAAATGGCCAAGATTTCTCTTTTCTTATTCATTTTCTCATGTTAATTAACGCCTATTTTGTGCATCTGCCTAAATTTTGTTTTTGTTTTTTTCTGTAATGGAAAAAAGTAATAATTTCCTTCGAAGTTTTATGTAACATTGGAAATTAAATTTCATCCGGATTTGAAAAAGTGGAGAGGTGGTGGTTGCCGCAATGGTATGTACGTTATGAGCAACCTTCACCCAACATGCGGCATGGTGGAATGGTTAGCGAACGGATTCCCATTTTGAAGGTGAAGGGTTCGTCATTGCTTTTTTGTTGTATTTCCTTTGTATTTTAGTTTTTTTCAACAGATTTGTCGTAGAAAAGCAAATTTGACACCCGGAAACCCGGAAACCCATGCAAAACTCGAAACTCAGCAGAAATTACACACTCTCTGTCAAAATACTTTCCTCTCTCGAAACTCAAATCTTCCTTCCAATTCTTTTAGTTAATTTGATCCCTGTTAACTATCGTCAATCTTAGTTTACGGTGTGATCAAATTAACCAAAACATTTTGGTGGAACTTTCTCAATCTTTCTCTCATATCCATGGAATTTTGGGCACGAGTAAAAAAAAATTCGGACTTTTTTACTCGACACCGAAAATTCTATGTGTTTTTGAGAAGGGGGCGAATATTATAATACTAGAGGAATGTCATTGGAATATTGAAAAAAAAATGACAAACTCGATCCATGTCGCCCAAGAAGGTGGGCGTGGCCTGCGCTTCGACCAACGTCGTCGACTCACTATTTCACTTTGTGCTCTCTCAATTGAACATTCAATTTCGTTGTTTAAAAATGTCTATGGCTAGCTGGCGAAGGTGGCCGTCCGTGCCAGCATGTACTTTTTTCTCGAAACTGTGGGCATTGGTGCTTATTGGCGCCGGCCCTATGACTCGGCATTATTGTGTATGGAAAAAAGAGGGGAAAAAAGCTAATATGACATCGGGGGGTCTAAAAAAAGTTGCTGTGGAAAATGTTGTATATCTTGAGAACGGCTGATCAAAATGAGTCGAAAATACTACCAATCGAAAGAGAATTAAATTTTCTATAACATGATATAAAAGTTATGTAACAACTGACAAGATCTAGAAAGGTTATAAGAGCTTAAAATAGTTAATCGCATTTTTTAAAGTGATATGGGTAAACGGATTTTTCTAATGAAAAAAGATGTTGAAAGCATATCGATATTTATGTCAATAGATAGAGAATTTTATTTTCTATAAGGTTATATCAATGTTTAATTTTTTTCTATGGGAAAAACTAATCTAAAAATCTTGTGAAAAATCTCTAAATTTTCAATTCGTGTTTTTTTTCGAAATTCGAGACACAACACAAAAAGAGGATTTCTAGAAAAAAGATCGTAATTTCGTTGTAAATCTATTTACATTTTCTGAAAAAATACATTAGAAAAAATAGTTAATTAAGTTTTTGTTTCAAAAAAATCCCTCTTCTCCCCCAGAAAAAACTTTTTTTTTTAAATTTTTTTCTGAAAAAAGCCTACCGTATTCTTCACTTTTCCTTTGTTCAAAAAAAAACTCTCGTTTTCTTTTCAATTCTTTTCGTTTTCATTTTTACCAAAAAAAAGAACATTCAAAATTTCGCCTCACACACCCGGCCAATCAGAGAAAAAGGGGCGTGGCCTAATCGACGGTTTAAGAGAGCCCCACGTTTAATACAGATTTTCAACCCTTTATCTTAAACATACCTCATTATTGTTAATACCATCGTGTTCCGCAGGAAATAAGCTATAAGAATATATAAGTTTTGTTGGGAGTTTCTTCGAAATTACGGGTAGAAAGGCGATGACAAGAGAGTGACCACATGTTTTTTGATTTACAATGCCCCCCAGTCCCTCTTCCGCACTTTTGCTTGTTGTTTCTTTTCACTTTTTCATTATACAATTCGTTGAGCTTTATCTATGTACAACCTTCAATTTGCTGTCGAGTTTGTGAGAGTTTTTCTTCAACGCTCACCAGAAGAGCAATCCAGGATTCTCGAAGCACTTTACTTGGCAGCTTTCTTTGACAAAGTGGGTATTTTGCGTATTTTTTGGGAAGAAAATAAGCATTTTTCAGCTTTCGCAATCAGAATTGGGGAATCAATATGGACCAAATTTTGGAAGCGATGACGTCTTCAAGAAACCAGTATCAGATAAAATAGAACACAAGGTTTTAAAGGCAAAGAAGACCAATAATAGAGCTCCAAAGAAAGTTGAAAAAATCGTACTAAGGTTTAAAAAACTCTAAATTTCAAAAATATACTTTTTTTCCTTTTCAGGGAACCAATTGTTTTGAAACGCGTGGATTCTAAGACATGGACGCCAGTCGTTTCCCACGCCAAAAATCCTGAAGGAATCTAGGCTCTTTGAGCATACATTTTCCCGTTCTTTTTTATTTTTCTTCTTGTCATCGGAACATCAAAAGCAACATTTATTTTATATCTTTATTTAAGCTTAAATAAAATCAAAATCGCATAATTTTTGAGCATGTTCTCGAGCATCTTCGCCAGTGGGTATCTAAAAAAACAAATCTGTTATCTTGAATAAAATTCCAATTACAACAAACCTCAAAGATTTCTCAAAAATTCCCTATTATATGGATCACGAGCTGACATGCTCATATTGGTCCAGATCTCCTGAATCTTCTGAATTGTGGCCGGCTTCAGGGGACCGATTGGTGCAAGCGCTTTGGCGAATTCGGCGAAAAAAATTTGGTAAGGAGATTGGTAGGGCATTTTTCTGGAAAAAAAGGAGTTTTTTGACACAAATATATTTAAAAAATATGAAGAAGAGGAAGAATAGATGTCATGAAACAAAAGCAAAAAAAAGCAGAAGCAAGGAACCGATCCAGTGACCCCCAAAATAAGAGACAGACATGCTACCACAACACCAAGAGAGGACACAGAGGCGAAGGGCTAGATACCATACTTATAGTCGACCCCGCGGAAATTTATCGAATCATATTTTTAATTTAAAGAAAGTTTATTTTTAAATTTTTTGAAGAAAAATTAACATTTTGATAAATGTTAAAAGAAATCCACGGGCTGCTTTTCTGGTCAACTCTGGTAAAATTATCTTTCTTGTTTTCCCCAAAAATCTTGTCTATGAAATTTTTTTTCATTTTTCCCCCAAAAAATCGAGGCACAGCCTGGCACCGGCCCTCCGCACATTCCTTCTATAGACGAAATAGTATGACTTGATGGGATGTTGCTTACAAAAATGGAGAAAAAGTCGACGTTGTTGAAAGCCGCCCCCTTTTTCTCGAGTCTTCGATGGAATTGGGCGCTCTCATTTGTACATTCGTTGGTTTTACAAGTCGAAATTATTCCCTCTAGTATTCCAAAAACTCTGGGTCTTGAAAAGAAGACTTTAAAAAAGGAAAACTTTTTGAATATGGGGTGGCGCTTAAACAGTTTGATATAAGTGATTTAAGCGAGCCCAATATTCAAATGGTTGACTTTTGAGATTATTTGAGAATGGGTTGGCTCAAAGAGTCATATCTCTTGAACTACAGGGTATTGGGTCATGGAATTTGAATTTTTGAATTCTACGGAAAATTCCGATTTATGGACCTATTCAGTTTGAAAAAAAAATACAAAAAATGTCGAGAAATTCAATGCAGAAATTGCAGAGAAATGTCGAGAAATGCAGTGAAATTTCAATTTCTCTGCATTTTTTGAACTGATTTTCTTCAAGACCCAAACGATTTAATCTGTGTCCCTTTAAACAATTTTATGAAAAATGGTTGTTTTTGTGCCTATGGTTGTGGAAATTTTACCAAAAAATTAGTAGTGAGTCCCAATGGCCCTTAGAGGCCCAACATATCTGATTTAGACCGAAAAAGACTGTCTCGGTCGAAAAAAATGGCATGCCGAGAAATGCAGAGAAATTGCAATTTCTCTGCATTTCTCGACATTTCTGCATTGAATTTCTCGACATTTTTTGTATTTTTTTTTCAAACTGAATAGGCCCATTAGAAAATAGTAGACGTGGGTGTATTTGCAATGAAAAGGAAGGTACTAGGTCGGAGGGAACATTGGATCTCGGGCGAGTGTTTTCCATATTGAAGAGTCTGGGAGGTCACTTCGAGGAGTCATATCTTTGGAAGTACTGAATCTATGATTTTGAAAGTAGGATTTTCAGATTCTACGAAAATTTCTGATTCTGAAAAGATGTAAACAAATCAATTCTGTGCCAAAAATAAATGTACTAGATCGGAGCGAACATTGGAACTGGGTTATGTAAGGTGTTGCAACTTTAACGCTTCATATCTTTTGAACTGCTTTACTTACTACTTCAAAATTTATATTTCCAGATTCTAGAAAAAAATTTTATTCAGATAGCTCCAAACATTTATAGATTTTTAAAAAATATTAGGTAGAGAATCATGGTTTTTGATGCACCCTCAAAAAGCTCGTAAAAATCCACTTTGATCCAAATTTTCTCCACAAAATCCTAAGAAATTATGAACAAAATTTATATATTCTGAAAGCTATTTTTACACTGAACAAAATGGTACCAAGAAAAGCCAATTAAAGTAATCGGAAATGAGCATCAAAATTGGGCTAGGCTACTAAGCTAGCCAGAAAAGGGTGTATATCTAGCGACCCGGCCCAATTGGAAAAATGCCAAAAAAATGGTAATTCTTTGAATTAAATTGTTAAATTAAACCCCCAATAAAAAAAGAAAATTGAATTTGTCTTTTTAAAAAGGTATTGAACATTGAATTTCAAAAGGACATACCGCCTATGCTCTTTTTATTTTTCTCTGTTTTCAAACAATTGCGTAATACGGTAGTATTCAAAAAAACTTTTTTCGTTTCGAAATTTTAAAGCGGGGTATTTCTTTTGATCATTTTTTCCATGCCGACATTTGAAAAATTTTGTTTCGATAATAGGCTAGCAGGCTGCGACCCGGCTGTGACCGGGCTGTGACCGGGCTGTGACCAAGCTTTGAAATCTGAAAGGGTTCTGGAAAATGTTGGTTTAAAGAAATTTAAAATATATGTACATCAATCGATAGATAATCGCATTTTCTACAAGATGGTGCATATTTTATCCAAGAGTTATGAATTTCTAAGAAGTTGTGCCGTCCTGAAGCCTGATTTTTGAGGAGGTGTTAGCAATATAGGTTTATCAAGTTGATAAGATGTTTAAAACTAGTTAAATGTTATACCGATCGATAGAGAATAAAATTATCTATAAAATGAAGTCAATGTCATTCACTAACTTCGTTTTGCTAAAATGTTATGCATCGTTAAATTCCACCCACTCACCCTTCATTTTCAGCAATTTTCTATTTTCAAAAAATTGCGTGATACGGTAGTATTCAAAAAAAACTATTTTCGTTTTGAAATCTTAAAGCGGGGTATTTCTTTTGATCATTTTTTTGAGACCGACATTGTTTTGTTCGTCATTTAAAAGGCTTTTGAAAAGAAAAAAGTGTATCAAAAGGGATATCTTTTCAAGATTTCTTTTTCAAATGTGGTACATGAAAATTATGTGTATTTCAAGACTAGAATAAAATTGTTGATTGAAACGTATACTAATAGATAGAGAATTAAATTCTCTACAAACATATATACATTTAAACGGGAATGATTTATTATTGATTTCCTGAGAAGGTGTGTAAGCGTCCCCTTGTTTGTCACGATCATTTTCAAAGTTGTTGTGGAAAAATGAAAGTAATTAATTAATGAAATGTCCAAAACAAGCTTAATTTAGTTTCATTCGATAGAAAATTATTTTTTCTACAAGATACATGCTATTTTAATACACATTTAGAATTTCATCTAAATATTATGACTCCCTGAACACCACCACCTCCTTTCAGTGGACACTATTTTTGAACAGTTTTTTGAGCAACATGATTTTTCTGTGCATTTTTGGAAAATAATCGTGTTTGGTCTTTTTGAATCACAATAAATTTAGAATTCTAAAAATCTAATCTTCATAGTCACAAATTGGGTAATTCTAGAGATAAGAGGACTTAAAGTGACATAATTTTTTATCCCAGCAATTCCAGTCCCCTCTCTTTATTTCAATTCAATACTTCTTATTTCCTGTATAAATATATCCATGTTTGCTGTTTTCTGAACCATAATCTTTCACAGAATCTAAAAATGCAATTTTCGTGTTCAGATTCCCACTATGCCAAAAGTTATGGCTCCAAGAAGTGAACCTTTCGAATTTAATCTCAAAAAGTCAACCATTTGAATGACGAACCCCTTAAAATCATATTTATCAACTGTTTTAAGTAAATTCGTCTTTCAAAAAGTTTTCCTCTTTTCTTCAAAAAAAAAGCTAGAATACCAGAAATATTAATCACTGGAAAATGAAAAGAAATGATGTCTAAAGGAAAATGGCGTGGCTTGAAGGGGCGTGGTCCTTATGAAAAGTCTCCGCCCATGTTTTCCATATAAAAAGTGGTTCACCGTTGTTCATTTCAATATTCCAAATAATATTTTAGTATTCATTCTTCTGCCAGAAAGAGTCACTTTTTGACGTTTGGCTGAAAATCGAATAGATATCGAATATTTTTGATTCTCGTCCAAACGTCAGAAAGTGTTTTAGTATGGGCCTCAAAATGAAAAAGGGAAAAAAGAAAACTTTTAGGCAAATGAATTGAAGTTATGTTTTCATGAATCTTAATTCATAACTCTTTTCGTTTGCCCGATGGTTGACTTTTGAAATGTTTTTCAAAAAAAAAAAAAAAAAATGACGGCCTCCAGAAAACCTACAATTATGTCTAAAAGGAGTGTATGGATTCGATTGAATCACCTACCAATCGATAAAGAATTTAATTTCCTATAAAATGGTATATATTTAATTGAAAAATCTCAATTGGTTGGGGTTTTATGAAGCTTAGAATATGAGAACGACCATTAACATAGCAAAACAATTATCAGAAGCATGAATAAACATGAAAGCGATGAATAAATATGAAACTCCATATATTGTTAAGAAAAAGTTTTTAAAAATAAGTGAAAAAAAAGGTTTTCCATAGAGAGGAATCGAACGCCGGACCTTCAAAATGAAAACGAAGGCGCAGACAACTGCACCACCACGAACCACACGGTAGCAGCACAAAATACGTATACCTTGTTGCGCCCAACCCCTTTTTCAAATTTTTTTACAAAATTGCATTTTCATTTTTTTTCATTTTCGAAAGAAAAAATAAAAGACGGCGAAAATAGGATACTGTAGCATTTCAATTTTCTTTCTTTGTTCGAGAAAACAAGAAAAATTCGCATCCTTTTCTTTTTTTCCTAACAAACTGATTCGAAGCCCACCCTGAAAACATCCTTTGTCTTTGCTAGCCTTAGTCCACCTTTGATGCTCATTTCCGACCAATTTTGTTGATTTTTCTTAACTAATTTTAGTACCATTTTGTTCAGATTGAAATCCTCTTTCAGAATATATAGATTTTATGGAAAATTTCTCAAAGTTTTGGGGAGAAAAATTGCATCAAAGTGACTGTTTTAATTTTTTTTTTTTGAGGATGCATCAAAAACCAATATTATCTAACTGATATTTCATGAAAATCTGTTGATATTTGGTATTTTCTGATTCCGAAATTTAAGTAGAATCTGAAAATGTAAATTTCATAATAGTAGGCGATGTAGTTTTAAAGATATGAAGCGTTAAAGTTGCTACCATATATCCCAGATACAATGTTCACTCCAATTTAACATCTTTATTTTTGGTACAGAATTTATGTGTTTACATGTTTTCTGAGGCAGAAATTTTGTAGAATCTGAAAATCCTACTCGCAAAATCATGGATTCAGTACTTCCAAAGATATGACTCCTCGAAGTGACCCTCCAGACTCTTCAAAAACCCAAAAAGTCAACCATCAGAAAAAATGATCAAGCTCATAAACATAATTCATCAATGGCTTATCAGCAGAGACCATTTTTCTAAAAGTTTTCTTTTTTCATTTCACATTTTTCAAAAGATGGTTGTACCGTAATTTGGTTGGCTTATATGTCTTTAAGGTGGGCGGGGCTTCGTTCTGTTGACTCTTGATGGAAACGGGGGTCGGGGCACGTGCCGGGTGGTGTCTGTCTGGCAACGATGACAAATTTAAACAAAAGGAGGAAAGATTTCGAAAAAAAAAGGTTTTTGTAATCAAAGTAAAGGGAAAAGTAGAGAAAATCACGTATGCCCAAAAAATGGAAGTTTTTAAGATGGTCTCGGGAAAATCGATTTTTCTCATGAATGTGGTCTTGAAAACTAGTGAATCTTAATGTTAATTGAAAGAAAAATAAATTGTCTACAAGATGGTGCACATTTTGTGGCAAAATATTGATTTGTTGAGATTTAGTGATCCAAAGTTGCCGACAATTCAATATATTAGAAAATATGACGCCTGTTCTTCAGATGCATTCATTCTCTGCCGAATTTCACTCTATTTCTATAATTCACTCTATTTCTCTAACCGGAATTTCCAACTCATGGAAAAATCTTAACCCATATGGCTTGTTTACCAGTTTTCTTGTTTTCATTATTTTTTTCAGAAAATTTGTTTTTAAAAAAATTCGGAAGTGTGTTTTGTAATATTCTTAATTCTTGAGTTTTAAATGAAAATTTCATAAAATGTAGTATTTTTTGAAACAAAAATTTCTGAGGAATCTGAAAATGTTACGTTTAACATCCTACGATCAGTACTTCAGGCGTTATGGAGCATTGAACATGCGCTCATTTTTCATATTCGAAGGCTTCACATTTCCCTTCTGAAAACCAGGTTCCTTGTAGAAAAACCACTTGTTTGGTGTTTTCCGATTCAGAATTTTCCATAGAATCTGAAAATCGATGTAATTTTTCCAGTTTCCTATTTCTTCTCTCTTTCCAGCATGACCACCATCACCGCTTACGACATCTTTCTCAAGGATATGATGAAGGCCCTCCGTCCAATTGGTCGTCCAACGAATTCCAAGATCCGTTTGATTTGGAAAAGAATGAGCAAGAGGGAGCAGGCTCCATATTATGCTCGGGCATTGGTGAAACGATTCTTCTTTTGATCAATTTTTATATTTTGTGATAATAAAATATCAACAAGGATTTTATTGAAAAAATACAACAAATTTACTTCTTAGGGACTGGGCGTCTAGATTTTCTGGCTCTGGTTCTCCTGGAATAAACTGGTTCTCGTCTTCTTGGAACTCGACGTGCTGGCCTAAAAAACAAAATAAAAATTGGTAAAAAACCATCGGAAGGAATCGAACTCGTGGGAGGTAAAACATTCTCACGATGGGCGAACACACAACCATTAAGCCAAGAAGCCACTCAAGTTAAAGTAGCTAAGTAGGGCTAATGTGTTCGCCGCCGCGTCGATGAAAGTACCGATTGAGATTCCGAAGGTCATGATAACACATATATGCGATTTTCCACAAGCTATTTTTCACTTGCTCCTGATCGTAAGGTAGCAACGCCAGAAAATGTGCTGTGTAGGCGTTGACGAACTCCTGATTGAAGATCATCTGAAAAATATTGAAAATTTTGAATTAAAAATGGGGAAAAGTGAGTAAATTTCTTCGAATACCACATATTTTTAATTAAAAAGTGCATTGACTCTCATTAAAAGTGCAAAAAGCCGCTTTTCCCCCCCAAATTTTTTCGCCGTCACAAGATTGTAAATCTAAAACCATCTGTTTAGTGACCAACTTTTAGGGCGGATTTTTACACAAATGAAAAGAGAAAACAAAAACAAAAGTGGGTTTTCGGAAAGCTCAAATTTCGAAGAACAAGATGGTAACAAAATTTATAAGAAAAAGTTGAGAAATTGGTTAGAAATTGCGCATCAAAATTGTTTAGAAAATGCGCATCGTGGTGCCCGCCCCCTTCGTCGCTGATTGGCTGGGGGGAAAAGTGCTGGCAGCAAGCCAGATAACTTGGCCATTTTCTCATTCTTCTTCTTCACAATCAACGTATTCTAGTATTCTCTTCGAATTTCTCAAAAACCCCTCGAATTTCGGTCATGGATTTAAAAATCCATGTATTTTAAGCATTTTTAATTCAGGACCCGAAATTCAATGGGCATGACGAAAAGTTCTCCCAATTTTTTGGTTAATCGGTTAACTGGCAAACTATCATTTATTCAAAATAGTTTGACTGTTCCTTATTAACTAGAAAATGGGTCCTGGAACGATATTGATTTGGATCGAGAGAAAAAAAAGAAAACTTTTAGAAAAATGACCGTTTTCTGAAAACACATTGATATAGTTTTCAGAAGCGCTCATTTTTCCGATGGTTGACTTTTTGAAAGTTTTTTGTTACAAAATATAGCTAGAAATACTGAAAATTAATAGAATCCTGGGTTTTTGTAAAACATTTCGACTTTTCCCACACAATTTGGAATTTTCGGGAGTTATATTCAGAATTTACGTGTTGAAAAGGCAACTTCTTTCAGAAATATTCAGAAAATAAAGAATTATTTCAATTTTTAGCATTGAAATTCAAATTTCGTGAAATTTTGAAAAAATGTAGAAATGCTGACATCGGCGACAATGTATACGTACTTCGGTGTTATAACCGACAGGTCTGCGGTGGCGTACTGGTTAGTGTGCGTGTTTTTTCATTTTGAAAGTCCAGGGTTCGATCCCTCTTGCTGCAAAAAGTTTTGATTTTCTTTTTTTTCACCAAATAAAATTCAAAAATCTATTTGCTTCACATCTGGCTTTTTCTAAGCCTATAATATCTAGCTCCAGTTAGCTCCTCCCCCTTCTGAGCTCGTTTAAACCATCCTGATGCTCATTTCATTATTACTTTTTTCTAGTATTTACCCCACTTTTATTCTAGGTCTCTAAAAACGCGAAAAAAACGCGCTGAAATGAGGATTTTCATAACAAAAGATCCAAAAAAGAAAAACCTTCAGGTAAATGAACTGGTTCTATGTTTTCAATATCATGCAAAAAATCATAGCACCAGTCATTCACCCGATGGTTGCCTTTTAATATAACATAGATTTTAAGAAAAAATCTATTTGAATCTGAAGGAATTTCCAAAATGCCAAAATCAACATATTTTTCTGGGGGGCAACGAGAAGGTAACTTTGATGACTCATATATTCTGAACTCCTAAACATATGATAATAATATTTACAAAATCTACAGATAATTCTGAATCAGAAAATATACAACATGACTGTGTTTTACGGCAGTGTTTTCCAGAACTGGTAAATCACAATAAAAATCAAAAACTGTCGATCGCAACAATGTGTACGCATTTCGTGGTCCCTTCTCACTTTTTCTGTGGTGGTCCAGTGGTATGCGCGTTTGTTTTACTTTTGAAGGTCCAGAGTTCGATTCCTCTCGATGGAAAAATAGCGTTTTTACTTTTATTTTCCTTATCAATACATGTATTTTTAAATATATTTACCGATTCGGTTGTTCACCAAAGCTAACTTTTTTTTTTAATTTTCGAAAAAAGTTGTCGAAAATAGCTTTGCAGTGCCAGTCACCATCTGGCACTCGTGCCGGCTCCTTCAATGAACAACCAAAAACGAGATAAAGATGCGCAGACAAAAAGAAAAATTATGTACCGCCCATTTTGAAGATATTTGAATCAGATTTTCACTACACATTTATATTCGGAAAATTAAGAAAAAAAGATAAACCTTTAGAAAAATGGCCGATGCTTATAAGCCATTGATTCGTAATGTTTATAAGCTCGTTCCATTTTTCTAATGGTTGAATTTTTACTTTTTGTTCCATTTCTGATAAATAATATTCCTTGGTCTTGGAACGAAAACGAGAAACTTTAATCTGGAAAAAATCAAAACAAATGTTTCACTTAAATTAAAACACTGAAAATTTATATTTTTAAGGAATGACAATTGGTTAGAAATCCTTCGAGTTGCCGGAAATCCTGTTCTTTTAAAAATTTTCTGAAAATTGGAATATTCAGTGTCAAAAAATTAAATTGATGTAAAATGCTATTTTTTGAAAACAGACGAATGGCCGCAACAAGATATACGCACTTAGTCCTCCTTCTCGGTTGTCCGCTGTGGTAGAGTGGTTAGTGCACCGCTTCACCATTTTGCAAGTCAGAGGTTCGATTCCTTTCGCTTGAAAACTTTTTTACTTTTAGCTATTTTGTTTCAAATCGTTGTTTTGTTTCAAATTTCGATGATTCAACCAGTGCCAGGCATCACCTGACACTCGCGCCCACTACCCCAATCAACAATAGAAAGATACGCAGACTATAAGCCACGCCTATTCTGCCTTTTTCAAAATTTGAATCGTAACTTGTTCATTCTTACAAATATATATTCTTGCTAGTATTCCATCTCAAAAAGATCTTGATTTTTTGGGTGACTGGTATCGTACCAAAGATATGTTTGTATATTATGTCTTTGGCACATACCTGTCATCTAGAAAATTGATTTTTAAAAATCGAAAAAAAGGAGAAACTTTTAGAAACATGACCTCTGCTGATAAGCCATAGATGAATAATGTTTATTAGCTTGGTCATTTTTCTAATGGTTGACTTTTTGGGTTTTTGATAAATCTGGGGGAGGGGGTCATTTCAAGGAGCCATATCTTCAGAACTACTGAATCTATGACCTTAAAAGTTGGATTTTCAGATTGTACAAAAATTTCTGATTCAGAAAACATAAAAATTATTTAATTTCTCCCGAAATTAAAGATAATAGGACGGAGTGAACATTGGAAGAGGGATAAGTATGGAGTTACTTCAAGGCCTCATATCTTTTAAATTACTTGTCCGATCATTATGAAATTTACATTTTCAGATTCAACTTAAAATTCTGAATCAGAATATACTAAACATGAATCGATTTTCATGAAATGTTAGGTTGTGAAGATTGATTTTTGATGCTTCCTCGAAAAAAAACAAAACAATCACTTTGATGCACATTTTCTCCGCAAAATCTTAGGAAATTATGAACATAATTTATATATTCTGAAAGCGCATTTTATGCGGAACAAAATGGTACTAATATTAGTAAAGAAAAATCAATAAAATTGCTCGGAAATGGGCATCAAAGGTGGGGTATAAAAGGGATGGAATGTTCTCTGGGTCGACTTCGCATGTTTTCCTAGGAAAAAAAGAAAATAGTACGAATTCTTCCTATGTTTTCTCGAACAAAGAGAAAAATTTGAAATGATACAGTATCCTATTTTCGCCGCCATTTCTCTTTTTCTTCTTGCTAAAATGGAAAACAAACTACCATGAAATGTTTGGTAACTTCAATGGTTCATATCTTCTGAACTACTAAACCTATGATGATAAAATTAATATTTTCAGAATCTGCGGGTAATTCTGAATCAGAAAATAGACAACATTAATGGGATTTCACGCATTTTTGTCCTGAAATAAAGCTTTGAAAATGGTAAACGGATTTTTTTTCAAAAAAAAATATACTTTGGGAAATCCCATCTCAATTTATGTCTGTAAATAGGACTATGATAATATCTCCAAAATAAGTTGCTTCTTTTCTATTTCAATTTTTCTGAAAATATCAAATTTTAACGGGTTTCAAGTGAAACAAAAATTGAAAAAAAACGGTCGGGCGCAACAAGGTGTACGCATTTTGTGTTATTCAGCAACGGTTCGTCGTGGCGCAGTGGTGCGTGCCTAAGTTTTTCGTTTTAAATGCCCGGCGTTCGATTCCTCTCCATGGAAAATCGTTTTTTTCGTGTCTTTTTTTAAAGGTTTTCTTATCAATGTATGGATTTTCATACTTATTCACCGCTTTCATGTCTATTCATGCTTCTGATAAGTGTTTTTTGCTATGTTAATATGCCAACTGCAGTTCTCAACTTCAAAACTCCGTAAAATTCCAAGATATTGAGATTTTTCTGAAATATATACCATGTTATAGAAAATTAAATTCCCTATCGATTGGTACATGATTTAATGGAATCCATATACTGTTTTTAGTAACAATCGCCGGTTTTCTGGAGCGAGTTCACCTTTTTTTTTAAATTTTTGGTAGACCACGTGTGCTGTCACTTTGAGGAGCCATATCTTTGAAAGTACAAGGCCTATGATTTTAAAACCTAGATTTTCAGATTCCGCAAAAAATCCTGAAGCAGAAAACACCAAAAATTGATGGATTCTCGTCGACTAATCAGGCACAGGATATTGATTTTTGAAGTCCATCCCCACATGAAAAAAACTCGCTTTTGAACCTAGTTTGAGGGTCTGAATAATAATATTCAGCCCAGAATTTCCACAATTGATTGATGACAAATTAATGGCAAAATGTATAGCCTATTTGTTTGCAAATTTCAGCAAAATTGAAACCAAATCAGCGAAACTAGATTAGTTTAAAGTCCGACCTTTATTCAAATTTCCGTTAACTTTTCGAAAGACAATGTACCAGGTTTTTGGAATGGAATTATATTCAAAACCGGGTCCCAAAAGTCTTTCAGAAAGTCGAAGGAAAAATATATGGAATAGAATAGAAAATGAAAGGGAAAATATGCGCTTCGAATGTATCAAAAATGGGCGGGACGTATTTTTGGTGGTGAGCGCGAGCAAGAGACTCATCGTGTCACTCACAACGCTCACAGTTTCATTTTGAAGAAAATATGTATAAGAAAAAAAAACAGATGTAAAAAGTGCACTTCGAATCAAAAAGTGCAAAATTAACAAAAACTATGTTGATCCTAGTCGATTTCTAAAAACATGAGATTTGTCACAGGAGGCCGAAAAATATAGAAAATATGAGGAATTTTTGCAATTTCTGAAATTTCCGACTTAAAAATCCAAAACCAAAGTTAGATTTTAGAGGACTGTACGTATTTTCAGAAATCGTATTTTTACCAAATTTGTACAAAATGTGAGTTATTTGAAAATTCGTGTTTTTTTAATTATAAAGTGGGCCTGAGGGGACGATTTAAATGGTTTAAAAATAATAAAATATGATTGTTTATAAAAACTTTTTTTTTTAAAGTTCTTTACAGAATCTAGTACCAGTCGTATTCTCTTTCGATTGGTACTAAAATAACTGAAATCCTGTGTGTCAGTCTTGAGATATGATTTTCTGAAATGTATACGGTTCGTGACACTACACAGTAAATGTTGAAAATTTTAATACTAAAAAGACTCGTCGTACTAAATAACTCGTCATAGCTGGCGTCCAGATGTCGATTAGAAGAAAATGAAATCAGTTTCCAAAATAACAAGCTGAATCCTTTCGAATGAGCTATCCAGAATGAGCACATCCCATCTTCTGCTCGTATATTTTCAAATTCATTTAACAAGCGCTTAAAAAATTTTAGTTTTTCTAAAATTTGAAATAAATTAAAACACTTTTTATTCATTTCAAAAATCGTCAAAACAAAATGAAATTGAATTTCCTGAAATTTTATTAAAGTATACTTTCTTCTTTAAAAACAAAGAACTGCAAAAATGACAGTGACATAGAGAGATAGTGAAGCAAGTGCGCTCTAATAAACTTTCAGAAAATTGTAATTTAATTAAAATGCAAAAAAAATGTGGGGGTCAAGAAAATTATATTTTAAACTAAAAGTTGAAGTAGATAGCAATAAAACATGTTTGAACACAACAGAACATAAATGGGTGATATGAATTATTAAATTATTAATCATTGTGTTCAGCATCTTCAGATACCGCATAATTTCAACAATTTATCATTGATTGTTTCATTACTCATCATTCGTATATTTTCTTTTGTGATTCCTTCCAGTTTTTTATCAATCGATATTTTTTCCAAAGTTTTCACCTGAAAATAATTGAATTGGATTTTGAAAAAACAAAATTTAATGAAACCTGTAATTTTGGCAATTTGTACAATTCAGCAATCCGTAGTTTATTCTCATTTGTCATCTCATTTGTTGAAATCAAAAATTCCTCAATATCCTGGATCATGAATTCAACTTCATATTCTGTTGCCAGCTTCAGAATTGGTTCTGCATTCTCGGCTGAATGATGAATATCTGATTTCAAGTATTTGCGACCATCTTCTTCGTAATAGTTTCCACAACCTTTTAATTGTGGTTTCTGGGCATAAATAATTTGAAGAAAGCTTAAGAAATGTTCAGCATCTAGTCCATGTCCTTCCAATTTTAGCTCTTTTTGATTATTGGATAACATTTGGCGGAGGACGGGAGAAAAGGCAAAGAGTCCCTAAAAACAAAAGAAATAACAAATCAGGGATTTTCAGATTAAAACATACATATTTGTTAACGTAGAACTTATAATAATTATATCGAAACGTTAACGCAACTTCGTAATCGAAATCTTCTTTGGTTGCAAATTTTGATTTTGTAAATTGTCGAATACCGCCAATCGAATCAACTGTAATATAAACAGCGCTCAAAACTTCAGACCTAATTTCCAATGTTTCTTTAGGTAGGTTCAAATCTTCGATTTTCTTCAATTCTCCAAAATTGTAGACTGATGAACATGGATCGAAATAACAATTCGTTCGGTATGAAACTACTTCGGCACCTCTATACGATATTTCCCAACCCAATTGAACATTCAATTTCCATAAATTCGATGATTTATAGTCGTATTCACATTCAAGATCAAATGTGAAATATTCTTTGCCATCACTTGATTTCATTATTTTTGGCACCAGTTTCCTGCAAAATTTCCGAACATTTTTCAAATTGAAACTGGTTTTATTTTTGAAAAAAATGCTTAGATATTTAAAAACACTGAATTTAAGCGGGAATAAAGTTTTTCTGATGTTTTCCTTTGGAAATGCCAAAATTGTTACAAACCATTGAATGGGTCCTATTCTGCTAGTTGCAAAGGTCTTATCATTTCGGGACCATTTCATACTGGTATAACACGTATTATATTCAGAAAGTGGTTGCATTCTGTAATTTTGATTTAAATTTTTTCATTAAAAAAAACAACGAAGAAATGAAAAAAGTGGTTCCAAAATTCACGTTTTCGAAAAAAAAATGAATGACAAAAAAAACCTTTAAGGTACATAACTCGCTTAAAAACTGATAAAACTTATTGAAAATCAGAAGAACAACTGTAAAGGTTCTACACATATAAATTTCAAATTTTCATATTAAAATGTACATCTTGAGCCAAGTTATGAAGCCTCAAAATCAGCATTCATCAAATGTTTCTCAATACGACATTAAAGACAAGGTCCCAGTTGAGATGAATAACAAGAAATGACACCATGAAAATGCTTATTTTCAGCAACATTTTCATATTAAAAGTTCAAAATGTATATTGAAAATCGAAAAATTCTATAAATCTAAAACAATTTTTTACCTTAAAGATAGGTTGCCACTTATTTTTACAAAATTCGATGTTATTTCAATTTCATGAAATCGAAGAATATGAGTTCCAAGCATCAGTTTTGGAAAATTTTTTAAAAATAGGAAAAAAATAGGAAACAAAAAATGAGATCACTCTGACAAGAAGGAGAAGACGACGCGGAAATAATCCACTATTTCTGGCAACACCTTCCATGAATGGGCGGCAAATTTATTTGCCCGATTTTCCCGAAAATTTTCCCGGACACTCTTTCCCGCCCATCCCCACTGTCACTTCCCTCCTTGTGTAGAAGGTGTGGGATACTAGCACATATTAGGAGTTACCAGTTACATCCCGGACCGTGCAGCAGAAAGGTACGCAACAGCGATGTACGTTCACTTTTAATAACACTTTGCATTGCTACCACTTTTTGTTTCATTCGCAATTATTCCAATCATTCAGTTTTTCAGGATGACAAATAATCTGGAAATTGAAGGACGTCTCCGTTGGCACAATTCCAACAAAACATTCATAATTCTCGAATTTGGAAGTATGAAATGGTTTGTTTTCAGAATTTTATTATTTTCAAAATATTGGATTGTTTTTCGCAGGAAAGTAACACCCTACAAGATGAATTCTAACGACATGTCTGTCGAATATATCGGCATTGATGTTGAGTTCATTTCCGATTACAAAACCTCAAATTTATGGGCAATCGATACGGAAATCTCGGTAAAAGCGACAGAGATATATGGCACAAAAGTTGAGAAGCAAATGGATTGTTATTTCGGCGATTGTTCTACAACTGTCAATTTTGGAAAATTCATGATAGAACAAGATTTGGTTCCACGACCGCCAGAATTAAATTGGATTCAACGAGAATTTTATTGGTTATTTTTTGAACTCCTTATTACTGCAACAATTCGAATCAAATCATGCATTGGAATTGAATTACCAGTTAACTTAACAGATTTTTCAATTCCGAAAAGTATTGATTCCGAAATTATGTTGATAACTGACGATGGGAGAAGATTTTTCGCTAATAGATATGTAAGTCGTGATTCTTTTTTATTCGCTTCAATTCACAGCGGTTTTTTTTGGCTCCGCCTCAGGGAAAAATCGGGGAGAAGTAGGCGTGCACGCCTTCACTTTTTAGCGTGCACCCCGTGGTACACCCCTCGTGCACGCCCAAAAATGAGAGCGTGCATGTAAACGACTCGCCCACTTTTCGGAGTGCACGCAAATTACTCGCCCAATTTTTGGAGTGCACGCAAAGTAGACGCCCAATTGTCGCGCTGTTGTCGCTTAAAACATTATATTGTCGTATAGAATAGGCTTTATTTCAGTTAAATGAGACAAAAGTAAATGTGTGGCAAGTAACATAAGTAGGAATAATTTTTGTATTAGTTTTCTTTCCAAATTCAGCTTATATTCGTCATTGTTCGTAGGTTCGTGTAGAAGTGTGTGGATGTTGAGAGCTGAAAAAGAGGAATCCGTGAATAGAATTTTATCTTTGAAAGTTTTTCAAACACTATCTTTCATGCAATCGAGTATTCAAGAGCAAGATACTATCTTACAAACAAACACTATCAATACTTGTTAAATGTATTTTGTCTTGCCGTTTTGCTGAACTCT
This sequence comes from Caenorhabditis virilis, assembly GCA_964036255.1. Taxonomy (NCBI): domain Eukaryota; kingdom Metazoa; phylum Nematoda; class Chromadorea; order Rhabditida; family Rhabditidae; genus Caenorhabditis; species Caenorhabditis virilis. Next base: position 16,339,913 of record OZ038417.1, on the reverse strand, counting down.
GGTTCAACCTAACATGAGGTATCGTTGAAAACTTTAGACAAAATATTTGAAGGAAATATATGTCCCTGCGAAACGCCTACTTTCAAAAACGTTGACTGAAAATGTTTAAATAAGTTAGAACTTTGCGGCTCCAAGCTAAATTTTCTTGGCCGCTCATTTGAAGGCGACTCAAAATCAAACATCTCAGTTTGTTCCACGCGTTGACGTCGCGACACCTTCGATGTTATCAATGGAGCAGCCAAAATGAGCGGCCAAGAAAATTCAACTTGATAATAATTATTCACAAAACGAAGTTATTACGTTTAAATCTTACTTAAAATCTGAATTAAATACTTACTAGTGCAAAAGAAATCCTGATCCAAACTTCGTATTCCAGCGGACTTGTACTGTCGTCCACGAGCTATCTGTGGAAAGCAAGTTTTGATTTTTAACTTTTCTAAAAGGAATTCTTACTGTAATTCGAGGATGTGTTGTTTCAGCTCATTTTGATTTTGTTTCTTAATGACCTTTGTGAAGCTTCCTGACTTGTAGTTGGACTCTGGCGTAGAAAAATTTAAGAATTTACATAATACGATATATAATAGGATAGCGAAAAATGGAAGGAAATATTTGAAAAAATCGAACCTGAATTTTTAACTTAATGAAAAAAACCGTTTGTTCCTTTTTGCAAATTTTCCATCAACTTTTAATAGTGTTTAGATGATAAAAACCTCGAAAAGATTCAATTTTAAGATTTAAATTACTTTTTTTTTGATAAAAATGAGTAAATTTTGAAATATTTAGCAAAAACAAACGACCTTTAACCGATATAATGTTTGAAATCAGTTAAAAACTCAAGCAAAAACAAGAAAAAACGAGAAAAATAAATAAATTTCGATTTTATAAAAAGTAGCGTCTGTGCACTTTACAAGCCTTGTGATTGCACATAAGCGTCAAACGCCTACTCCTCGCCCAATGAGCAACTAACGCCCACATCTCGCCCAATGGGCGTGACGCGCCGATATTTGGGCGACAGTGGTGACTCGCCGATTTTTGGGCGACAGTCGCCGACTACTCGCCCAGCGTCTGGAGTGCACGCTAAATACTCGCCCATGAGGGCGTGCACTCATACTCTCCCCGATTTTTCCCTGAGGCTTATCTCGCGCTTAATATGAATATCATTTTTTCCAGGTTCTTCAGCGCTTTTCTTCAATTTTTTGCTTGAAATGCAAAAATTGCGATGAAATTAGAATAGAAATCGATGATATTGAGTATTTTTCCGACTTTCTTCGTTTAATGTATGGTGAGAAACAACAAATGTCAGGTATATTGAAAAAATGGAGCTCCACCAAAAAGTGATAAATATTTCAGATGAAAATGTCGAAGGAATTCTGAAATTGGCAACAGAATATGAAATTGAATTCATGATCCAGGATATTGAGGAATTTTTGATTATAACAAAAGAAGTCACAAATGAGAATAAACTTCGGATGGCTGAATTATACAAATTGCCAAAATTACAGGTGTTTATTTCGATGAAATATAATTCAGAAAAATCCAAAAATTTTCAGACTGAAGTATCAATGAAAATATCGATTGACGAAAAATTGAAAGAATTCACGAAAGAGAAAGTAATGAATATGAATAATGAAACTGTTCGAGCTGTTTTATCAGGATTGTGCGGATGAGCTGTAATTGCAGATCACTACTGTTGCCTCATTTCTATTCCAAACGCGCTCCATAAACTGGCAATTTGCCAGCACACCTTTCAAAAAACAAATTGCAAACGCTTCACGTTGTTCACGTGAGAAATCGTTTGCATTTTGTTTTTTGGAAGGTGTGTTGGCAAAGTGCCAGTTTATGGAGCGCGTTTGGAATAAAAATGATGGAACAGTAATTAATCTCAATTTTTTAATCATTTTTCTATTAATATGCAAGGGCATTGCATAAATATTTTACAAAACGAACCGACATTACAGCATTTAATGAAAAACCTATCGTATTCCTTACAAAGAATTAAAAAGGTCAATCGCGTGTTCGTGATAACAATATCGGTTCACGTTATCACACCGTGTAATCTTTAAAATTGAGCTAATTTCAAAATTCAAAATAGCTACATTGAAAAACTAATCGATTACTGACATTTTTTCTCAAAAAAAAAAACACTATTATGAAAAAATTAGTCAAAAAAAAAGAAAAATAACTTTTTGGGAAATTTAAGAAAAAATTGGCAAAAAAATAGTTTTAAAAAACCGAGTAAACTTGGTATTTTTAAATTTTTTTCAAACTGAATATATCTATTATTACATTATATTTAGCGAATTCTTGGAAAATAATGAATTAATTGAAATTTTTAAAAAAGGATGTAAATATAGAACCAATTTTGAATATATATCAGAAGAATACAATGAAAATATCATTAAACAAATTAAGAATATCAGCAATAAAATAGGAATTTTCTATGGTAAAAATATGGATATCCATAAATTTGTAGATAATAACGAAAATATACTTCAGTTTTTAAAAAATGAAACAAAAGGCTATAAAAATATTGAAATATACAGCGGTGATTTTTCTTCACTTTTTACTAACCTTCCGCACAATATTGTTAAAGAAAAAATGAGTAAATTATATAATAAGTGTTTCAATAATGCTGGTAAAAAATATATTTCTATTGATAATAAAGGTTATGTAAAATATGAAGAAGATAACTACTCTAAAACACATACTCATCTTATGTTTGACATCACAGAAATAGAAAAACTCACAGAAATAATTCTTGCGGAAACCTACGTTAAATTTAATGAAAAAGTTTATCAACAAACTATGGGTATTCCGCAAGGAGGTAATGCTTCTCCACTAATAGCTGACCTTACCTTATCATGGATGGAATACGAGTTCATAATGGAAAATAAAACACTATTTAAATATAAGAAATATCATGCATTCAGATACATGGATGATCTATTGATAATGTTTGAAAAAGATAAATTAGAACTTGACTTCATAGTTAATAATATGTATGAAAAATCTCTAGAATTAAATAATACCATTACTGATATTGGTAAAATTAACTTCTTGGATTTAGAAATTAAATTACAAAACAATGAAATTATCAATTACAAACTATATAATAAAACGGATGATTATGATTTTTAAATTGTCAGATACCCTCATTTTCAAAGCGCTATACCCAACTTTATAAAACGAAATACATATTGTACAGAATACCTTAGAATTACAAAAAGTTGTTTCAAAGAAATAGATGCTCAAAGTAAAACACAAGATTTAAAAAACAAATTTTTGTCAAATGGATATGACCAGGAGGGGGTGGATAATTTCCATAAAAAAGCTATTCAATTTATAAAAAATATAAATTTAAAGAATAAACTATATTAATTGACAAATTCAATTACTTTAATCGAAAAACAATGTTCTCTATTAATTTTCATTATGTACTTTTATACACTCACAAACCTAAGTGTATTTCAAGGTATAATTTTTCTTGTATATTCACGTACACAAGTTCCCAAATCTCTCTAAATTGCAATATCACTAACATAGGTTCCCTCGCACATGCACAGTTTTCTTTGTACCCTCTCATTCCATATCTTTCCTCCATAAAGTTACATTGATTAGTCACCATGGATTAACAATAAGGATAGGTATTATTTTGTGTGTATTAAAATTTTTATAAAAATAATATGTTGATTTACTTTTTAGATGATTTTATAATTTAGTTCTCTTACTTAGATTTATTTTTCATTTTTCCTCTCCTCTTTCTTCCTTTTCCGCGCTTTATTTTATAGTCCAAAATTGCGTTGTTTTTAATTTTTAAGCAAAGGAGTTGTAACTGATGAGACTCGCTCCTTAGGTCGTATTGCAACAGAGTCGAAACGACCGCGCCTAGGTTTAATTTTTTCTTATATCTTCTTAATTCATTTTTTTTCCTTTTCTTTTCTTAATTCATATCTAATTAATGATTTTTATGAAATTTCATCAAAACTTCTTTGAACTTTTTGATTTGGGACAATTATATATATAGATATATATCCTGCACATTTGGAACTTGCTTCATTCTCCATTTCCGCACTGTATATAACGTGCACTCAGAGAAATTTATACAATTTTTCGAATTTTTAAATTTCAGAATTTTGAGAGAATTTTTGAGAATTTTGGATTTTTCCGATGACAGCTTGTAATTCCAGGAAGTTGGTAGGGTTTTAGCAATTGTTTTCTTCTCAGAATACTTTGTTCTTTACGATAATCGGAATGAGATTCGAAGGAAAAACAACTTGTTCAAGAAACTAGAAATCATTTAAATATTTTGTTCTGATTAATCATACAATAAAGACTTTTTAAAAGGTTTAATACAAAAGTGATACATAATGAGTCCTCAAATCGAAGTGGATATAATTCAAATGCACATTCTTGATAAAACAGTTCGAACAGCTTTATTATTCATATTCATTACTTTCTCTTTCGTGAATTCTTTCAATTTTTCTTCAATCGATATTTTCATTGATACTTCAGTCTGGAAATTTTTGGATTTTTCTGAATTATATTTCATCGAAATAAACACCTGTAATTTTGGCAATTTGTATAATTCAGCCATCCGAAGTTTATTCTCATTTGTGACTTCTTTTGTTATAATCAAATATTCCTCAATATCCTGGATCATGAATTCAACTTCATATTCTGTTGCCAGCTTCAGAATTCCTTCTACATTTTCATCTGAAATATTTATCACTTTTTGATGGAGCTCCATTTTTTCAATATACCTGACATATGTTGATTCTCACCATATATTAAACGAAGAAAATCGGAAAAATGCTCAATATCATCGATTTCGATTCTAATTTCATCGCAGTCTTTGCATTTCAAGCGAAAAACTGAAGAAAAGCGCTGAAGAACCTGGAAAAAATGATATTCAAATTAAGCGCGAGATAAGAGGAGCCAAAAAAAACCGCTGTGAATTGAAGCGAATAAAAAAGAATCACGACTTACATATCTATTAGCGAAAAATCTTCTCCCATCGTCAGTTATCAACATAATTTCGGAATCAATACTTTTCGGCATTGAAAAATCTGTTAAGTTAAATGGTAATTCAATTCCAATGCATGATTTGATTCGAATTTTTGCAGTAATAAGGAGTTCAAAAAATAACCACCAAAATTCTCGTTGAATCCAATTTAATTCTGACGGTCGTGGAACCAAATCTTGTTCTATCATGAATTTTCCAAAATTGACAGTTGTAGAACAATCGCCGAAATGACAATCCATTTGCTTCTCAACTTTTGTGCCATATATCTCTGTCGCTTTTACCGAGATTTCCGTATCGATTGCCCATAAATTTGAGGTTTTGTAATCGGAAATGAACTCAACATCAATGCCGATATATTCGACAGACATGTCGTTAGGAGGAGGTGAATTCATCTTGTAGGGTGTTACTTTCCTGCGAAAAACAATCAAATATTTTGAAAATAATAAAATTCTGAAAACAAACCATTTCATGCTTCCACATTCGAGAATTATGAATGTTTTGTCGGAATTGTGCCAACGGAGACGTCGTTCAATTTCCAGATTAGTTCTCATCCTGAAAAACTGAATGATTGGTATAAATGCGAATGAAATAAAAAGTGGTAGCGAAACAAACTGTTATTAAAAGTGAACGTACATCGCTGTTACGTACCTTTCTGCCGCACGGTCCGGGATGTAACTGGTAACTCCTAATATGTGCTAGTATCCCACACCTTCTACACAAGGAGGGAAGTGACAGTGGGGATGGGCGGGAAAGAGTGTCCGGGAAAATTTTCGGGAAAATCGGGCAAATAAATTTCCCGCCCATTCATGGAAGGTGTTGCCAGAAATAGTGGATTATTTCCGCGTCGTCTTCTCCTTCTTGTCAGAGTGATCTCATTTTAAGTTTTAAGTTTTATCAGTTTTTAAGCGAGTTATGTACCTTTAAAATCATTCATTTTGTTTTCGAAAACGTGAATTTTGGAACCACTTTTTTTAATTCTTCGTTGTTTTCTTTAATAAAAAAATTTAAATCAAAATTACAGAATGCAACCACTTTCTGAATATAATACGTGTTATACCAGTATGAAATGGTCCCGAAATGATAAGACCTTTGCAACTAGCAGAATAGGACCCATTCAATGGTTTGTAACAATTTTGGCATTTCCAAAGGAAAACATCAGAAAAACCTAATTCACGCTTAACTTCTGCTTAATTTTAAGCGTTTTTAAGCATTTTTTTTTCAAAAATAAAACGAGTTTTAATTTGAAAAATGTTTGGAAATTTTGCAGGAAACTGGTGCCAAAAATAATGAAATCAAGTGATGGCAAAGAATATTTCACATTTGATCTTGAATGTGAATACGACTATAAATCATCGAATTTATGGAAATTGAATGTTCAATTGGATTTGAGAATACGGTATAGAGATGCCGAAGAAGTTTCACACCGAACGAAGTGTTATTTCGATCCATGTTCATCAGTCTACAATTTTGGAGAATTGAAGAAAATCGAAGATTTGAACCTACCTAAAGAAACATTCGAAATTAGGTCTGAAGTTTCTAGCAGTGTTTATATTATAGTTGATTCGATTGGCGGTATTCGACAATTTACAAAATCAAAATTTGCAACCAAAGAAGATTCCGATTACGAAGTTGCGTTAAAGTTTGGATATCATTTTACTTTCTACGTTAACAAATATGTATGTTTTAATCTGAAAATCTCTGATTGATTTATTTTTTCATTTTTAGGGAATCATTACGTTTTCTCACGTCCTCCGCCAGATGTTATCAAATAATCAAAAAGAGCTAAAATTGGAAGGACATGGACAAGATGCTGAACATTTCTTAAGCTTTCTTCAAATTATTTATGCCCAGAAACCACAATTAAAAGGTTGTGGAAACTATTACGAAGAAGATGGTCGCAAATACTTGAAATCAGATATTCATCATTCAGCCGAGAATGCAGAACCAATTCTGAAGCTGGCAACAGAATATGAAGTTGAATTCATGATCCAGGATATTGAGGAGTTTCTGATTTCGACAAAAGAGATGACAAATGAGAATAAACTACGGATTGCTGAATTGTACAAATTGCCAAAATTACAGGTTTCATTAAATTTTATTTTTTGAAATTTGAAATTATGTGTTTCAGCTGAAAACTTTGGAAAACGTGTCATTTGATCAGAAATTGAATGGACTTACAAAGGAAAATATACGAATGATGAGTAATGAAACAATCAATGATAAATTGTTGAAATTATGCGGTATCTGAAGATGCTGAACACAATGATTAATAATTTAATAATTCATATCACCCATTTATGTTCTGTTGTGTTCAAACATATTTTATTGCTATCTACTTCAACTTTTAGTTTAAAATATAATTTTCTTGACCCCCACATTTTTTTGCATTTTAATTAAATTACAATTTTCTGAAAGTTTATTAGAGCGCACTTGCTTCACTATCTCTCTATGTCACTGTCATTTTTGCAGTTCTTTGTTTTTAAAGAAGAAAGTATACTTTAATAAAATTTCAGGAAATTCAATTTCATTTTGTTATGACGATTTTTGAAATGAATAAAACTGGTTTGAATTTATTTCAAATTTTAGAAAAACTACAATTTTTTAAGCGTTTGTTCTGATTAATCATAAAATAAATACGGAAAAACAACTAGTTTAAGAAACTAGAAATACTTTAAATATTTTGTTCTGATTAATCATTTTAAGCGTTTGTTTTTATTAATCGTGCAATAAATACTTATTTGAGAGGGTTTAAAGTGTCTGTTTATTGACTTTAAAGGAATCAACAAAAAATTCAGTCCAAAAGCTTAATTTTGAGCGAAACAGTCCCAAAAATTGGTGTTTCAGGGATAATTCAAATGCACAATCTTTATAAAACAGCTCGAGCAGTTTTATTATTCATATTCATTACATTTTCTCTCGTGAATTCTTTCAATTTTTTGTCAATCTCTAAGAACGATCACTCTAAATTTCCGCAATTATAATTATGAACTCTCGAATTGTGGCCCACTGACTTTAAATAGAAGTTTCAGGATGCCGTGTAGTCTTGTGTTCTCCTCCATGTTCGCCTATTGTTGCCGGTATGCTGTACCAGGGCGGGCGGGTGGGGATACGTTGTTTCTTTCATAAACACCAACGCGGAATAACTATTTTTGGCAAACCGCCCGAGTATCACCCACTTTCTTACGGTGTTCCACACGAGACCCCGTAGACGTTTGGCACCCACCTCCCTTTAAACGTGCACTCAGAGAAATTTATACAATTTTTCGAATCTTTAAATTTCAGAATCTTGAGAGATTTTTTGAAATAATTTCCAAATTTTTTAGAATTTTTTTAGATTTTTCCGATGAGAGCTTGCAATTCCAGGAAGTTGGTTGGTTTTTAGCAATTGTTTTCTTCTCAGAATACTTTCTTCTTTACGATAATTGGAATGAGATTCGAAGGAAAAACAACTTGTTCAAGAAACTAGAGTGATACATGATGAGTCCTCAAATCGAAGGGGATATAATTCAAATGCACATTCTTGATAAAACAGCTCGAACCGCTTTATTATTCATATTCATTACTTTCTCTTTCGTGAATTCTTTCAATTTTTCGTCAATCGATATTTTCATTGATACTTCAGTCTGATAATTTTCGGATTTTTCTGAATTATATTTCATCGAAATAAACACCTGTTATTTTGGCAATTTGTACAATTCAGCAATCCGTAGTTTATTCTCATTTGTGACTTCTTTTGTTATAATCAAAAACTTCTCAATATCCTGGATCATGAATTCAACTTTATATTCTGTTGCCAACTTCAGAATTCCTTCTACATTTTCATCTGAAAATCTTTTGTTTCTCACCATACATTAAACGAAGAAAATCAGAAAAATACTCAACATCCTCGATTTCGATAATAATTTCATCGCAATTTTTACATTTCAAGCGAAAAATTGAAGAACAACATTGAAGGACCTGGAAAAAATGATATTTATATTGAGCGCGAGATAAGCGGAGCCAAAAAAATCGCTGTGAATTGAAGCGAATAAAAAATAATCACGACTTACATATCTATTAGCGAAAAATCTACTCCCATCGTCAGTTATCAACACAATTTCGGAATCAATATTATTGGGAATCGAAAAATCTGTTAAAAATCTTTGTTACTGCAAAAATTCGAATCAAATCATGCATTGGAATTGAATTGCCAGTTAAATTGACAGATTTTTCGATTCCGAAAAGTATTGATTCCGAAATTGTGTTGATAACTGACGATGGGAGAAGATTTTTCGCTAATAGATATGTAAGTCGTGATTCTTTTTATGTTTACACGCTTGATTCATGCCCAATTCACAGCGTGTTTGTTTTTGGCTCCGCTTATCTCGCGCTCAATATGAATTTCATTTTTCCATGTCCTTGAATGTTTTTCTCCATTTTTTCGCTCGAAATGCAAAGATTGCGATGAACTTAGAATCGAAATCGATGATATTGAGCATTTTTCCGATTTTCTTCGTTTAATGTATGGTGAGAAACAGCAAATGTCAGGTATATTGAATAAATAACGGGAGCACCCCCCCAAAAAGTGATAAATATTTCAGATGAAAATGTAGAAGGAATTCTGAAGCTGGCAACAGAATATGAAGTTGAATTCATGATCCAGGATATTGAGGAATATTTGATTATAACAAAAGAAGTCACAAATGAGAATAAACTTCGGATGGCTGAATTATACAAATTGCCAAAATTACAGGTGTTTATTTCGATGAAATATAATTCAGAAAAATCCAAAAATTTCCAGACTGAAGTATCAATGAAAATATCGATTGAAGAAAAATTGAAAGAATTCACGAAAGAGAAAGTAATGAATATGAATAATAAAGCTGTTCGAACTGTTTTATCAAGAATGTGCATTTGAATTATATCCACTTCGATTTGAGGACTCATTATGTATCACTTTTGTATTAAACCTTTTAAAAAGTCTTTATTGTATGATTAATCAGAACAAAATATTTAAATGATTTCTAGTTTCTTAAACTAGTTGTTTTTCCGTATTTATTATATGATTAATAAAAACAAACGCTTGTAAAATTGTAGTTTTTCTAAAATTTGAAATAAATTCAAACACTTTTTATTCATTTCAAAAATCGTCATATTGTCAACTCAAATATTCTTGATCATTGTGTTCGGAAGGCTGCTCAACCTCACAGCCGCTCCGCATGAACGCGACGCGGCTGTCGACACTCAGCTCACTGGAAAATTTGAATAATTAATGTTCCCGCCAATATTTCAGTGTTGAGTGTGCGGTCGCCGCGTCGCGTGTGTGCGGAGCGGCTGTGAGGTTGAGCTGCCTTCCGAACGCAATGATCAAGAATAATTGAGTTGACAATAACAAAATGCAATTGAATTTCCTGAAATTTTATTAAAGTATACTTTCTTCTTTAAAAACAAAGAACTGCAAAAATGACAGTGACATAGAGAGATAGTGAAGCAAGTGCGCTCTAATAAACTTTCAGAAAATTGTAATTTAATTAAAATGCAAAAAAAATGTGGGGGTCAAGAAAATTATATTTTAAACTAAAAGTTGAAGTAGATAGCAATAAAATATGTTTGAACACAACAGAACATAAATGGGTGATATGTATTATAAGTTCTACGTTAACAAATATGTATGTTTTAATCTGAAAATCATTGATTTGTTATTTCTTTTGTTTTTAGGGACTCTTTGCCTTTTCTCCCGTCCTCCGCCAAATGTTATCAAATAATCAAAAAGAGCTAAAATTGGAAGGACATGGACAAGATGCTGAACATTTCTTAAGCTTTCTTCAAATTATTTATGCCCAGAAACCACAATTAAAAGGTTGTGGAAACTATTACGAAGAAGATGGTCGCAAATACTTGAAATCAGATATTCGTCATTCAGCCGAGAATGCAGAACCAATTCTGAAGCTGGCAACAGAATATGAAGTTGAATTCATGATCCAGGATATTGAGGAGTTTCTGATTTCGACAAAAGAGATGACAAATGAGAATAAACTACGGATTGCTGAATTGTACAAATTGCCAAAATTACAGGTTTCATTAAATTTTATTTTTTGAAATTTGAAATTATGTGTTTCAGCTGAAAACTTTGGAAAAAATATCGATTGACCACAAATTGGCGGGATTAACAAAAGAAAATATACAAATGATGAGTAATGAAACAATCAATGATGAATTGGTGAAATTATGCGGTATCTGAAGATGCTGAACACAATGATTAATAATTTAATAATTCATATCACCCATTTATGTTCTGTTGTGTTCAAACATATTTTATTGCTATCTACTTCAACTTTTAGTTTAAAATATAATTTTCTTGACCCCCACATTTTTTTTGCATTTTAATTAAATTACAATTTTCTGAAAGTTTATTAGAGCGCACTTGCTTCACTATCTCTCTATGTCACTGTCATTTTTGCAGTTCTTTGTTTTTAAAGAAGAAAGTATACTTTAATAAAATTTCAGGAAATTCAATTGCATTTTGTTATTGTCAACTCAATTATTCTTGATCATTGCGTTCGGAAGGCAGCTCAACCTCACAGCCGCTCCGCACACACGCGACGCGGCGACCGCACACTCAACACTGAAATATTGGCGGGAACATTAATTATTCAAATTTTCCAGTGAGCTGAGTGTCGACAGCCGCGTCGCGTTCATGCGGAGCGGCTGTGAGGTTGAGCAGCCTTCCGAACACAATGATCAAGAATATTTGAGTTGACAATATGACGATTTTTGAAATGAATAAAAAGTGTTTGAATTTATTTCAAATTTTAGAAAAACTACAATTTTACAAGCGTTTGTTTTTATTAATCATATAATAAATACGGAAAAACAACTAGTTTAAGAAACTAGAAATCATTTAAATATTTTGTTCTGATTAATCATACAATAAAGACTTTTTAAAAGGTTTAATACAAAAGTGATACATAATGAGTCCTCAAATCGAAGTGGATATAATTCAAATGCACATTCTTGATAAAACAGTTCGAACAGCTTTATTATTCATATTCATTACTTTCTCTTTCGTGAATTCTTTCAATTTTTCTTCAATCGATATTTTCATTGATACTTCAGTCTGGAAATTTTTGGATTTTTCTGAATTATATTTCATCGAAATAAACACCTGTTATTTTGGCAATTTGTACAATTCAGCAATCCGTAGTTTATTCTCATTTGTGACTTCTTTTGTTATAATCAAATATTCCTCAATATCCTGGATCATGAATTCAACTTCATATTCTGTTGCCAGCTTCAGAATTCCTTCTACATTTTCATCTGAAATATTTATCACTTTTTGGGGGGGTGCTCCCGTTATTTATTCAATATACCTGACATTTGCTGTTTCTCACCATACATTAAACGAAGAAAATCGGAAAAATGCTCAATATCATCGATTTCGATTCTAAGTTCATCGCAATCTTTGCATTTCGAGCGAAAAAATGGAGAAAAACATTCAAGGACATGGAAAAATGAAATTCATATTGAGCGCGAGATAAGCGGAGCCAAAAACAAACACGCTGTGAATTGGGCATGAATCAAGCGTGTAAACATAAAAAGAATCACGACTTACATATCTATTAGCGAAAAATCTTCTCCCATCGTCAGTTATCAACACAATTTCGGAATCAATACTTTTCGGAATCGAAAAATCTGTCAATTTAACTGGCAATTCAATTCCAATGCATGATTTGATTCGAATTTTTGCAGTAACAAAGATTTTTAACAGATTTTTCGATTCCCAATAATATTGATTCCGAAATTGTGTTGATAACTGACGATGGGAGTAGATTAGGATATTGATTTTTGAAGTCCATCCCCACATGAAAAAAACTCGCTTTTGAACCTAGTTTGAGGGTCTGAATAATAATATTCAGCCCAGAATTTCCACAATTGATTGATGACAAATTAATGGCAAAATGTATAGCCTATTTGTTTGCAAATTTCAGCAAAATTGAAACCAAATCAGCGAAACTAGATTAGTTTAAAGTCCGACCTTTATTCAAATTTCCGTTAACTTTTCGAAAGACAATGTACCAGGTTTTTGGAATGGAATTATATTCAAAACCGGGTCCCAAAAGTCTTTCAGAAAGTCGAAGGAAAAATATATGGAATAGAATAGAAAATGAAAGGGAAAATATGCGCTTCGAATGTATCAAAAATGGGCGGGACGTATTTTTGGTGGTGAGCGCGAGCAAGAGACTCATCGTGTCACTCACAACGCTCACAGTTTCATTTTGAAGAAAATATGTATAAGAAAAAAAAACAGATGTAAAAAGTGCACTTCGAATCAAAAAGTGCAAAATTAACAAAAACTATGTTGATCCTAGTCGATTTCTAAAAACATGAGATTTGTCACAGGAGGCCGAAAAATATAGAAAATATGAGGAATTTTTGCAATTTCTGAAATTTCCGACTTAAAAATCCAAAACCAAAGTTAGATTTTAGAGGACTGTACGTATTTTCAGAAATCGTATTTTTACCAAATTTGTACAAAATGTGAGTTATTTGAAAATTCGTGTTTTTTTAATTATAAAGTGGGCCTGAGGGGACGATTTAAATGGTTTAAAAATAATAAAATATGATTGTTTATAAAAACTTTTTTTTTTAAAGTTCTTTACAGAATCTAGTACCAGTCGTATTCTCTTTCGATTGGTACTAAAATAACTGAAATCCTGTGTGTCAGTCTTGAGATATGATTTTCTGAAATGTATACGGTTCGTGACACTACACAGTAAATGTTGAAAATTTTAATACTAAAAAGACTCGTCGTACTAAATAACTCGTCAT